>OZ018318.1:26729110-26832915 GCA_963969495.1 Ceratothoa steindachneri | reverse complement strand
ATATATATATATATATATAATATATATATATATATATATATATATATATATATATATATATATATAATATAATAATATATATATATATATATATATATATATATATATATATATATATATATATATATATATATATATATATATATATATATATATATATATATATATATATATATATATATATATATATATATATATATATATATATATATATATATATATATATATATATATATATATATATATATATATATATATATATATATATATATATATATATATATATATATATATATATATATATATATATATATATATATATATATATATATATATATATATATATATATATATATATATATATATATATATATATATATATATATATATATATATATATATATATATATATATATATATATATATATATATATATATATATATATATATATATATATATATATATATATATATATATATATATATATATATATATATATATATATATATATATATTATATATATATATATATATATATATATATATATATATATATATATATATATATATATATATATATAATGGGGATGTTTGAGTACACTGCTTCCCCTTGTTTGAAGCAAAGAGGACTTTTCTAGGTTCTGTGTCTGTCTTCACAGCTGAGCTGGTTGCAATACAATGCTGGGCACGAGGGATTACAGCCCACCCTTGATTCTGAGACCAATTTGTAATTCATGGCATGTCGCTTAGGGCTTTGGAGTCCCCAATCCCTAGTTAACATTATCTATGATGCCATGGCTCCTGAGTCAGGAGGATGTCAAAATTATTTTCTACAGGGGCTCCTGGACAGGTAGGGGTTAGACTGTATGCAAAGATTGACTAGTGGAAAGATATGAATTTAAAATTAGGGTACCATTGCATCCCAACTTAACCTGTGGACCTATCTTTGAATTCCTGAAGAACCTATTATAGACTGGTACATTGGTACCTGGAATAGCGACACAACCTCCTTGCCCTAATGCTTGCAGGGGTGGCCATTCCCTGCCCTACATTCACTACTTTCAGATCTCTCTACCCTGACTTCTGACCAGCAGGGAGGTACCGTGGGTAGACTGCTACACCTGGTGCCTGGAGGAGAGGGACGTTCTCCCGACCTGAGTGCCATTAGGAAGGCCTGGCACACTAAGTTGACTTCATTTCTTTGACCTGGTCTGGGGAAGCTGGGGCACTTTCCTCTATTCGTGTATTCACCACCTTTTATCTTAGAGTAACCCCTCCTCCTCTCTCATATCTAGGCTTAAGGACCAGCTACCAATAACCTGTTACCTGCTTCTAAAGGGCTGACCACCTTATATTTTTGGCAGAGTTCCTTCAAGATCATCGATTCTACCTAGTTGGGGAGGGATCACACCTTAAACTGTAGATCCCCACTCAGAAATAAAAAGCATCTTAAATTAGTGGATATCAGTTGTAAAACCACTACCAAATTCTCTCTTTCGTTCTTTAGCGTTTCCCATGTTTACCCTGGGTTGCCTGTTCTGCACAAACAGTTTCCATTTCTTTCTGTCCTCACATTCATCACCAATCAACTATTTATGTCTCAAATCATCTTAAACCCATAGTTTCTCCCTATTTTCTTGGTCTTCCTGTCCTCTTGCTTGTGAGAATCATCTTCATATTTATTTTCCCAACATAGTCATCTTTTCATCGCATCACATGACCATACCAACACCTGACACCCCCCTTGACTACCCCTGTTGCGACCACAATCTGGCAGACACCACTCATTTGATCCTCATTTGCCCTTCCCTCGAACACCTTGGAGCCTACAATCATGTTACCTCACTTGGAGACCTCTGGAGAAGACCACTGGTGGCATTCCTGAGTGATGCCGGGTTTGACTGAAGAGAACCCAGGGCCACAAGGTAAGTAAGTGGCCATACCATTGCCAATCTCATCTGCATTTTCTTTCACAGTTGTTACCTTCACTGTCCCGCCTTATCTTCTAATTCCTAATTCTGTCTAACCTGTTCACCTCCACTCATCCATTTCTCATCCTCATTTCTGTTCTTTCCATTTATTTGTCCTTGAAGGCAAATGTAATCGGTGGTTGAAAGAGTTACCCATCTCAGTTTGACATTCACCAGTTCCTTCCATATGTTTTGACCTTCATTCTTAACCTGGCTATGGGGTTGAATGAAAACATTAATTATCCCCATGATCAAAGTTAAGCTACTTTTGGGTATCATTTTTTACCCGATTGTTTAAATCCTGTAACGGAAATTGTAACGGAACATTGTGATGGTAGAAACTGTAACAGAACAGCTACTTATTCTTATCAGGTCTGGACCTGATTACAGTGGATTTTTAAGTACTCTCCTCCTCAAAATGGCCCACTGATATACAAGTTTGAGCCTTCTTAAGGCTTGTGTTACTGTCATAGGATTGCAAAGAAAATTAAATTAAGAGAAAAAAACAGATTCAGAATAGGTTACTTAAAGTCAGGTCAAAGCCTAGGATACCCTGGTATGATATAAGGTCGCTTAACACTCTACTATGCGCAGCTGACTTCAAGGTGGTAGTTCTTTTACTCTCCCCTACCAAAGGCCGGGAGTGTGTATTTTCCTATCTAAGCTTCCCCAAAATGTCTTATGTTCATTCTTATGTAAGACTTTCAACTGGCAACCTTTCAATATAAATTGCCATCTCTATTTTAGGTGCAGAAGCATTTAGCATTCAACAAAATTGGCCATTCCCTCCACTGGTGGGTGCCAGAATTTAAAGCCGTCTCATTTTCATCCAAAGTCAAGAAGTTGGCTAAAGAGCTGCGCTTCATATCTCCAGCCATCGTCCAGTCGATGTACATTTTTAAGCAACCAAAATTTGGGGAAGAAGGTTCGTATCTTAAGAGGTAGCAAAATAGTCGAAAATTATATAGTTTTGGATTCTGCAAATATTTTGTGAATCATACATGTGTATTGTGTAGGGGTGTGAGTTAAGTTTAAATAGATTTTTGTTCATTGGGAATAATATTAGGTCAGAATGAAAGGAATAAGAGTATGGTGAGGAAGAGTTGTAATGTCCCACTTTTGCCCATTGTAAGGACATAATGAATATACAGAGGGGACGTTCGAACCTCCCCAAAATATTTGTTAGGAGTATAGAATGTTGAGGAGCTCTTGCTAACCTAGTGGATACGGCATTGGACTTCCAACGCCTAGGTACCGGGTTCGATCCTAAATGAGAGTGGAGCTAAATGTCAGTGCACATAGATCTGGCCACCATTTTGCAACATGCTGTTCTTTGTCATCACACACACACAAAGCCAATCATAGCACCATCATCTTTCCTCTCCCGTCTTCACAACATACACTGTTCCAAGGAATCTACTTGATGGGTAGTTGTATCCCCATACCCACCCCTGCCCTGGAACGGGTCTTCCCTTCTCCATTGGTGTTGGGGTTCTTACCTAGTCATTAGTTGGGGTAAAAACATTCACGCCCCTTTCCCAAATGAGGACTAGTGCCCTCAGGCTTACCAGCAGTTATCAGGCTTATCTTTATGTTGAATACATCTTGTCGAAGGGATGTTGTCTTCAGGATGAGTGATCTCTAGAGATGGGACATATAATCTGAATTGGGAATCGTAAGAATCATTCATTTTGGGGCAATCAGAATCGCTAAAAATAATCCCTGTTTTCCGATTCCAAAAACAATTCATTTGTAAATTTCTGTACAGACATTCATTCTTTCAACAGTTTAAAAAAATAAAAAATAATATTCTTTCCCAAATGAGGACTAGTGCCCTCGGGCTTACTGAATCAAAATTTTAAACATTGTTTATTTTCCATTAGTGTCATCTGTCCTATTAATCAGTGAAATTACGAGGGGCGGTCAATAAGTTTTGCAATTCGGATATAAGGAAACAAGATATGAGAAAAAGTGTTTTATTATTTTTCAATATAACTATCCTCGACTTCAATGCACTTGCGCCACTTGTCCCTGAGGCTTCGAATTCCCGACAACCAGAAATCTCCCGACTGCTGTTCAATCCACTCCTGGACAGCGAGCTGGACATCTTCATCGTCCCCAAACCGGCGTCCACGCAGTGCAGCCTTGAACTGGTGGAATAAAAAGTAGTCGCTAGGGGCCAGATCTGGACTGTAGGGGGGGGATGGTTGAGCTCCTCGAATCCGCACTCGCGCAGGGCAGCTTGTGCAACTCTGGCCTTGTGGACTTTGACGACGTTGAAGTCGATCATGGGGCGTGAGGTTTCTAGGGACCCAACGGGCAGAGACCTTGGTCATGGCCAAATTGTCGTGGATGATGTTGATAACACTTCCATGTGATATTCCAAGTTCTCGCTTGATTTTTTCGACCTTCACCCGTCAATTTTCGAGGATTATGCTCTCCAAACGGGCCACATTGTCCTCGTTGGTCACGTCTGACGGGCGTCGTGGACTGGAATCATCTTCAAGGGACTAATGACCATGGCGGAACTCGCTATTCCAGGAAGCAATGGTTGCATAGGAAGGGGCGGTGTCGGTGTACACTGCAACCATGCGTTGATGGATCTCTTTTGCATTCTTACCTTCCTTGGTCAAAATTTTTATCACTGCGCAGTGCTCAACCTTCTCCATTGTTGAAAAATTTGTGACTGACGATCTGCGTTCAGCTACTGCTTCTTAAATAGACGAGGCAGGAGCATGCGGCTGCAGGTCCTCACTTGTCATAACTTGACCGCCCCTCGTATAACGTTAATAAGTTATTTACTAATAGATTTAGATTAGTCGACAAGAATGCATCACTATTTAATATCGATTAATATTGAAGATTTGACTGTATAAGAAAGGTATTTTATGTTTAATTGTTTATATGCGTGAAATGAAGGCCTGCTCAGGGCTCAGGCATCATTTAGAACAGCTGATGCAATTCTAAGATTTTAGAGCTTTGTTCAGCAGCACTGCCGAAGTTGGCACATTCGTACAAATTTTGCACCTTTTTGCTGTAAAGAAACACTTCTGATACCATGATTCGTACAAATTTGGTACCTCTTTTTCGCAAAGAAACACTTTTTGATACCATTTTACTTTTGTTTTATGTTTTAATTAGATTTGGTACAATTTTACCAATTCTTTCGGCAGCAGGCAGCCCTGTTATTCAGTTATGCTGCACGCGCTTCCTACTCCCAGCCTATGTTAAATGTTGAGTAACAATCTCATAATAGCTGAATATTAATAATATTTAATACATTAGTCATTATTAGTTAACATTATTGAATTAGTCTGATTTAAATTAAAATTTCCACATAAACTGTGAATTATTCGCTATTAAAGATCTAAATTCACTTGGTTGTGATGACTGACGATACCAAACTTCCAGCATAGGGAACTATATCAGAAGATTAGTTGTTAACAGATACTATGTAAAGTTAGGCACAATGTTCTTTTTACATTTATTTGTATACTATATTCTATTTAGTTTATGTAACAACTAACTTTATTAATTATTATTGAAGTATCAAGTATTATTATTACACAGAATCAATATTCTATTTTGTGAAGGAATTGGAATTGGAATTTTTTTTTTTTAATCGTCCCATCTCTAGCAATCTCGTCAATTAGCGAAAGATGGATGGTGCACTTAATAGTAATAATAGATGCTCAAATTTCTCTACCCTTCCCCCCCTTTCCCCTTATGGGAAGAGAAAAGCAGGTGGATGGGATCAATGTAATAAATAGCAGAGGAAAAAAAACAAAACAAAGGAGTTTCAAAAATCACAATTAATATTTACAAAAGTAAAAAAACCAAAAAAAAAACACTCATTTTAAAAGCCCAAAAACTTCTTTTCCAAATTTGTTATGAAGTCACTCCCCACAAAGACTGCACTTTCCTCTCCACGGAGCCACAAAGCTGCATCGGTTTTTGGTTTGCTCTAGAAGATGCCACTGAACAGAATGGCTGCCTGTGGTTCCATCCCGGTTCCCATAAAGTGGCCACCCAGCGGAGGTGAGTCCCTTTATGTCTTTATGGATATCTTTCCGACTTCCAATCTGAAAGCTCTGAACCGAGAATGGCTCAGTCCGGCACAGACATTGTTAAAAAATTTAAAGTCAACCAGATCAACTTGTGAGTGATAGCATTCATTCTTTCGTTCATCTTCAAACATACCAAAAACTATTAGACTGATTTCTACCAAATTTTGTATACCATTAGAGCATTAGCCTAGAATGAAAGTATTAGTTTTTTTGCCAAGGTAACTTGGTGGAGATTATATAATAGCTAACATATTTTAATGTTTATTTAGAAAATTGCATCAAAACTAATTCCCTCATATAGGAATGAAGCATATTGAATGCATATTAGGATATTGCTAGTGCTATATATAGTGTAACCTTGCTTAACAAGCATAATTCTTTCCTGAATCTTGCTCGTAATGCGAAACACTCATTAAGCAAAACAATTTTTTCCATATAAATCAATGTAAAATATGATAATGTGTCCCTTGCATAAAAAATCCCCCCCAAATAATTTCTAATAATATCTAAAATCATCTTAAAAATTATTAACTCATAAAATATAAAAGATTATTAATATAAATGAACCCAGGAAAAAATAAATACTTAGTAAAAAAAATAAATACTGTTGCAACTTACCAAAGAAGAAGGTAGCTCCTGGTGCAAGGGAGATGGTGGGGGGGAGGATTATTAGCATGAAGGAGAATGCCGGTTCTTTTAAATTTCTTGAACCACCCATGGCTTGCCCTGAATGCTTCTTTTTCGTCTGTTGATGCTCTTGGCATTTTCTTAACGGGGTCAGCGAAAATCACTTTCGCCTCCTCACAAATGATGCCTTGCATTGGCTTCTCGTTGATTCAGAAGAGAATCAATCTTTCAACAACATCAAGAATACATGGCCGTTGCATAGATATCCTTGTCACTCCCTTTAAAGCATTTATCTCCTTAATATTGTCCTTGTTCTTGAGGATAGTGCAAATTGTTGATGTAGTTCGATTGTATGTGCGTGCTAGGTCAGCTATGCTCACACCTCATTCTAGCTTCTCAATGATTCCATGTTTCACTTATACGGTGAGTCTTCTCATATCGCTGTTTTCTTTGGGAACATTATTGCAAGGGTTATTAAACTTTGCACCAAAAAGAAAATCACTAATTTGTCTGAATCCAAGTTTGAAAAATGTACGATCATAAGCGACACTAAGATGCTGCCAGAATGAGTGCTGAACATAGACTGATAGCCAAGAAGCAGAGCAAGGGATGGACACCCCCGTATTTCTCACCTGAGATTACATAAATCTGGGAAAAAAGAGGTGGTGCGATTTTAAAAGTACCATCAACAAAAAACTTTTCACACTCATATAATAATCTTAGGTTACATTGAGGTCCATATATTAAAATTCTACAAGAACTTTCAGAACATCCACTCTGTAAGCAAAAATTCTTTTTGTTTGTTCTCCACCAAATGTATAAGTTTTGAATTCTTCTGGGATAACAAGACTGCAAGATTGGGCTTATTGGGTATGATCTTGCATTGTTTCCTTGGCAACAGACCATCTTTGTTAAAGATCTATTATCTGGCATAGCTCCTTGTCAAGCTCGAGATAAATTCTGTAAGCATTTGTTGACAATTAGCAGTCGGTCCTTTCTACTGCGTTGCTTGCATACATCTTTATTTGAATTAGAATTCGGTCTCTCTCAATTTTTGTTAGAAAAGGATTGTGCGAATGGTCATTAATATATATAACGATTTCTTCATTTTGAATGAATTCTTGATTTACAGGGAAAAATAATTTCACACCCAGAAAATTTTGTTTCCTTATCTGTGGATTTCCACCTTTTTGATATTATATTTGCTGCCATATTTAGTGTCTAAGAAAAGTTTAATCAATGAAATACTTTAACTTTTTATAGAGTTAAATTAATCACTTGAAATTATTCAAGTGAATCTCATAAAAACAATTGTATGTGTTCTGGATATCTAAAAAGATGTCTAAGACACAACTGAATTTAAAAGTGAAAAAACATTTTCTATTTATACACTTCACTGCTGATAAAATATAATCTTACATCCTTGGTTAAATTTGATGGTTCCAAGATTTTACATCTTGATGATGGAAAAAGAGCAATTAGTAAAATTCCCTCAAATCTCTTTCTCATAAAGATTTAGAATTATGTGTCACAAACTTTGTTTGAAACCAGGCCTGGTCAGTTATTTTTAGGGTACAATAATCATAGGTAGTATATTTGTGAGCTCCATCAAAAAGTGACTTAATTTATTCAGTTTAAAATAATTCATATATCCCATAAATATTTATAACAGGTCAACTGTCATCCTAAAGACAAAAAACTGGCTCTATTGCCATTTTTACAAGGTTTTGGGGGTTGTTATTTAAAATTTATACCCCTATTTCTAATTTTTTTTCTTATATTTAAAAAAAATCTTTGTTAATAACATGGTTATTCCAAATGTTTAAAGCACCACATTGGAAAATGACCATTGTGTAGGATCCTCCCAAATCCTTCCATAAATATACATCTGTCAACTATTATCCTAAGGCCAAAATACTGTCCCCAAAAGTTTCATTTGTCCTTTCACTCTCAATCGATATATTGCTTTTGTATTCATTCATTGTCCACAGGGCTTAGAGATAACCTAATTCTTCTAGGTAAAAGGAAATAGTAATTTCAAATCACTTTTCAGCCATTCCCTCAAAATTTAGTTTACCAAAAAAGATAGCACTAATAAAGAGCAAATCTCTGCCAAGGGAGACCATTCCCCATATTTTGAAATACTTAATCGTATATAACCGGATATAATAACCAGATCTTGGTCAAAAACTAAATAATAGTTTTCTTCTAGGCCAGTGGTACACTCACCACTGAGTACCTTGGACATTGAAAATATGTTCATAGCTGCATTCAGCTCAGTACTGAATGGAGTTGAATCAGCTTATGGCGGTTTATTGATCTACAATAATGTTCGGTGGCTTAGTAGAGGCAAGGTTCTTGAAGGCTTTGTTGAATGCATAAATGCAATACAGCTTTTCTTTGACATTAAAAAAAATTGAAGGCTATCCAGAACTACATGATGAGTCCTGGATTCAGCGGTTGATATTTTTCACAGATCTTCCATTGCACTTGAATGAACTGAATGTTAAACTCTAAGGTTTTGGTAAAACTATTGTTATCATGTTTGGACATATTACTGCATTTGAAACCAAACTTGCCATTTTTGAACATGACACTGAAACTAAAACTTTTAAGTACTTTCCAAGATTGAAAAAGAAGTATGAAGAAGTTAGTTACAAAGATGAGGATGATATTGAACACGATCAAGACTTATTTTTGTCAGCTTTACTTTCTTTGAAAGATGAATTTTCATCAAGATTTTCTCAGTTTAGAGATCTTGACGAAATATTGCTTTTCATTAAACACCCGGATGAAGCTAATTTTGCAAAAATGAAAACGAATGTTTGAATGGCTGAAAATAGAAGAAATTGAAATGCAATTAGTAGAATGTCAATCCAATTCTATTTGGAAGCTATAATTCGTCACTCTTAGAGGTAATTTAGAAACACTTGAAAAGATCGATTGAGGGGAGTTTGCAGCGATCAAGACAATCAATTGTTGGTCATTTGGGAAAGCATTCCAGAAGCATTTGGTACTTTTAATGTCTTGCCCAAGTGGTATTAATAATTCTTTCTTCTATGTATGTGCATAAGAGTCTGTTCTGCATGTTTACATTTAAAGACAACTAACTATTGGCTCGGCATAAGGGAATTGGCTGGAAAAATTCCAGTTCATGAGAGAAATTAAATAGGTAAGTTTATATTTTTTATTTCTTTATTGTACAACATAGCATAGTTGATCTGGTTAACTTTAAAAATTTTAACAAGATGTGCGCCAAAATGTCCTTGACCCCTCTGAACCAGATTATTTGAGGTGGGAAAATTGGTAAAATTATGAATTTCCAAGTTTAGCGTTGGTAATGGAAAAGTTATTGGTGTGGGGGTGTTCAGGTGTGGTTTGTATTGAAGGAATATGTGATCGTAATCTCCCTTCGTCCACAGTCTTTATTGGTCTCGTTGCACATGGGCGACCATATCATCGGTGTAGCTGATTACCATTTTTGCTTGTGATCTAGAGTACTGTTATTTTGCCTTCTACCCTCCTGTGTTTTTCTCTCCCTCTTCATTATATGCATTGTGAGGGCTTATGGTTGTCCTATGCTCTCACAGAGGGTGTCCCTGATCAGGCCGCCCCGTGTTTGTGATGGCTGGGTCCCCATTCTATTTGGATCTTTGCAATATATCTCGAGTGGAACCCCATTACCCTGAGTGAAGTACTTACGGAGCAGGTGCTACCCTAACAGTTGTAACACAGATGCTGTCTTCTGTCTATTAAATATCCCACTCGTGTATTGGAAAACTTAAAAACAAAAGTAGCTGCTGTACAATGGTTAATGACCTCGCTCTGAACTTGGATTACTCAACCAATGCTTCCTTCCTCTCCGTCTCATCTCTGCCATATCGTCGCCCGCGGTGAAGCAACCATCCATATCCACTCACGCCCCACCTCCTTGCTCTCTTTCGTTGCTCCCCGCTTCTCCCAAACTCCACCTAACCCCGACCACTCCCTCGAACCTCCCAAACCTCACCAACTATCCGGGAACACAGCCTGGTGAATATATCTCACCTATTTTAATGCAGCCTATATCTTCATTTCTCCCACTAACCCTTTTCTGGTCCCGAGCCCTTCTTCCTCATCAGTCTCCTTGCATTCAAACAAAGAGCGAGATTTCCATGCCATCAATGCTAAAAACCTCAATAATGAGATTTGTTATCCGGCCCCAATTAGATGGGACATTGCTTCTAAGGTCCCCTTCATCTGTCAGCACAGACTCACTCCTTTATGTCACTGTGACCCAGCAAATTCCCCTCAACTGCTTCCATGGCAGCATTTTTTTGCCAAGGTCAGCTCTCAGGACATTCCTTTGGAAGATCAAGAGAATATTTCTCCTCAGGGGATCACGAAGGTCCTCTTATGAGCCTTATTCGAGTGGCAGTATATATACCGTACTGGGTGTGCTAGACTGTCAACTCTTCTCACCTTCTTCCAGTACACATATAAGGTGGCTACGCCAGCACCATCCTTTATGGTCAAAGTTCCAGAACAATTTCGCCTAAATGGCAAGCCGGGACCGATTATGTGTAAATGATCACATTCTGGTATTTCTGATCTTATGGAGACTTTTTTTTTTACTTCCCGCTCATAGTATCTACTTTCCATGAGCCTCGATTACATCGGTACCCCTCTTACACAGTCACATAACTAAGAGAAATACGAATCGCACACTCACACATACATTTCCGCTCATCCCTTTTCCTTTTCTTCCAACTTTATATGCACACATCACACAGTCATATAGGTAAGAGAAACGTGAATCACACACTCACCCAAACACTTAATTTCCGCTCAGCACTTCTTTTCTTACAACCTTATACGCACACATCACACCCCTCACACAATCACATAAGAGAAATTTGAATCACAGGTTCACATACACACACACATACACTTCCACTCACCCTTCTCCATTTTTTTAAACCTCATACGCACACATCACACAAAAACAAATCCATCGCACAGCCACATAAGTAAGATAAATACGAATCGCACTCTTCCACACACACATATATTTCCGCTCAGCCCTTCTCTTTTTCTACCCACCTCATACTCACACATCACAAATACACTTCCCTCACACAGTATCATAAGTGGGACGTATTTCTTTCAGCAAGAATACTATTCACACACACACATTTCTATGGATAGAAACAATATGCCAGGAACACAGAAATTGAAAGTGCAATGCCGCAAGTGCACGGGTACTCGATGGGGCATATATTTTAGAGAAGGCAACTTAAAGATATTACTAGAACAATCATTTGTATGTTCTGTCAGATTGAGTTAGGAATGAAGAGAAAACTCAGGGATGTGGAGCAACTACATCATCGCGAGATGACCGTTGTAAGGGATTACATGGGGTATTTAAAGAGAAATAGCCTCCGAGAGTTGATGGATTGAAAAACCGAGTCGCTCAACTTTGGGAGGAGGTTAACCACGTGACGGGGAGGGTGACTTCTGGAAGTCCGAGAGACTGTAGCAGAGATACAGAGATAGGGGGAAGGAAATAATCATAGGGAGATCTGGATAGGAGAGGGTTGGTACAGTTTGCTCTCGGGATGGATAGAGGAACGAAGTAGAAGCGGGGGGGAGGGGATCTAGCCAGGCTGCTGTTCGCCCTAAAGATCCATCATTGAGGAATCCCAGGGGGAATGGCGGGAGAAACTTCAATGCCAGCCGCAGTTATGCTGATGTTGTGGCTCGTCGACTTCTGACAGAACCCAGCGCAGTCTGACATAAGTGAAAGAACCACCACTTTGTCTGAGGGGAAGTAGCTACTGTAAGCTACGAGAAAAAGAAGAAGAAACTGGGAAAGAATGGGAAGGGAAGGGGGGTTGCTGAAGCAACCACGGGTGAATCGGCGACATCCTTGGGGGAAACAGGTGGAAACCACCACTGTCTGGGGGTACAGGTAGTGGGAACTGGGTCGCAACCTCTGGTGGGCCTCATTTAAGCAAAAAGAAAAGGAAAGGGCGTTGGTGCAGAGCCACGGTCGAATCGCTGACACCCTTGGAGGCCCCGTAAGGGGCACGGCGATTTGCTTTCCTGGCCGCCGTGCTGACGTGACTCAGCGTCCCGTCCGGCCCCAGCTTGGCATCAATTCTCTTTCACCCTGCACCCTCCTTCCATCTACGTTTGTTTGTTGATCTCGGTGTATCAGAGCTGTCCGTCAGGGGGCGCGACCCCATAGCTGGTCCTGCCTGTGTTTGTTGGTGAGTGCCTGAGCCGGAGTGGCGTTCTTGGGGGTCTTTGCTTTCTACACCGGTAAATTTCCGAGGCTGGCCGGCCATTTTTAAAACGATGGTTGGGTCAGGGGTCGACGGTAGACAGTGATTGCGCTGCGCGAGTTCGCACCCCCTTTTACACTACTTTATATTGGTAATAATAAAAAATTTATCTCGGTTCTCGTTCAATAAGTCCTCTTTTCCGCGCTTGTTAGATCCCTTCGCAGAAGAGATTGATCCTGATTTGGATTATCCTCGTCTCCTGGTGCTGAATTCCAGTTCCGTGTCTCTGCTTTCTAAATTAGACGTTTGATTTGAATGAGGAGTTTCGAGTCCCTATGTGGGACCGTGGTAGTGGCGATTTAGTGGTTAAGCTATCTTCGCAAGAGCAGTGTGGTGCCGTGCGGGATTTGTCCTCCCTTTCGGAGGTCCTGGTTTCGGTTGTGCCCCACCCTCGCTTTATTTTTGTTAAGGGAGTGATTCGCTCCAACGAATTATTGCAATATGATGTTTCGAGACTAAAAGATAAACTTTCGTCCCAGAGGCTTGCGGACGTTTATAGGGTTTCTTAGTCTGTTGGTCCCGCTAAGGTTCCTACGAGTACGCTCATTGTTAACTTTGAGCGACAGGATCTGCCCCAGTTTGTTCTTGCTGGTTATTTTCGTGTCCCGTTATGTCAAGCTCTCCAGACGTTGTTTTAATTGCCACCAGTTTGGCCATATCAGCACAATTGTACGCAAGCTCGTCGCTGTGTGGCCTGTGCGTTGGCGTATCATGGCTCCTCTTGTGGAAATCATGAATGTTGCGCCAATTGTGGAGGTTCCCATAGCGCGGCTTTGCTTTCTTGTCCCGTATTTCCTTTTGAGAAGGAGGTCCTGGCTCTTCGGGACTCCCTTAGGCTCTACTTCCGTGAGGCCCGTCGTAGAGTGCGTAGGTAGCTCGCCCCCCTCCGTCCGTCTCTTCTCTGACGTTCTTTGGGAGGCGGGGTCCCGCCGCCCTCTTCCCGGTCGTCCCACTCCTTTGTCTTCTCGCGGTCCCTCTTCGCAGTTCCTCCGTTGCGCCCTCACCTTTGCCATTGGTCTCTTGTCGTGTTCTACCCTTTTCGCAGACCGTGAGACCAACCGAGCTGAGACGCTGGAGGATATCCGGCAGTTCCTCCAGGCGTCTGCCTCCGCTGTTGCTTCCGTTCCTTTGCCTCAGCGCAAACGGAAGGGTTCCTCACCCCGTTTGTTGTCCAAGCGCGCTGACTCTGATGAGGCTGGTTTGGCCCCCCGAGTCGGTTGTTGAGGAGTCCTCCGTTTTGATGTCTTCTCCTCCCCGGTCTTCGTTGGCATCACCGATGTCATTGTTCAGGCGGAAGTTCACCCGGTTCCGTCTTCTTTGCCTCCTACCCCGAATCCCTTCTTCCTTGCCCCTTACCTATGTGCAGTCTTCTATGTCTCCTACCCCAGTTTCGTCTCCCTTGCCTCCTACCCCAGTTTCGTCTCCCTTGCCTCCTACCCCTGCTCCTTCATCTCCTTCTGAACCTGTCCCCTCCTCACCCTCTCACCCTGCTCCTTCCTCTCCATCTGATCCAATTCTCTCTAACCCTGTTTCCATAGCTGGTCCTGCCTGTGTTGGTTGGTGGGTGCCTGAGCCGTACTTGCGCTCTTGGGGGTCTTTGCTTTCCCATGGCCCTTTCCCTCCGGGCCATGAGCCGTCCACGTTGAGGTTTCGGTTTGGTCCTCACCTGTCGCCTTCCGCCGTTCACGCTGCCAAGCCCGTGCCGGGTGCATCCCCGGCTCATCGCGATTTGTCCCTTGTTTCCTCTATGTCTTCTAGTCGTCGGGAACCTTCGACGGTTTCCGTCACTAGAATCCCGACGTTGGTGTCGAGACGACAGTAATGTCTGTCATCATATAGTGGAATTGTCAAGGGGTTCTCCCCAAGTGGGAGGAACTCCAGCTCTTGCTTTCTAGCGTTCGGCCTTTGGTGGTCTGTTTGCAGGAAAATAAGCTTGGGACTCGGCACTTCCGCACTTCCGGGTGTTTAATTCCATCCCCCCAGCCGGAGGCGTGTCCCATGGTGGTGCTTGCATTTTAATTTCCTCTTTGCTATTCTCTGCGCCACCTCCCCTCCGTACTACCTTGCAGGCTGTTGCTGCGAGGGGTTTTATTTCCAAGCTTTTAACTGTTTGTTCTGTGTACATCTCCCCGGATTTTAATTTGAGACGGTCTGACCTTTTAGAGCTCACAAGTCAGTCACCTACCCCGTTTTTATTACTTGATTTTAATGCTCGCCAGCCTTCTTGGGGTGATACTGCCCGTAATCCCCGGGGCGGAGTGGTTGAGTCCCTCTTATTATCCGATTCCAATTGTCTTTTAAATTCCGGCGATTTTACTTACCATGTTCAAACGGATTCGTTTAGTCCTGTAGACTTTTCCTTATGTTCGCCCGACTGTTTCCTCGATTTCCGGTAGTCGATTCGGGGCGACCTTTCCGGGAGTGATCACTTCCCGATCTTCCTGTAGGCCGCCCTTCCTGGCCCGTGCCTTTCCCACCCTCCTCGTTGGGATCTGTGGCGAACAAATTGGGTTGGCTTCCGGGAGGCTTGCTATAACGCGCTTGTTCCGCGCTTTGTTCCGCGGAGGTGCCCTATTGCGGGGCGCCCCCCCGTGTCCTGGTGGTCGAAGGAATGCGCGTCGTCTATTTCTGCCTATCAGTTGGCCCATTCCCGTTATAGGCGGAACCCGACCGTCTCGAATAGGGTCGATCGGAACCGGGCTCTTGCAATCCGCCAAAGGACCCTCCGTCGTGCCCGCCGTGAGTCTTGCCGCCGGTACGTATCTTCCATTTCTTCTTCCACGCCGCTGATTCGGGTTTGGTAGCGGGTCAATAAGTTCCGTGGTCGCTACGCTGGTCATGCCATCCCTACTCTGGACATCGGAGGCTCGCTTGTGTCCGATGTCCGGTTGGTCAACGAAGCTCTGGCTGACCATTTTGCTTCGGTGAGTAGCGCTGGTAGCTATCCTCGACTGTTTCTCGATCATAAGGTCGCCATAGAGTCTCGCCTTTTAGATTTTACCACGCGCGCCACCTACTATTATAATGCTCTCTTTTCTGTCTATGAGCTGCGGTATGCTTTGTCTCACTGTGGCTCCACCTCTCCCGGTGATGATTGCATCCACTACGACTTTCTCTATCCCTACTCAGTTATTTTTAGTTGACCTCTACAACCTGCTTTGGATCAAAGGAATCTATCTGTCCTCCTGGCTTAGGGATGGTTTGGACCCCAGTCGCTATCGCCCGATTGCTCTTACGAGCTGCCTCAGTAAGTTATTCGAGAAGATGGTTCAAGTTCGCCTCACTTGGTTTTTGGTGTCCAACTCGCTCCTATCTCCATTTCAGTGCGGTTTTTGCAGCGGTCGTATTACTCTTGACCACTTCATCCGTTTGGAAGACTCCGTTTTACAGGCTTTTGCCTCCAGGCATCAGGTGTTAGCGGTGTTCTTCGACATTCAGAAGGCCTATGGTGTTTTACGTCAGTTATATGATTGCGGTATGAGGGGCTTTTTACCGGTTTTTATTCGAAAATTTTTATCGTCCCGTAATTTTAAGTTCCGTATTGGGAATGCTTTCTGTCTTGCGGATTCAAGAGGAGGGTGATTCCCAAGGGTGTGTTTTAAGTGTGACATGGTTCACCGTTTCCATTAATAGTCTGGTGTCCACCACTCTTCCGGAGGGGGTTTTGGCTTTCCTCTTCGTGGATGACTTGACATTGTTTTGTTCATCTCCCCGCTTGCCTTCTGCTGCCCGTCGATTAAAACTGGCAATTGATGCCGTGTCTGGTCGTGCTGTCTCAAAGGGTTTCCATTTTTCGGTCACCAAAACGAAGTCCATGCATTTTTATCGAGGTCGTGGTGTCCTTGGTCCCCCTTCCCTCTTCTTGGATGGCACGGCGATTGAATATGTCCCCGTTTTTAAGTTCTTGGGTTTAACGCTTGATAGCAAGTTCACTTGGGTACCCCATTTGAGTCAATTGAGGGCGTCCTGTTCGAAGGCTATGGATTTGCTTAGGATTTTATCCCACACTACTTGGGATAGTGATAAGCGCACCTTGTGGTTGCTTTATTCGGCACTGGTCCAATCCCGGTAGGACTATGGTTGCCAGGTGTACTCTTCAGCGTCTCCTTCGGCCATGAAGATACTTAACTGTTCCTTCGCTTGGGGCCCGTCTTAGTAGTGGAGCCTTTCGCACCTCGCCTATGCCTAGCCTCTTTGTTGAGGGTGGCGTGCTTCCCTTGCGATACCACCGGCTGCAGGTGTGTCTACGATTCCTGTTTCGTGTTCAGCAATACCCTTCATCCCCAGTCCATGAGTGCCTTTTTGCCCCGTCCTCTTCGGCATCTTTTGATCGGCGGCCGACCCCAGCTTAGCCTCTTCTCCTTCCTTCAGAACACTTGTGTTTCCCCCCTGTTTCCTCGCTTTTCATACAACCTCTCCCACAACTTTCTCTGGTCAGCCTCTAATTTCACAGGGTAGAAGCTGACCGTCTCAGCCAACTATCCCGGATCGGGGCTGAGGGGGGAGGGGACAATGATCCCTCCTCCCTGAGCTCCATTTTGGGATGGTAGTTTTTTAAATAACCTGCTTTATCCCCACCCACATCTTCCTCACCTCCTCTTCCTTTCTATTTTCAACCACTATACATTTTACGCCGTGACCAAGGTGAAGCCGCCATGCTGAGGGACTGACAGGCCACAAGGCGGGAGGGGTGGCGTTGAATGGAGGCACCTGGTTCTGCCAGCCCAGTACGCACCCCTTACAGGGCAGGCTACTGCGAGGGGTGATGAGCGATTGCTTCCCGTGAAAAAAAATAGGGTCACCATGCCCAATGATGATACCAAAAAAAATCTGCCCTCAATTTTCCCTTGTCCATCGTCGGAGCCACCCTCGGGCAGCTCCACAAAAAAAAATGGACGTTTCCCCTCCCTCCTGTGCTCTCGCAGGGGACCCTCCAAATCTGTCTAACCCGGAGAGGAGGCTTACTCCTCTCCTTCGCCTACGGGTGTAGGGGACTTCCCCTCACCCCCTTGTCTGGAGGTGCCCTCTTCCCAGCGGTAGTCCCCCCTTTATTTTCCAAGGAGACTGACAAGAAAGCCAGCAGGCAGCCCATAGCCGACCGCTCCCCATTGAAGCGGCTCGGTAGGCCAAACCCCCTTAGGGGGGAGAGGGAAGCCAGGCCCCATCAATCGCTTCCATCAAAAGACCTGCTGGCGAGAATATTGAACCTTGCCGGGGTCAAGGCCTGTGCCTCCCCAGACTTGACTTGTGACACCGCTGCCAATGGGACCTGTAATGTCCTGGGGGAAAGGGCAACTGGAGGTCTCCCCTGAGATAGACATGGTCCTTGAGGCAACCCAGCCTCAGACTGTAGGGCCTTCCATGGGAGTGAATCCGGGCTTCGCGCCAAACACCAAACTCAAGTCCGCCCCTATGCAAGATCCTCCTCAAACGGCTAGGGTTTCCAAGCAAGTACAAGGAGGGAAGGGATCTCCTCCGACCGGTGCCCCTGCGACTGCCAGGACCTTGTCCATCTCGGAGAAGGACCTTGCTAAGGCCGGTCCATCCGGCCTGGGGGCTCCTGTCGGCAGAGGGGAGAAGCGGGTTCATTCCCCGTCCTCCTCTCCTAAAAAGAAAAAAGACGGGGGGTGGGGCTCCTCTTCATGCGCGGGACTGCGGCGACGGATAGGTCTGCTGCTACTTCGGTAAACGACCAAGCCAAGATCAGCACATCCGGCCCCTCTGCCCCCGGGGTCCAGTGCCCCTGACTAAAACCAAATGTGCTAGTGTGCAGAGCGGAGCCTCGATTATATCGGGGCCCCTCATTCAGAGATTACCCGGCGTTTACGAGCCTGTTGGCTTCAAGCGCTTCCTCGTTATTCGCTTCACTGATGCACCATGTTGGCTAAGGGCAACATAATCCATCGGCAGAGAGCTTTAGCTAGTGTGATTGGTAGAGAGCCGAAGGTGGCCGGTTTCTCGGACGGGAGCCTTTTGGCGAATGCGTCGAATCCCTCCAAGGTGGCCATGATTAGTGCCCTTCGGACACTTGATGGCACGCCTGTGAGTGTGCCACCCCACTCTACCATGAACTTCGTGAAAGGAGTAGTTTATGCGAGGGAACTCGTGGACTACTCCAAAGAGGACATCACCTTAGAGCTCGCCGACCATGGCGCGGTCAAGGTCGAACGTGTGATGAGAAAACATGGAGGGGACTCAAGACCTACCCCTACACTCTTCGTCACGTTCGACTGTGACGAGCTCACTGAGTCGGTTCGTGCCGGTTGGTATCGCTACCGCGTGAAGGCATTCGTGCCACTCCCGCGGAGGTGCTATTACTTACACCGCTTCGTCCATACGAATCGCTCATGTAGACATGCAAATTCGGGGTCACGCGAAGTCTGTGTAAATTACTCCAAGGCCGCACACGATAAGTCTAAATCGTGTGTGGCCAAGTGTGTCAATTGCTGAGAGCCGCCCCCCGCTTCTTCGAAGCAATGTGGTGCATATCTCCTTGAGAAAGAAATCCTGGCCGTTCAAGCCCAGGTTCGTCTCTCATTCCGCGTGGCTAAGGACTTGGTCCTGGTGCACCCGGCTTTGCCTGGGATGTCTTACGCCTCAATGCTAAGAAAAACGCCCTCTGTTCCTGGCCCATCCAGGCCAACCAGCACGGTTGTTTGCGCGCCCATTCGGACCCCTTCTGCGGGTTCTACTCATCCCGGGCACTCCCCTGGTAAAGCTGACAGCACAAAGGGTTCACACCCAGCCCCGGCTAAAACCAGGGCTCCCCTCCCTTCCCCCAGCGTGACCGTTTCCCGTAAGGCGAAACGGCCACGCGCCTCCACCGAGCCGTTAGACTCACAGGAGGCAACACCCGTGAAGTTGGTCGCCAGGCCATCTCCCGGGGTTCCTAAAGCTGCCCCTCGAAAGGAGGACAGCAACGAAGGAGCTTCGGCTCCTTCGCCCACGCCTAGTGGTGGGCTAAGTGGCTCGGAGACGGTGGATCCTCGAAAAGAGGGCCCCCCGCCTCCGAAGCCGCAACGCCCGCCTAAGGTTTCGAGGCAGAGGGAGGAAAAGACTCGCATGGCGAGCCCAACCTCCCCCATAAGTCCTTGAAAGCGACAGTGCCTGGGGTTCTACCTCCGGGAAGCGTACGGCCATTCTCGTGAGGGTCTTCTCTTCGGAGAGGGCATATTCCTTTAATGGAATTGCCGCCGACTCTGGGGCAACTGGGAGGAGCTGCGGAAGCTCGTCTCGTCCCGTTCCCCGTTAGCTATTTTTCTGCAGGAGACCATGCTAGGCGCGTGCCCCCTGCCCGCCCTCCTGTCCTATAAGGGTTTTTCGACCCCACCACCACGAGATGGGGGCCTGGCTGGGGGATGCGCGGTTTACACCCGGCGTGATGTCTCTGTTCTTCCTTTCTCTTTAGATACCTCCTTTCAGGCAGTGGCTGTGCAGCTGCACCTGGATAGGAGGTATACTATCATTTCTGCGTACATTCTACCGTCAGCTGACTTCGACGCGGGGGACTTCCGCCGCGTCGTGGCACGGTTGCCGAGGCCCTATCTCTTGCTTGGCGATCTGAACGGCAGGCATCCTCTCTGGGGAGATAACTCCATAAATCCCAGGGGACAAGTCCTTGCCGATCTGATCGAAGAGCTTGTGATAGGTGTCCTAAATATGGATGAGTTTACGCATCACAGCCCGAGAACCGCTTCATTTTCTTGCCTTGATATATCTATGCTCTCCGGATGTACAGCCTGATTTTGATTGAGGGGTGGTCGATAACCTCCATGGTAGTGATCACTTTCCCATTCAAATATCATTTTCTGGGCGGCTGCCGCCTGAGAGCCCACCTCTGTGGTGCTTTGCGCGGGCACGGTGGCCTGCATTTCAGGAAATGACTGAATTCTCTATCTCAGTCGAGGAGTTTAGGTCGGTAGATGAGGCCGTTGAGTTCTCCGGCAACCTCATCGCCGTGGGCCTGACTACTATTCCCAGAACGTCTGGCCGAGTGTGAGACGGCCCTCAAACAGAAGCGTTATGCCTACATGCGCTATAAGCGCCGCCCGAACGATTTCACTGTCGGTGTATTTCGGCGGGCTAGGGCTAGGTTCCGGTATATTTCGAAGCACGCCCGTCGCTCTTCTTGGCGGGCATACGTGTCTTCACTTAACGGGAAAGACCCCTCTGGCAGATGTATGGAAGTGAGTCAAAAGGATCCGGGGCAAGTTCTCGCAGGACCCCTCTCCCGTTCTCCAGGAGAATGGGACCGCAATCTCGGACCCCGCGTCCGTGGTGGAATCCTTCGCCACCGCTTTATCCGTATTCTCTAGCCGGGATGCTGCTCCGCGAGCATTCGATGCACGTCGTGATGTCGCGGAAGGCCGCCGACTGGACTTTACTTCTAAACGCGGAGAACCTTTCAAATACAGGTTACTTCAGAGTGAGGCGTCCCGCTCTTGCTTCGTGCGCGTACACCACCCATGGTCAGGACGATCTCCCGTACGCCATGCTTCGACACCTGGGCGTGCGAGGCATGGCCTTTCTGTTCAACAGGATCTGGGTGGAGGGTCTCCTCCCAGACTCTTGGGGAATCGCTTCTGTGCTCGCTTTTCCCAAACCGGGGAGAGATCACTCTACCCCGGCCGGTTTCCGCCCAATCTCTAACCTCCTGTGTGTGCAACTTGATGGAGAAATTGGTAATTGTTAGATTAGCCTTTTTTCTCCACGCTGGATACTCTGCACAGACTGGAAAATGCCGTCTGCGAGGCCTTCCTTCGTAGACAGCAAGCACTATGCCATGGTGTTTTTCGATCTGGAGAAGGCCTTTGATACCGCATGGCGATGCGGTACCATGGAGACTCTCCACACGGTGGGGCCGAGGGGACTCCTCCTAATCTTCATATCTGAATTTTTGCGAGATCGTCGATTTCGCGTACGGGTTGGGGGAGCCCTCTCTATCCCAATGGAGCAGGAAGAGGATATCCCGCAAGGAAGTGTCCCCAGTGTCGCACTCTTTGCCCTGAGCATCAACGGCATCGCCTCAATGCTGCTGCCAGATGTTCTCGCTACGCTCTACGTGGACCATCTTTCGATTTCTTTTGGTGCGGTCCAGATGCCAACTGGAGCGTCGACACCAACAGGCATTGAACCGCGCCTCTCGCTATGTCGAAGCAGACAGGCTTCGTTTTTCTTTTGCCAAGACTAAGGTGGTGCACTTCTGCCGCTATCCACTTCTTCACCCCGACCCAGACTTGTTAATAAATGGGGTTCGCCTGGAAGTGGTAGACTCGCACTGTTTCCTTGGTCTTGTATTTGACCGACGCCTCACCTGGGAGGCTCATAATTGCAGCCTTAGGCCACTCGCTCTGCGCCGTGCACGGCATTATTCCACGAGGACTAGGCGACCATTGCCCCGCGACTGTTCCTATGGACCTACCCCTCAAGAATGCCACGTCTTCAGGTAGCTTTATGTTGTCTTCGAATTAAAATTCTCGCGGGATACATGGCCATTTGATAGGGCGCTCGCCCACACATTATTGCGACGACTGCGTTGTCCCTTAGACTGATCTTCAAATTCTTGTTGAATGTCCCAGTGTTGGTTGTTGTTGTGGTTCCCTGGGCTCTATCATTCCAGGAAACCTGCACCACCACACTGACTGGATCCGACCATAACTTATGGATATGTGAAATGTTGTGGTATTGTTTGAGAGCTGCCAAGTTAGGGCAATCTGCTATGAGATGCGTGACTGTGTGGGGACTAAATTGGTAGAGTGGCCAGATATCTCTATGGGTATTGTATATGCAGTGTTTGTAGGTGTTTAGTGGCTGGTAGTGCCCACAGTGAAGTCGTGTAAGATGTATTATCTCCGACCGTGAGAGTTGCGTTTCTGTGTGCTTCTGTCAAGTGTGTGGGGGGGGGGGGGTGAGATTGTTCAGTGCTTGCCTGGTGATGTGTATGTTAATGTTTTTTTTATACTGTGTTACATTTGCAGATTGTGGTATGGTATTTAGGATGTTTGTGTAATATCTGTGTGCTGTGTTTACTATTTGTCCGTGGGTGGGTGGGTGGTTTCGTAGATAATGACGGGCTGCTTGCGTTGTTTACGACATATACTAGGAACTGTGTGCCTCTCATGTTCAGATGTTGTTTTATAGTCAGTACCTTGGTTTCAACATGTAGGTGCTCTATGGGTGTTGTTTGTGTGCCACCAAGTATGATTTTAAGTGCAGTGTTTTGTGTGATTTGTAACTTAGCTGTGTGTTGCATATGACAGGGGCCCAGCAGGGCTGGCATAGTCTATTATGGACCGTATGTGTTGCTTGTATACTAGATTGAGTGTTTCTTTGTGTTGTCCAAAAGTTGTACTTGTTAGTGCTCTGAGTGCATTATTGGGTTGAATAAGTTATTGTGGTTTTATCAAATTTATTCATTACCATTAAAAATTTTTAGAAAAATTTAATTTTTAATTGATAACAATATGCAATTTAATCAATAATGTATTCTCCGGTGTTATTTACTTCTTCCCAACGTTCAACTAGTTTTTCGAAAACCTCTTCAATAAAAATCTGGATTTTGACTCGAAGAATTCGTCTAACCAGATTTTTAATTCCACATCAGTATTGAACGAAACGCCGCACAAATTGTTGGAGAGCGATCGGAACAGATGGGAATCCGATGGAGCCAAGTCTGGCAAATATGGAGAATGCGACAGGATTTCCCAATTAAGCGTTTGGATGGCGTCTTTTGTCATATTGGCAATGCGAGGACGAGCATTGTCGTGTTGCAGAAGGACTCATAACGTGAATGCGGTCGCTTTTCACAAATAGCTTCGGCGAGTCGATATATTTGTTGAACGTAGAGTTTTGCATTTACAATCTCGTTGTTCGCAAGGAACTCATAAAGAATGATGCCTTCACAATCCCACCACACACACAGCTTCGTCTTTCGTGGATGAAGTCCTTGCTTTAATCGCGTTATTGGTTTTTTATTGGGGCTAAGCCATTGTTTTCGATTGTTCATGTTGGCATAAACACACCACTTTTCGTCGCCAGGGATGATGCAGTGAAGAAATCTGTCCTTATATCCACGAGTAGCCTTGTGATGAGCAAGCAAACCTACGGCAATCGTGGAGCGTTGAAGTTTGTTGCTTTCGCTCAAAGCATGCGGAACCCATGCACCAAGTTTTTGAACTTTCCCCATCGAATGAAGGTGATTCACTACAGTTTTCTGATCACACGCCAATTGTAAAGCCAATTCTCTAGTCGATTGACGAGGATTTTCATGAAGAAGGTCGTTAATCGATCTTCATCCAACTTAATAGGGCGACCAGAACGTTCGTCGTCATTAAGATTGAAATGACCGTTTTTGAAACGTGAAAACCACCATTGAGCTGTCCGTTCTAATAAAGCATTTTCTCCGTACACAGCACAAATATCTCGATGAGCTTTGGCTGCGTTTGGATTGTTCCCGTCTCGATTGAAAATGAATATCAAGTGTCGAAAATGCGCCTTTCTTTCAACTTGACATTCCATTTTGAGGGTACATAACAAAAATTAAATTAACACAACTTTTAAATAAACCGCAATGACTTAATAGTCTACGCTGTTAAGAGACGTAGCCTAGCCTTTGCAAATTTTGCTCTCATTATTTATTATTGTTTCTTAATATGTGCACAAATCACGTCAACAAAACTTAAATCAACACAACATTAAAAAAAAAACGCAAGAACTTATTCCTCAACCTAATACATTGACTGCTATGGCAGGCAGGAGAAGAAACCACTCCAATAAAAGACCGATTCTTTTCGTAAATCGGGTTTTTTTGTTGTTGTTTTTTCAGATTCATCAGAAATCCGGATAAAACTGGGCCTTTGACTATTTTCACATTTCCTCCCGATGACGACGAACCAAACCAATACATTCCGGTTCCAGTGAAGAAAGGTGAGTTTATTAAAATGATTGAGCCTAATCAGTCCACATCAAGGGATGGTCATATTCTTAATTTTTTGAATGCCGATTATTTTGAAGTCTTTGATTGAGCCCCTTCGATTCCAGGGTTTATGGGAAACTGATTTGTCTTGGGGTCATTTTCATTGCATTCTTCGGACCAGGGCCCACACCCATGGTAGGCTGGGTGGCTCGTAGACGGTGTATCCTCAAAAAGAGGGATACCCGCATCCGAAGCCGCCCAGCTCACCTAAGGTTTCGAGGCGGAGGGAGGAAAAATGACTCGTATGGCGAGCCCAATCTCTTTCGATAAGTCCTCGAAGGCGACAGCGCCCCCAGCGCATTGTCCGGCCAACAGCGCCCGGAGTTCTGCTTCCGGGAAGCGTACAGCCATTCCTGTGAGGGTCTTCTCTTCGAAGAGCGCCCTCGCATCTCCTCCGAGCTAGGCTGGGGGGCATATTCCTTCAATGGAATTGCAGTGAACTCCGGGCCAACTGGGAGGAGCTGCGGAGGATCGTCTCCTCCGGTTCCTCGTTAGCTATTTTTTGCAGGAGACCATGATGGGCGCGTGTCCCCTTCCCACCCTCCCGGGGTATAAGGGTTTTGCGACTCCACCACCACGAGATCTGGGCCGAGCGGGAGGATGCGCGATTTACACCCGGCATAATGTATCCGTTCTTATCTTCGCTTTAGATACCTCCTTTCAGGTAGTAGCTGTGCAGCAGGACCTGGATTGGAGGTATACTGTTATTTCCGCGTACATTCCACCGTCAGCCGACTTCGACGCGGGCGATTTCCACCGCGTCGTGGCACGGTTGCCGAGGCCCTTTCTATTGCTTAGAGATCTGAACGGTAGACAGCCCCTCTGGGGAGATTACTCGATTAGTCCCAGGGGTTAAGTCCTTGCCGACCTGATCGATGAGCTGGATTTAGGTGTCCTAAATGTGGATGCTTTACACATCGCTGCCCGGGAACCGCTTCATTTTCCTGTATCGGTCTATCTTTGTGGTCTCCGGATGCACAGCCTGATTTTTGGGTGTTGGGTGGTCGATAACCTCAATGGTAGTGATCTCTTTCCCATTCAAATATCATTTTCTGGGCCGCTGCTGCCCGAGAGCCCGCCCGGCGGTGCTTGACGCGGTGGTCTGCATTTCAGGAAATGACTGATTTCTGTCTCAGTCGAGGAGTTTAGGTCGGTAGATGAGGCCGTTGAGTTCTCCTCCGTCTACCTCATCGCCATGGACCTAACTACTATTCCTAAAACGTCTCGCCAATATGCCGGCCAGTCCCGTGGTTGTCAGCAGAGTGTGAGACGACCCTCAAACGGCGCTATAAGCGCCGCCCGAACGATTTCACTGTCTGTGAATTTCGTCGGGCTAGGACTAGGTTCCGGTATATTTCGAAGCACGCGCGTCGCTCTTCTTTGCGGGCATACGTGTCTTTACTTAACGGGAAGAGGTCACTAGCAGAGATGTGGCGGCGAGTCAAAAGGATTCTGGGCAAGTTCTCACAGGACCCCCCTCCCTTTCTCCAGAAGAATGGGACCGCAATCTCGGACCCCGCGACCGCTTTTTTCGCATTCTCTAGTCGAGATGTTGCTCAGCTAGCATTCACTGCGTGTCGTCATGTCGCGGAAATCCGCCTACCGGACTTTACCTCGAGAACCGTAGAACCCTTCAACGACAGGTTTACTCTGAGTGAGTTGCATTCTGCTCTTGCTTGGTTAGCTGACACCCCCACTGGTCCGTACGATGTCCCACACGCCATGCTTCGACACCTGGGTGAGCGAGGTATGTCATTTCTTTTAGATTTGTTCAGCTCGACTACGGATGCGAGTTTTATCCATCCGCAGCCGAGCGTTTATTGCGGAAGGTGGATTTGATCCACCACACCGGCCTTCGCCTTGCGACCGATGCCTTCCGCACTTCTCCCATTGAGAGCCTGTTGGTCGATGCTGGGGAGATGCCACTCGCTCTGCGCCGCGTGCAGTGCATCACTCGCCTGTACGCGCGAGCCCGGTGCCTCCCTCATTCGCCAACAGCTTTCACTGCATCCGCAGCTGATCTCGACGGTGCCTATGCAGCCAGCGACGCCAGTCGGCCAGGAAACTCCTTGGAGAGCTAGATTTAGCTCTCGGGTCGGTGGCGCCCCTGGTTCTGCCCAGGACGCCACCCTGGAGGGTACCACATTTGGCTATTTGTCGCCACGCCTCTGCTCCCAAAGCTTGTACAGCGCCGGGAGTATTGCGTTCGACCTTTTTGGAGCACACCGTGTCACGCTGGAACCGTGCCAGTGTATACGGATGGCTCCAAGTCCAAAGGTGGGGGGGGGCGGCTTCCACGCCGTATCCCCTCTGCTTGAAGTCAGCAGAGCTGGTGGCAATACACCACTCGGTATGGGAGATTACGCGACGTGCCTGGTTCGGAGACCGGATTGTGATCTATAGCGACTCACAAAGCGCCCTCAGTGCTCTCGGGGCATTGGAATCTACGCATCCCCTGGTTCGCGATATCCGTGACGCCACGGTTTTGGCGAGCCGGGCGGATGTCGAGATTATCTTCTGCTGGGTTCCTGGACATGTAGAAATTACGGGGAATGAGGGCGCCAAAGAGTCCGCGAGGACTCTGCGACCGGACCAGCGTTTCGCTCTTCCTCACACTGACCACATGGCAGGAATACGGGCAGCTCTTCGGACTGTTGGCAAAGAAGATGGGAGACGGTCGAAGGGAACTTAAAGTTGCGTGCCATTGCGCCGCGACTGTTCCCCTGACCTATCTCCCAATGCCGCGACGGCTTCAGGTCGCTTTCTGTCGTCTCCGAATCGGACACACGTGTGACGCATCGCTATTTGATAGAGCGCTCGCCTGCGCCCTATTGTGACGACTGCGTCGTCCCCCAGACTGTTCGCCACATTCTTGTCGAATATCCCAGTCTGGGTGATCTTCGCGCACGTTACCTTCCCGGTACCGGGATGGGCGGGGTCGCTACCGCCTCTCCCTTGTACTCGGGACAAGTGCGTGCACATTGACTAGTGGACTTGTTGACTTTTGGGGTGAGGCCGGCCTTCTTCCTGTTATTTAAGCAGGGTTTGTTTTTTTGTTTTTTGTTTTTCCCCCTTTAGGTTGAACGCTCCTGCGCAGGGGGGGTGTTTTTCGTCTCTTCAATTTTATTTTAAAGTAGCCTAGAACTAGGCCAGTTTTAATACGGCGACTAATGTCCAAATAGGCAGTCGCCAGATGAGCTCTTAAATTAAAAAAAAAAAATTAGATTTGTTCAGCAGGGTCTAGTTAGAGGGTATCCTTCCAGATTCCTGGCGAATCGCTACTATTCTCGCTTTCCCCAAACCGGAGGGGAGCGATCACTCTACCACGACCGGTTTCCGCCCAATCTCTCTAACATCCCTGTGCAAGTTAATGGAGAAATTGCTAACTGTTAGATTACGAGTTTTTCTGGACAGTGGAGTCCATCTGTCTTCTGCACAGTGCGGCTTCCGCAAGTTCCACTCACGTCAGATGCGCTGATAGGGCTACTCCCTAACCTTTTTATCGATCCTTTGTTCATTCGAAGCTCGACTACGGATGCGATTTTTATGCATCCGCAGGCGAGCGTGTATTGCGGAAGGTGGACTCGATCTACCAGACCGGCCTTCGCCCGAGGTATAGCTCTCGGGCCGGTGGCGCCCCTGGTTCTGCCCAGGACGCCACCCTGGAGGGTACCACCTTTGACTATTTGTCGCCACGCCTTTGCTCCCAAAGCTTCTACAGCGCCGTGGAATATTGCGTTCGACCTTTTTGGACCACAGTTCATATGAGTCACACTGGAACCGTGCCAGTGTATACGAATGGCTCCAATTCCCAAGAGAGGGTCGGCTTCCACGCCGCATCCCCTCTGTTTGAAGTCAGCGGAGCTCTGCCAGGCGCTGCGTCTGTCTTCACGGCCGAGCTGGTTGCAATACACCTCTTGGTATGGGAGATAACGCGATGTGCCCGGTTCTGAGACCAGATTGTGATTTATAGCACTGAGTGCTCATGGTGCATTGGAATCTCCGCATCCCTTGGTTCGCGATATCCGTGACGCCACTGATTTGGCGAGCCGGGCGGATGTCAAAATTATCTTCCGCTGGATTTCCGGACATGTAGGAATTGCGGGGAATGAGGGTTCCAAAGAGTCCGCGAGGACTGGGCGACCAGTCTAGCCTTTCGCTCTTCTTAACACCGATAACATGGCAGGAATACAGGCAGCTTGGCAAATAAGATGAGAGACGGTCGAGGGAAACATAATGTTGTGTGCTATTCCGCAGCGACTGTTCCCATGGACCTACTTCCCAATGTCACGATGGCTTAAGGTTGCTTTCTGTCGTTTCCGAATTGGACATACTTGCGGGAAGCAGCGCCATTTGATGAAGTGCTCGCCTGCGCCATACTTTGAGGACTGCGTTGTCCTCCAGACCGTGCGGCACATTCTTGTCGAATGTCCCAGTCTGGGTAATCTCCATGCACCTTACCTATCTGTGTACCGGGACGAGCGAGGTCGCTATCGCTTGTCCTTTGTTCGTACACACCGACTGGTGAAGTTTACCAGTTTTTGGAGGAGGCTGGCCTCCTACTTTATTTGACCCTTTTTGTGTTTCTTTTTGTAGGTCGCATGTTCCTGCGCCGGGGTAGGCGGACGTACCCCCGAAGCCGCTTCATGCTTCCTTCTTGTCTTGCTTTTTCTCGTTATTTTTTTTAGCCTTTGTTCTTTTTTATCGTTGTTATATGTTATATAGATATTGTTATTTGTTTTTTTAATATAGCCTAATAGTAGGCTGTTGTGTAGGGCGACTTATGCCAAAGGAGACAGTCTCCAGATGGACTACCACAATGGGAACAAAAATGATAGTTTTACAACTTGGCGTTTTCGGCACAAAACGATCCATTTTAGTAATTCCTTTACGAGCAAACCGGACGAGCATAAAAACAAAAACGCAACCTATTGCAGCACTACTTACAGTGAGACTGACGCTGCACACGCAACGGGAACGGCTGATCAACCGAAATAACATGTATCAACTTGTAACGAGTTTGAAACTAGTTCAAACCAGAATGGAATTGAATGAGTTTTTTTCTAGATTTTTCAAAGTTGCAGTTGCGACTTGCGGTGTATATTGCTTAAAATTATTGCGTCGCATCCAATTCGCAACTAATTCAGCATAATTGCGGCGCAATTGTAATCACAACTGCAACCAAAAATAGTTGCGATCACAATTGGTAGAGAGCTGGGGGTGACCCGTTTCTCGGACGGTAGTTTTCTGGAGAATGCGTCGAATCCTTCCGAGGCGGCACTGATTTTCGTGCCCTTCGGACACTTACTGGCACGCCTGTGAGTGTGACGCCTCACTCTACAATGAACTTCGGTAAAGGAGTAGTTTGTTCGAGGGAACTAATGGACTACCCCATAGAAGACATCACCTTAGAGCTGGCCCACCATTGAGCCGTTAAGGTCGAACGTGTGATGAGAAAACAGGGAGGGGCTTTGAGACCCACCCCTACTCTTCGTCACGTTCGACTGTGACAAGCTCCATGAGTCGGTGCGTTCCAGTTGGTACCACTCCTGCGGAGGTGCTACTACTGTGACCGCTTCGGGCATACTAATCGCTCCTGTGGACGTGCAGAGTCGTGGTTGTCCGAAGTATGTGTAAGTTGCTCCAAGGCCGCACACAATAAGTTTAAATCGTGTGTGGTCAATTGCGGAGAGCTGCACCCCGCTTCTACGAAGCAATGTGGTTTGGGAGTGCATGCGCACTCATAGAAGATAAGGTTACTTAGCCTCTGTCTCTCAACTGTTGTCTTACTACCTGCTCGTGATCCCCCTGCCTTTAACTGAAGGTACGACCGGTTGCCGGGCGGTATAACCCAACCAAGCCCACTGCCTTGTGGGGGCCCTTGGAAGGGCCAAAGTTTCAGGAGTAAACCTGGAGGGAGGAAAAGAATCGAATGGCGAGCCCAACCTCCACCGATAATCCTTCGAATGCGACAGCGCCTTGTCCAGCCAACCATCCCCGGAGTTTTGCCTCCAGGAAGCGTACGGCCATTCTGGTGAGGGTATTTTCTTCGAAGAGGGCCCCCTGCCTCTCTTCCGAGCTCCACCTGGACTCCGTTAAACTGAGAGGAGCTGCAGAAGCTAGTCTCCTCCCGTTCCCCGTTAGCTATATTTTTGCAGGAGAGCATGCTGGGCGCGTGCCCCCTGCCCACCCTCCCCGGGTATAGGGGTTCTACGACCACACCACCACGGGATGGGGGCCGGGCAGGAGGATGCGCGATTTACACTTGTCATGATCTCTCCGTTCTTGTATTTGCTTTCGATACCTCTTTTTTTAGGCAGTAGCACATGTTATTTCCGCAGATATTCCACAGTCGACAGACTTCGACGCTCGGGACTACCGCCGCGTCGTGGCACGGTTGCTGAAGCCCTATTTCTTGCTCGGAGATTTGAACGGTAGACACCCCATCTGGGGAGACTACTCTATTAATCTCATTGGGTGCATAGCCTGATTTTGTGTTGGGGGTGGTCGATGACCTCGATGGTAGTGATCACTTTCCCATTAAAATATTTTCTGGACCGCTGCCGCCCGACAGCCCGCCCCGTGGGGCTTTCCGCGGGCGTGGTGGTCCTCATTTTAGGAAATGACTGATTTCTCTCTCTCAGTCGAGGAGTTTAGGTCGGTAGATGAGGCCGTGGTGTTCTTCTCAGGAAACCTCATCGCCGCGGGCCAACTACTATTCTTAGAACGCCTGGCCGTTTTGCAAGTCGACCACTCCCGCGGTGGTCAGCTGAGTGTGAGATGGCCCTCGAACAGAAGCGTTATACATACATGCGCCGCCCGAACGACTTCACTGCCAGTTAATTTCGTCGGGCTAGGTTCTGGTATGTTTCGAAGCACGCCCGCCGCTCTTCTTTCCGGGCATACGTGTCTTCGCGTAACGCGAAGATCCCTCTAGCAGAGTCGTGGAAGCAAGTCAATAGGCATTGAACCATGTCTCTCGCTATGCCACAGCACACAGGCATCGGTTTTCCTTGGCCAAGACTATGGTGGTGCGCTTCTCCACAGCTCCACCCCGACCCAGACTTATTTAGCAATGGGGTGTGCCTGGAAGTGGTGGACTCGCACCATTTCCTTGGTCTTGTATTTGACAGACACCTCACCTATGAGACTTATATTCGCAGCCTTGGGGTCTCTTATACCCGCGCCATGGATATTCTTAGTTCCGTAACGCTCAGCGCCTGGGATGCTGATAGGGCTACTGCCTTATTTTTCTATTAATCCTTTGTTCATTCGAAGCTCGACTGCTAGGTTCGTTCCGCGCTCGCCAGACATTTCCAGCTAGCTATCGCTGCGGGCGTCGAGTGGGCTGCTTCTCAGGGATCCCTTCCCAATATTCTTGGTATAATTCACCACCTCCAGCCAATGTCATATTCCAACCTTACTTATATCCAAATCCCCATAAATGCGAAGCAATCCGTAAGTTTCTAGGCCTCATTTTAAATGAGCTGTCAAGGAAGACTCCTCTCTGAACTCTGCGTTCGACCGTCTCACTCTTAACCTTCCGACTCATTTCCCACAAGACGGGACGCTGATTGTCGCATTTGCTCCAGTCCAAACTGGAATTTGGCTCTACGTTATACAAGTCAACATTAGCCTTGATAGTCTCTTAAATTGATCAAATTATATAACGGTCTTCGACTGGCTAGAGGGACTTCGCTCTTGCAGACGTTCCTCTCTATCTGAGAAGACTTTCCATCTCTTCTGACGGATGCCTTCTTCGTTAGTATCCATAGCCCCTATCAACTTAAGACCACTCTTCCCTAGTCTCTCATAACACTTTTACGGATGTTCCTTTCGGCCCCTCTATTAGCAAGCTCACAATCACCTGCTGGGGGCCAAGCAATGAAGCCCCAGCTCAACCTCCTTTCCTTTCACTCATCACCTTCCATAGTTGAAGGGCACCCTTGATGCACGGTAACTGCCTTCCATACTACGCTTCGGTTACTTGGCGGTGTGGTGCGATCTCCCTCAGACTCTTTGTGTTCCGATGCTCCGTGATTGAACAGTATACTCTGCGCTCCCCATCCTCTCCACCTTGGATCAGAAAACTTGTGTTTAATCTAGGCCAAAGGTCCCTGGTTCTTCGTTAGTTATTCTTATCATGCCCCTAACTAGGGTCCCTCTTCTAAGCCGTCTGTCTGTGTGTCCGTCAGCCCGGTTCACTATTTGTTTAGTTTTGAGTGGTGACTGCACCGGAGCCTTGGCAGAGACTTTTTCTCTGGGTTGGTGTAGCGGAGATAATTGTATGTCTTGCTGTGCTATATGTGTGGAGTGGTGTAAGTGTCACGTTCGTACGTGTTGCAGCGCAGTGAAGTGGTTTTTGTTTAGGGCTTGTTTCACTGTCCCGAGTGAATTTGGTTTGGGTTTGTGCATGGTCACCAACCCGAGTGAAAAGGGGATGGGGTGTAGCGTCTTATGGGTCCGGAACAGACCGAGTGGCGGGCTCTCTCTTGGTCCGGACCTCCTCCTGTTGGTGGGGAATCATGGCGGTGCTCCTTGCTGCAGGTCGAGTCTCTCTCATTCCGAGCACCTTTAGAACTACTTATACCATCCAAGATTAAAGACCTTTAATGGCATTTCGCGGCTGAACTTAGGTCATATGAGTCGCCGGTTGGAGTAGCGATTCGGGTTGACTGATGAGGGTGCCATTTACTGCAGTGGCCTCGTGGGTTCGGCTCCCATCTTAAACTAGCGCTCCGTGAGGTCGAGATTAGGAAAAAAACATGCAGCAAATCCATGACAAAACTAGTCAAAAACAGGAATTTCTATTGCTTTCTCCCCACTCCGAGATGTACATACACACGTGTGTATCAACGTCATGATGATTACTTTTTGCAAGAACGATCTATTTCAAAACTTTTGCCTTAATTCTTTGCCGCAAATGAAAACTTACCAAAAAAAAACCCCATTTCTTGCAGGAACTCTAGTTTTAATTGATGGTCAAGTGAATCACAAAAGTGAGCGCAACATTTCGGATACATCGCGTCACATCTACACCTTTCACTTGATCGAGCGAGATGGGGTTCATTGGGACGAGAAGAATTGGCTACAACCGACCGAAAGACTCCCCTTCACGGGTCTCTATGAGAATTGATTATTTCGTCTCGGAGAGTTGAATGCCTTAAGCTCATGAGATAAGATTGACTATTATTCAGATACAGAAACGCGAAATCAAAGGTTTTATATAAAAGTAAAGGCTAGAACTTCTCAGCTGTATCACATCAACGATTTCCATTGTAGATGATTTTGTAACAATGACTTTAATAAAGATAACTTGTGTATTTCTACCACGCAAACCACTTAATAAGCATAATCTTGAATCATTCCTTTTTCGAGCAACTCGTTTTCGTAGTTTCCTGAAAAAGAAAAGCCATTACGAACAAAGTAGAAGGGATCCCTTTATACACTTGCAGTTGCTCGACTTACAAAGCAGCTTAATGAGGTGAAAGATGGATGAGGAATGTTACAAGGAAGTGGTTGAAATAAAATGCCTTACGCCCCAAGCGATGACGCTCATAAGCCCGGAGGGGGCCCAAGAATACATGGTACCTTTTTTAACTTTTGAGGTTATGGGTGTCTCACGGCACGACAGGTCCAAGTCCTTAACTTCAGCCTCGCGGAATGAGAGATTATCCGCAGCGTGAACAACCAGGAGGTACGCACAACATTGCTACGAAGAAGCAGGAGACGGCTCCTCCACATGCACACTTACAACCTCGCCATAAACACAAGCAACATAGCTAAACAATGGAAAGTAGCAAAAATAATCCCAATAACCAAACAGAAAAACAAATGAGACTCCTACGGACCCATAGCCAAAACACTAGAAAAAATCGTCCTACCCTACATCACATCCAACATTCCAAACACCACACCAACATGGGTTCAAACCCATGCACTCAACCACCACACCATTACACACAATAAACAACAATCACAAATGGATTCAACAAGAAAATTCCACATAGAACCATAACAGTCGCCCTTGACATGCCCAAAGCATTCGACACAGAAGACCTACACAAACTGATCAACAAGATCCACAAACTCACCATACTCACAACCTACATCAAGGGACGACTCCAATACACCCAAATACCAAACACAAAATCCGGAGTTCCCCAAGGAGGAGTACTTTCCCCAACACATTTCAACGTCTAGACTTCAGATATACCAACTCCCCAACAAACCGTAAAAATTGTTACCTACGCAGACGACATCACAACAGATACAACTTTACCTCAACAAAATGCACATATGGACAATAGAAAACTCACTAAAGCTAAACGCCACCAAAACAATGACCACCCAGACCCTGCAGAATACAACACAACCCTAAATATACAAAACATAACACTACCCACCACAAAAGAACCGAGGATCCTTGGCCTCACTTTCGACCTCAAACTCACTCAAAACACAATAGTCAAGGCCACGAAAACACTCAAGTCATCAAGGCACTCACAACTACACACTGGGAGAAAACCAAGGAAACACTCATTAACACATACAAGCCCAGTACTAGAATACGCCAACACAATGTGGTCCCCAATAATTTCAGAAACCAACACCGAAAAAACTCCAGACAATACAAAACAAAGCCCTCCCTCCGCACTGACACAGGATGCACTCTTGACACAAACGCCCAACCTCTACACGACGAGACGAACATCATACCGATCAAAAATCACCTAAAACTACATGCATCACAACTCAGGCAGAAAACGCAACATCCAAATCATCCCCTCCACCACATCACCAGACAACTTTCCAATGACCGACACAAAAAACACACCATTTTCGGTAACAACAACTACACCACCAACTTAGACACAGACCCTAACACAACAACAGAAGACACAATCAAGCAAAACATGAAAACAATTCACTCTCAGATCACACAACAAAATATTAAGTGCACCATACACAACTCAGAATAAACACTCCCAAAGCAGATCAGAACAACACTAGCACAGATACGAACAAACAAATCACCACTCCTGACATCATCATACATGCACAAAATATCTCCCACCACCCATACAACACCAAACTACCCCAAATGCCTAACACAGATACACGACACCACACATCTCTTCAACTGCCCACAGATACACGCAGACCTGGGCCCGGTGGATCTCTGGCAGAGACCCCGGGATGCGGCGGGTCTGCTCCTGTGATGGTCCGGGAATAGGCTGGAATAGGTGTGAGGGCCTGAGACGGGGTCGCCACCACGGCTCCGCAATTAGACGTAATTGTCAATACAAGATGAGGACTTATTGTGTACGGTCTTGGAGCAATTTACACAGACTTCGGGTAAACCCGACTTTGCACGCCTACAGGGGCGGTATGTATGGCCAAGCGGTGACAGTAGTAGCACCTCCGCTGGTATCGCTACCGCCTTCACGCGGTAGCGATACCAACCGTGTCCACCAGTTACGTGGCTGACGCATGCCATACTTGAAGATCCAATGAGCAGTCCACTTCCGCCTATTGTCATTTGGCCCCCTTCTGCCATTCATTCACGTCTATCCTACTACCCATCATGTACATACATGTGGCATTCTAATATTCATAGCAGATCATACATCTCTATGAGCCTGAATTATTAGAGGTATTACTACATTTGCTAGCATAAAAGTAACCATCACCCCTTACTTTAGGGTTACTGATTTGTTGGTTAGTGAGCCTTTTACTATAATTAAGGTAGTGTGGTTGTAATATGAGTACTCACCATTAGCGGCTATTTTACTTGCATCTGAAACAATGCAATTTTTAATGACACATTTCTTCTCCACATTTGAGCATATCAAGCTATTTTCAATTACACACCTGGAAAACAAACAGCTTAATTGTAACATATCTGCCACTTACTTGACAATAAGATGATTAAAAATAATTTGGTTGGGGGTTTAATACGGATCTGCACTTTTTGGGGGGCCTTTTATACAGAGTTGGTTGGTCCGCTACTAAGCTACTTTCGGACTCTAAATGGTAGCGGAAGCGGTTTCTATAAGCAAAAAGTAGCGGAATAGTGGGTAGCAGACTAAAAAAAATTAGAAACCGCTACCTATATTGCGTTTCTTTACAATAAAACGGCTAATTTTGGAAGTACATAATATACAGTAGTTTTCTTGAAATTTATTAAAAACCAGTGAAAAGGTGGTTTGGGGGCAGCGCTTTACAATAAAAAGTATCGGTTTCGCGATTATTTTTAAAGTAGCGCTAGACGCGGTAACGGTTTCAGCTAGCCAAGGTAGCGGATAGCGGTTTCAAAATTTTGGTAGCGGCACCCACCTCTGCTTTTATGTCTGTGGAGACCTACACTTTAAGGTATGGCAGCCCCCCTAATAGCAACCAGAATCGGAGCTCCATTCGGTAACTAATCACACCCGATGTGTCTTAACTTGGCTTTAAGTGTAATGCAGTTGCGTTTCCACTCGGCTAAGTGGTAATTCAACGCAAATAGACAAAATATATGAGGGAAATAATGTAAATGGATTAACAAATGCTTTAGGTCAGATCATACCAGCAAAGGTACTGGTAGAAGGCGTGGACCACGAAACGAGAAAACATTGTATTTCAGTTCTTTCGGCACAAAATGTGCATAGAAAGGAAGGGTGAAGTTTAAGAAAGAGAAAAATGATCTTACGCCTGGTGAGAAAGGAAATAGTGAGGTGTGTTTGATGTAAAGTTGTGAGCGATTCGGGATGGAATTATTTAAACGTGTAAGATTATATCGGTTGGTATGGGGAGGAGGAAGATTGTTTTTTTTTTTTTTAAGAGCCTATCTGGCGATTGCCTACTAGGGCAAAAGTCGCCGTAATCACGTTAGAGCCTAATAATAGGCTAGATTAAAAAACACGTAACAACATATAACAAAAAATAAAAAAGGAGCAAAGGCTAAAACACAACACAAACTAAAAAAAACAAGATAAGCAAATGGCAACAAGGGAGTGCGCTCCAGCGTCGGGGGTAGGCCCGCCTCCCTACGGCGCAGGAACATGCGACCCATAACAAACAGTCAAATAAACTGGATATGGCCAGCCTCCTCCAAAAAATCATACCGTACGTAAGTCTGTGCACGAACCAGTCCCGAGTACAAGGGACAGGGGATATCAACTAGCAACCCCGCTCGTCCCGATACCGGGACAGGTAACGTGCGCGAAGATCACCCAGACTGGGAAATACAACAAGAATGTATCGAACAGTCTGGGAGATAACGCATCGTCACAATAAGGTTCCGGCGAGTGCTCCATTAAATGGCAGTGCGTTCCACGAGTGTGTCCATTCAATTCGGAGACGACAGAAAGTAACCAGAAGCCGTCCTGGCATTGGAGGGTAGGTCCATAGGAACAGTAGCGGCGAAATGGCACGTAACTTTAAGTTCCCTTGGGCCAGCTAAGCAGCCCCCTGTCAAGTAATCGGTGTGAGGAAGAGCGAAACGCTGGTCTAGTCGCCCAGTCATCGCGGACTCTTTGGCGCCCTGATTCTCCGCAATTTCCACATGTCCAAGAACCCAGTAAAAGATAATCTCGACACCCGCCAGGCTCGCCAAAATTGTGGCGAACCAGGGTATGCGCAGATTCCAATGCCCCGAGAGTATTCAGGACGTTTTGTGAGCTGCTATAGATCAAAATCTGGTCTCCGAACCGGACACGTCGCGTTATCTCTCGTACCGAGCGGTGTATTGCAACCAGCTCGGCCGTGAAGACAGACGCAGCACCTGGCAGAGCCCCGCACTTCAAACAGAAGGCATACGTTATGGAAACCGACCCCCTCTTGGGACTTTGATCGATCCGTATACACTGGCACGGTTCCACCGTGACACGAAGTGTGCTCCAAAAAGGTCGAACGCAATACTCATGGGCCTGTAGAAGCTTTGGGAGCAGAGACGTGGTGACAAATATTCAAAAGTGGTACCCTCCAGGGTGGCATCCTGGGCAGAACATGGGGCGCCACCGGCCCTAACTCTCGAAGGAGTTTCCTAGCCAGAAACCCAAAGGGCTTAGGGTATGACTGGGGTCTCTCGGCGGCATAGGCACCGTCGAGATCAGCGGATGCAGTGAGAGCTGTTGGAGACTGAGGGAGGCGCCGGACTGCGCGTACGGGCGAATAATGCACTGTGCACGGAATCGACAAGTAGGTTCTCAATGTGTGAAGTGTGTAAGACACCGGCCGTCTGGCGGACACCCGTGTGGTCAATTGAGTCCACCTTCCGAAACACACGCTAGGCTGCTGATGCGAAAACTCGGATCCGTAGTCGAGCTTCGAACAAACCAGGATCGCTAGAAAAGTAAGGAGGTAGCCCCATCAAAAAGAAGAATGTCCATGGCGCGGGTACAAGAGACCCGAAGGCATCGAAGATGAGCGTCCTAGGAGAGGCAAGGGTTGAAAACAAGAGCAAGAAAACGGTGCGAATCCACCAATGCCAGGGGAACCCCATTTAAGATAGGGTTTGAGTCTGGATGGAGCCGTCGATGGCCCCACAAGTGCACCACCTTAGTCTTAGTCAAGGAAAACCGAAACCTGTGCACTTCGGCATAGCGAGAAACGAGGTTCAATGCCTGTTGGAGTCGACGCTCCAGAGTTGGAATCTGGGACGCGGCAAAAGAAATCGAAAGGTCGTCCACGTAAAACATAGCGAGAACACCTTCCGGCACACCGAGGTGATACCGTTGATGCTCAAGGCAAAGAGTGTGATACTTAGAAGATTTCCCTGCGGAACCCCCCTCTTCCTGCTCCATTGGGCCGGGGAGGGCTCCCCTCACCTGTTCGCGGAATCGACGATCTCGTAAAAACTCCAAGATAAAGATTGGGAGGCGTCCCCTCGACTCCATCGAGTGGACCGTCTCCATGTACTGTATCGCCGGGGAGGTGCAAGTACAAAAGGGCTAGAAAGTTATTAAAAGATTCCCAAAAGATAAATTCGAATTGAACTGAGTAAATGACACATAGAAAGCAGTCTTGTTTTAGTTTTTTTCTTCTTCTTTTCTGACGAACGCCATCGGAGCCACAGCCCACACCTAGCGAGTCAGTAAATTGTGTCTATGCTAGGCCTATTTGAGTCCAATTCCTCGGCAGATCAACCCACCTCCCCCTCGAATTTAAAGCGCAATAGCAACGAGGCGGCATCTGGCAGTTTGTAAGGTGAGATCTGTAAAGAGAGTGGTGAAAATGTGTGGAAGATATATCAACGCAGATCGTCTTGCGGTGGTGGGGCCGGGAAGGCGCGCAATCTTCCAGATTTCACCTGTATTAAGGTTGGCAATGCTATACGTTACATCCCCTTGCCGGTGTGTAAAATGAAAGAAACAGATGGGGGGTCGATAGAAAGAAAAGTGTGGGAGTAATGTATCCCTTCCCGGCCCCGACCACGAATGAATGGACGAAAACGTGTCGGCGAATAAATAAATAATAAAGCCCCAGGTAGTATAAATCTCCATTTATGACAGCCAGGGATGGCGTGCCATGCCGAGTGAAGACGTCGGTGGATAAATGCCATAATTGAACTGAGATCAGGAAGAGAAAAGCACGGCTAGGGCAAGTAGGGTTTCTCCGATTCTCTGTCACACGTTTTTTCAATCATCTGGCATCGATGGATGTCGACGCACACCAAAATCAGTGGCTATGAGGATGGAGCATCACCAAGGATAGGGTTGAGGGATGTTGTGGTTTATAGTTCCCCCGGGGAGCAGCTGGCATCTCTGCTCCCTCCGACCGCCTGTGGGAGCTTAAGGGAGAAAGCTTGGATCCTACAGCATGTAATGTAGGACCCCGTCAACGTTACCACAATTAAGTGGGGCCGGGCTTTGTGTGAGGCTGTACTGAGGGGACCGGGTTAGAGTGAAGGAAGGTTGTTGCATGATGGGTAATTTTATAGCACCCACTGTGTTAGCGGTCCATGCAACAGCTAGGAAGTGGAAGTTCAATTGCAACTTAACCTCGAGCGGTATACATTCAAGTGGGGTGGTCCCACTCCAGGATTGCATCCAGGTGAGGTGGTCATGCCATATCCAGTTAGGAATGACTGACCGCTCTACAAGTCCTCTTCTCTTGCCCTACAGAGGGACTCAAGTTAAAAAAAAAAGCCTTGCTTGCTGTGGAGAAGGATCAATGTAGACACCACATACATTGTACAGTAATCAAAGACAGTGATGTTAAAGAGAACTACATGGAAAACTTCATCAACCCTAAATGTTTGAATGTTAAGGCAAATTTCTAACTATCAAAGAATAAACCATCTCTCTGTGAGTGGGGAAGGAGGGACCTATCGACGTACCCGCTTTCAATGTGAACGTAGTCGAAGAGAACCGAGTTAGCGATTCGCACCATGGGACTAATACGACAGTGGTTCCCGATCACACAGCGACTGATGTTCGTCTTCTCAGCAATCTGGGTACTTCGTCCGATCAGGGTCTGATCACAAATCTGACAAAACGACGTAACATAAAGGAGAGGAGGAAAGTTCATAAGATACAGGCAACCTTGGGAACGGTACAAGGTAAGGACCAGGAACAGGAGCAACGGGGTAAACTCATAAAATATATTCTTTACCCTGGAAGACTCCGGCGTGGGTACACCACCGAAACCACAAAATAACAACTCTGGTCGGGGCTAATCCAAACTAGAAAAAAAAAGGAAGTCAAAACAAGGACCATATAGGCGGACTGATATCAGTGCATAGCCGCTGAAATTACTCTTATAAATTGCCTTTGGCATACAAATAGGTTAGTTATTAAAAACAAAAACAAAAACTGCATAAAAACAACAAAAATCTCACAAACAAGTTGAAATAAACAAAAAAAGCGCAAAAACAAAAAACGGAAAGATGCTACGGTGTCGGAAGGAGACCAGCCTCCCTCCGGCACCTGGGGCATACAAGCAACGGCCAAACAACTCTAGAAATTCAATGCTTCCACAATCAGGGTTACGGGAACCTGACCACCAGTACAGGGGGGAAGGGATAGCGGCCCCGTTCGCTGAGGTACCGGGAGGTGACGTGCGCTAAGATCCCCCGCAATAGGAGACTCCACAAAAGTGCTGGGTAGTCTGGGGGACCACGTAGTCGTCGCAGGAAGGTGCAGGCGAACGCTCCATCAAATGGCAGTGCGTACCGCGAGTTTGTCCGATTCGAAGATGACAGAAGACAAAACGGAGCATTGTGGGGTAGGTCCATGGGAACAGCCTTAGATTCATGTCGGCGGCTTCCATCTTATTTGCTAGTCAGCCCCACGGGTGGCCCAGTAATCGCGGACTCTTTGTTGCAAGCCTTTCCTTTTATCCTTACATGTCCAGGAGGCCAGCAGAGAAAATCTAGATATCCCTCCGGCTCGCAACAACCGTTTTATCGAAGATACTGCGGAGCAGTATCCTAGTGGGTACGACGTATAATCTCGCGTACAGAGCGGTGTATTGCAACCAGTTCGGCCCTGAAGACAGACACATTGCGTGATATAGCCTCGCCGAATTCAAACATGGAAGACGATCCCCTCTTCGGATTTGGAGACATCCATGTATACTTGCAAGGATTTCAGCGTAAGGGCGGGTTCTCCAAAAAAAATTCAAACGTAGCATTCCTCTGCTTTGGGAGCAGATTTTTTTTCGGCACTGATCTAGCGAGTGATTTACTAAGGCATAAATCGCTGTAATCATCCATAGCCTAATGCTATGCTATGCTAGATTAAAAATAACTGTAAAAGACAGAAAAATAAAAAGCAAGAAAGAAGCACGCTCAGGGGTGGAGGAGGCCAGTCTCCTCCACAAAACAGATATTTCACAAGTCTGTGTGCACGTAATGCCCCAAGCACTAGGCACAATCGTTAGCGACTGGGATCATTCATCCCGGTACCGTTCCGGGTACCGAGATGATCCTAGTCGCAACCGCTTGTACCACTGTGCGCGAAGATGACCCAGACTGTGACACTGAATAAGAATGTGCCGTGCAATCAGGGGCACAATGCAGTGGTCTCATTAAGATGTACGCAAGTGCTCCATCAAATGGTGGTGCGTCACGCGAATGCTTAAGCTGAACACGACAGAAAGCGAATTGAAGGCGTCGCGGCCTTGTGGGCAGTTCCATGGTAACAGTGGTGGATCAATAGCCCGTCTCACATCTTCTTGCCAGGCAGCCTGGAGGAGTGACCTGATACCTGCCATGGAGTTGGAGTGAGAAAGAGTGAAACGCTCGTCTGATTGCCCAGCTCTCGCGGACTCTTTGGTGCGCTCATTACACGCAATTTCCACATGTCCAGGAACACAGAAGATAATCTTGACATCCGCCCAGCTCGCGGCAACCATGGCGTTACGGATACTACGAAACAGGAAGTGTTGAGATTTCAAAGCTCCGAAAGCACTCAGTGCGCTTTACTAGTGGCTACAGGTAACAATTCGGTCTCTGAACCTGGCACGATTCGTTATCTCTCGTACAGAGTGGTGTATTGCAACCAGGTCGGCAGCGAAGACAGAAGCAGCGCCTGGTAAACCCCGCTGACTTCAAACAGAAGGGATACGGCATGGAAGCCGAGCCCCTCCTAGGAATTGGAGCCATCCGTGTACACTGGCACAGATCCAGCGTGACACGAAGTGTGCTCCAAAAAGACCGAAAGTAATACTCCCAGCGCTGTGGAAGCTTTAGGAGCACAGGCGTGACGACAAATATAATAAAGCTTGTACCTTCCAGGGTGGCGTCCTGGGCAGAACCAGAGGCGTTACCGGCCTGAGAGCTACACCAAGCTTTCGAAGGAATTTCCTGGCTAAGCCTACACAGGTTAGGTTATGCACGACAGAAAGCAACCTGAAGCCGTCCCGGCATTGCTGGGTAGGACCGTAGGAGCAGTCGCGGCGAAATGGCAGACAATTTTAAGTTCGCCTCGACCGTCTCCCATATTCTTTGGCAAGCAGCCCGGAGAGCTACCCGTATTCATGCCATGTAATCGGCACGCTCATTCCCCACAATTCCTACAGGTCCAGGAAGCTAGCAAAAGATAATCTCGACATCCGCCCGGCTCGTCAAAATCGTGGCGTCACGGATATCGCGAACTAAGGAATGCAGAGATTCCAATGCTCCGAGAGTACTCAGGGCGCTTTGTGAGTCGCTATAAATCATAATCCGGTCTCCGAACCGAGCACGTCGCGTTATCTCTCGCAGCGAGCGGTGTATTGTAACCAGCTCATCCGTGAACACAGACGCAGCACCTGGCAGAGCCCCGCTGACTTCAAACAGAGGAGATACGTTATGGAAACTGACCCCCTCTTGGGACTTTGAGCGATCCGTATACACTGGCACGGTTCTAGCGTGACACGAAGTGTGCTCCAAAAAGGTCGAATGCAATACTCTCGGCGCTGTAGAAGCTTTGAGAGGAGAGGCGTGGCGACGAATAGTTGGTACCCTCCAGGATGGCGTCCTGGGCAGAACCAGGGGCGTTACCGGCCCGAGAGAAATACCTAGCTCTAGAAGGAGTCTCCTAGCCCGAAACCCAAAGGGCTTAGGGTATGCCTGGCGTCTCTCGGCAGCATAAGCACCGTCGAGATCAGCAGCGGATGCAGTGAGAGCTGTTGATGAAGGAGGGGGCGGCTGGGCTCGCGCGAACAGGCGAATAATGCACTGTGCACGGCACAGAGCGAGTAGCATCTACCCACATCAACAAGTGGGCTCTTAATGGGGCAAGAGCGGAAGGCACCGGTCGCCATGCCAAGGCCAGTGTGGTGGATCGAGTGCACCTTCCGAAATACACGCTTGGCTGCGGATGCATAAAACTCGCATCCGTAGTCGAGCTTCGAAAGCACAAAGGATCGATAAAAGAATAAGGCAGTAGCCCTATCAGCGCCACAGGCGCTGAACGTCACGGAACAAAGAATATCCATGGAGCGAGTACAAGAGACCCTAAGGCTGGGAATACCAGCCTCCCAGGTGAGGGTCGGCCAAATACAAGACCAAGGAATCGGTGTGAGACCACCAGGCACACCCAATTGAAAAATAAGTCTGTGTCAGGGTGGAGCGGCAGAAGTGCACCACCTTAAGTCTTGACCAAGGAAAACCGAAGCCTGTGCGCTTAGGCATAACGAGAGAAACGGTTCAATGCCTGTTGGAGTCGACGCTCCAGTGTTGGCATCTGAGCCGCGCCAAAAGAGATCAAACGGTCGTCCAAGTAGAGCGTAGCGAAAACAGCTTCCGGCATCACCGAGGTGATACCTTTGATACACAGGAAAAAGTGTGACACTGAGGACACTTCCCTGTGGAACACCCTTTTCCTGCTCATTGGGACGGAGAGCCCCCCCCCCCCCAACCCGTACGCGGAACCGACGATCTCGCAGAAATTCCGATATAAATATTGGGAGGCGTCCCCTCGCTTCCAGATCGAAAAACACTGGCATTTTTCAGTCGAAGCAGAGCATCTGACGTAGAGAACATACGGAAGCCGCACTGCGCACAAGACAGATGGCCTCCACTGCACAGAAAAAAAGCTACTCTAACTTTTACCAATTTCTCCATTATTATTATTATATTAGGTGTTTTACCACCATATACCAATTTCTCCATCAAATTGCACACGCAGAAGGTTAGAGAGATTGGGCGGAAACAGGCGCGGGTAGAGTGATCTCTCCCCGGTTTGCGAAAAGCGGGGGAGCGGGGTCACCAGGAACCTGGGAGGATACCCTCTACCCAGATCCTGTTGAACAAATCTAACAGAAAGGCCATGCCTCGCTCACCCAGGTGTCGAAGCATGGCATACGGGAAATTGTCCTGACCAGTGGCGGTGTGCGCGCACGAAGCGAGAGCAGAACGCAACTCACTCAGAGTAAACCTGTCGTTGAAGGGTTCTCCACCTCTGGAGGTGAAGTCCAGTCGGCCGCCTATCGCGACATCACGACGCGCATTGAATGCTGGCGGAGCAGAATCCCGGCTAGACAATGCAGAGAAAGCGGTCGTAAAGGATTCCGCCACGGATGCGGGGTCCGAGATTGCGGTTCCGTTCTCCAGGAGAACGGGAGGGGGGTCCTGCGAGAACTTGCCCCGAATCCTTTTGACTCGCTTCCACACCTCTGCCAGAGGCGTCTTCCCGTTAAGTGAAGAAACGTATGCTCGCCAAGAAAAGCGGCGGGCATGCTTCGAAATGTACCGGAACCTAGCCCTAGTTCGACGAAATTCACCGAAAGTCGTTCGCTTATAGCGCATGTAGGCATAACGCTTCTGTTTGAGGGCTGTCTCACACTCGGCTGACCACCACGGGAGCGGTCCGGGTGCAAAACAGCCAGAGATTCTAGGAATATTAGTTAGGCCCACGGCTATGAGGTTGCCGGAGAAGGACTCAACGGCCTTATCTACCGACCTAAACTACTCAAATGAGACAGAGAAATCAGTCATTTCCAGGAATGCGGACCAACGCACCCACGCCAAGCACAACCGGAGCGGGCTCTCGGGCGGCAGCGGCCCAGAAAATGATAGTTGAATGGGAAAATTATCCCTACCATGGAGGTCATAGACCACCCCCCACCCAAAATCAGGCTGTGCATCCGGAGAGCACAAAGATAGATCGAGGCAGGAAAATGAAGCGGTTCTCGGGCAGTGTTGCGTAAACTCATCCACATTTAGGACACCTATCTCCTACTCGTTGATCAGGTGAGCATGGACTTGACCCCTGGGATTAATCGAGTAGTCTCCCCAGAGGGGATGACTACCGTTCAGATCTCCGAGCAAGAGAAAGGGCATCGGCAACCATGCCACGACGCAGCGGAAATCAGCTAACGGTGGAATGTACGGAGAAATAATAGTCTACCTCCTATCCAAGTGCAGCTGCACAACTACTGCCTGAAAGGAGATATCTAAAGCAAAGAGAAGGAAACATCATGCCGGATGTAAATCGCGCATCCTTCTGTCCGGGCCCCCATCCTAGGGTGGTTGGGTCGCAAAACTCTTATACCCAGGGAGTGTGAGTAGGGGGCACGCGCCCAGCGTGGTCTTCTGCAAAAAGATAGCTAACGGGGAACTGGAGGAGACGAGCCACTGCAGCAACTCCCAGCTGGCCCGGAGTCCGCGGCAATTCCATTGAAAGAATATGCCCTCCAGGCCTAGCTTAGAGGAGATGCGGTAGCCCTCTTTGAAGAGAAGACCCTCACGGGAATGGTCGACACTTACCGGAGGCAGAACTACGGGCGCTGTCGCCTTCGAGGAGTTATCCGGAGAGGTTGGGCTCGCCATTTTACTCACTCAGCCACGAAACCTTGGGCAGGCTTCGGAGGCGAATGTCACTCTTTTGGAGGATCCACCGTCTCAGAGCCGCCCAGCATACCACTTGGTGTGGGCAAAAAACCGAAGCTCCTTTAGTGCTGTCCTCCTTTTGAGGGGGTTTTAGGAACCCTGGAAGATGGCCTCACGACCAAATTCATGGGTTGCTTCCTGTGAGTCTAACGACTCGGTGTAAGTGCGCGGCCGTTTTGCTTTACGGGAAACGGTCACGCTGGAGGAAGGTGGGGGAAACCTGGTTTTAGCTGGGACTGGGTGTGAACCCTTTATGCCGCTAACTCTACAAGGGGAGCGCCCGAGATGGGCGCGGAAATGACCGTTCTCGTAGGCCTCGAGGGGCCAGGAGCAGAGGGTGTCTTTTTTAACGTTGAGGCATAAGTAGTCCCAGGCAGAGCCCGGCGCGTCAGGACCAAGTCCTTAGCCTCGCAAAATGAGAGATGATTCTGGGCCTGAACGGCCAGGATTTCCTTCTCAAGGAGACACGCACCACATTGCTTCGAAGAAACGGGGTGCGGCACTCCGCAATTGACACACTCGGCCACACACGATTTGGACTTATCGTGTGCGACCTTATAACAACTTACAAAGACTTCGGGTAAACACGACTTTGCGCATGTACAGGAGCGATTAACATGGCCGAAGCGGTCACAGTAGTAGCACCTCCGCGGAAGTGGCGCGAATGCCTTCACGCGGTAGCGATACCAACCGACACGCACCGACTCAGAGAGCTTGTCACACTCGAACGTGACGAAGAGTGTAGGGGTGGGTCTCGAGGCCCCTCCCTGTTTTTTCATCACACATTCTGACCTTGACCGATCCATGATCGGCGAGCTCTAAGGTGATGTCATCTATGGAGTAGTCCAAGAGTTCCCTCACATAAACTATTCCTTTCACGAACTTCATGGTCCGAGTTCCCAACCCTGCATCGTCATTTGTCGCCAACGACGTGAAGCTATCATTACAGCATCGTTATTCTTGCTCCTCCGTCAGAGAGAGGAAGATTTCCCCAATTTCTCCTAAGCATCCAAAAGCGAGCATTGAATAAAGAATCATCATTGAGTCCTTAAGAGCGACCCCGGCCTGTCATCACCTCACCTGTGCTTTGTCGCTGATCTCGTCCGACGCGCCCTTCTCCTCTCTCTGACATCTCACTCCCAGCGTCTCACTCATTGCGTCGAACTGAAAGAAATTGCATCCGAATCAACACACCTACGAGGGATCAATAGTGTTTATCCCTCCAAAATAGCTCCTAACCCGATTGGGTAGGGGATTTTGAGATAGGGACCCGATTCCAGTCGACATGGCAGGAAGGGCTGTCGAGACCCGTGGGTTCGAGCCTCACGTTAACTCTCTACTGAGATATGCGTCAGTGAAAATTAGTGGTACAAACTACATCAAAAGACACGGATGAATAATTTGCTTGGATGGAATCACGCGTGACGATCATGTTTACCATTAACCAGTTTCCCACGAGGCGTGGTTGGCACACATCGAGGGAACTACCAGCAGCACATAACCATGACACCTAAAATCCATCTTTCCACCCCTTGTGTAAAAACGACGTTGAGGTATGAAATGCATGCTGCCAGACCCTTAGGAGGCATTTTTTTCATTTATGTTGTCATTGCGTCAAATAACGAAGGCATACCCGCCTAAACGCATATAGGCTTTTAGCTAATAAATACAAAGGTACAACAACAAATTGACCTTGGACTGCATTTGAGTCCGTGATACCAGTTTATCAAAACCAAAATTCTCACCACTCCCATGCCACAACCCTTTCAAAGCCCCACAACGGAGCTCAATTTTGTACTCGAGTACCTGTACTTTTTTTACCATACCCAAACTACCCAATAGCAAGGCACTGGCATGGGTCAATACGGTAGGATGAGAAAACAAGGAGTAGGATCATTATACCAATTCAATCCACGAACCAGGAATGGTTAGAAACTCATGGTTAGAGACCCATGGTTCGAGGGATGTTCCTGCTATAACGAGAGGAATAGGCATTGGTTTCTAAGAGAGGGTTCATCCGCGGGGATATATCCTAAACCAGGTTCCCTTCGGGAGTGGAGGAATCTCCTCTTACTAAGCCTATTTTTTGCGGAGGGTCTTCTAAATTATTTTTAAAACAGCGCCCATCTGGCAACTATCTTCAAGGGCACAATGGAAATTTTAGCCTAGCAAAAGGCTACTTGAAAATTCACAAAACCAAATCAAACTAAGAAAGAGTCCCCATAGAAAGTACGGAGGGAGGGGGGGCATCTCCACACTAGATAGGGTGGCCACATGGGAGGAGGTATGAATAAGGAAAAGGTGGGAAGAAGGAAACAAATCAAAAACACTACTTCAACCGGAGCCACGAGGGAGTGGTATGAATCTTGCCCATGACAATGCCCTCCTTTCAGCCAATGGGGCATTGAAGGGTCTTATTTAACCTTTTGGGTGCCCAAATTGGATCATAATAACCCTTAAAAGGGGGCTTGAAATTATGTGGTTCCACATGGCACCATAGACACTTAAAAGAGGTTTAAACATCAATGCCAGAAACACGACCTCGTCCTTAAGGCCACCCATCATGTTGTTTATGCAGAAGGCCCCTCATAGTGATGGGGTGCTATGTACTGTAGCCTCTCATCCAGTCTGGGGTCCTCCCAAGGCAGAAGGTCCCAAGCAAACCCCCTATTGTGCACTTCTTAACAATCCCTGTTATCCTTCCCATACGCACAATCAGAATTGAATTTTCCTTCACACCTCACCTACAACACCCAACAGCTTATCTTGATCTCTCATTAGCCAAGTGGATCCGTCGTTGGACTTCTAGCATCAAGGTGTTGGGTTCAAGCGAAAGCGGACACAAACGTCAGCATACAGAGAGGTTTGGGCACCAATTGGTACCCAAACCAAGCGCTATGCTTACCTCCACGGAGGGAGGTAGATCTTATACAGATTATCACACATATAGCCAATCAGAAAACCTCTGTCTTTCCTCTCCCAACTTCTCAGCACAACACACATACTCTTTTTGCATATTCCGAGGAATCCTGCCAATGGGTATTGTACACACATACCTTTGCCACAGAATGGGTGCCTTTCACACTAGAGCAACGGAGGCTTCTACCTAGTTGCTGGTTGATTTAAAAATAAAAATACTTCCTGACATCCCACTCAATGATTACAATTACACCATTACTGCACTCTTCCAGTCATTAGACACTTTTCCACTTTCAAATGTCTTACAACACAGCCACCAGACCCATTCCATAATGCAATCACCACCACTTTTTAACATCTCGGATTCAAGGTGTCTTCTCATTTTTTCAGACTCTTGCATGCTTATTATCTCTTCCATACCCTGATACAGCACAGGATTTACACTCATTTATATTTACATTTACATTAACTTTCATACCACATTATAAGTGAAAGTAATCTACCTTTGACCTTCTCATTCCTCACAAGTACCCTGCCATTCTTGTCCTTGATGTTCACAGTTATTCTTCTGCTGGTTTCTCACATACATCATTTCCTTCCAGAATAGCTTCCTGTTCTCACCCGGATCCTCATTCATCTACCTGTTCCCATCAGGATCCTCATTCATCTTCCTGTTCCCATCAAGATCCTCATTCATCTTCCTATTCCCATCAGGATCATCATTCAACTTTCTGTTCCCATCAGGATCCTCATTCATCTTCCTGTTCCCATCACGGCCCTCATTCATCTTCATATTCCCATCAGGATCCTCATTCAACTTCCTGTTCCTATCAGGATCCTCATTCATCTTTCTGTTCCTATCAGGATCCTCATTCATCTTTCTGTTCCCATCTGCATCCTCATTCATCTCCCTGTTCCCATCAGGATCCTCATTCATCTTCCTGTTCCCATCAAGATCCTCATTCATCTTCCTATTCCCATCAGGATCATCATTCAACTTTCTGTTCCCATCAGGATCCTCATTCATCTTCCTGTTCCCATCACGGCCCTCATTCATCTTCATATTCCCATCAGGATCCTCATTCAACTTCCTGTTCCTATCAGGATCCTCATTCATCTTTCTGTTCCTATCAGGATCCTCATTCATCTTTCTGTTCCCATCTGCATCCTCATTCATCTCCCTGTTCCCATCAGGATCCTCATTCATCTTCCTGTTCCCATCAGGATCATCATTCATCTCCCTGTTCCCATCAGGATCCTCATTCATCTTCCTGTTCCCATTAGGATCCTTATTCATCTTCCTGTTCCCATTAGGATCCTCATTCATCTTCCTGTTCCCATCAGGATCCATATTCATCTTACTGATCCCATCGGGATCCTCATTATCTTCCTGTTCTCATCTGGATCTTCATTCATCCTTAGTGTAAATGCTTCAATTGCTGCTTTATTATTCTGTTTAATCACTTGACTAATTTTCTTTTCATCTTACTATATGCATTCAACCACATCTTTCTGACATCCAGAATATGTAGTATCAACCATTTATAGTATGCCTCCTTTTGCTTTCCAATAAAAGCTTCATATAATTTGTCCACCATTCAGCATTTTAATTACTCTTTCCAGTTCTGGCACACCCACACACACAGCCCTTGCACTACCTACCAATTCCTTAAATTTGTTTCACATTTGCTATCATATTCCTCTCTTCTACTTTAAAGTATGCTCACATTGTCCCTCTTTCTCATTCAATAACCTTTCACTTCTGATCCTCCCTTCCTTTCCACCTTTCTCACATCTTCTCATCCATGCATTAACTAATTAAATCTCAAAAGAGCACAAGCATGTGCTGATAAATCTTAAACCTTTCATACCAAGGTCCATTCAACCATAAGTGCTAAGGTTGACTGCCATTCACACTGTTTAAAATAATTTTTGCCACTCATCATGCTGTATTTCATAAAAAGAAAAAACCAATAAAGGCAGCTAAACCAGAAAGATTCTAAGAGGTTTGGGGATGAAGTTGGAAGTGAAAATGCCTGGATGAGACTACAATTAGTCAAAAAAATACAATATTTAGGGTGCCAAGACCAGAAAAAGCCATGACTATCCAAAGTCTGTCCCTCTACCACAAAAGAATCAATCCCTCTTGCACAAGGCTCTGGTCGAATGATTCGACACATTTTTACAATTCTCACCTGGCTATTAACCTGCCAGAGATGGTCCATGGTATTGACCCGCACACAGAGGCCGGGATGATGGAAGGCATAACACACCCGATTGTCAAGACGAGAGCAAGGTTGGAACCGGGAAGGAATGGTACTTGAATTGTACTTAATGATCAGATCTTCGAAGTGACCTTTCTTCAGAAATTGTTGGAGGCCTTAAACAGAAAAGTTCTATTAAAGGTATGGAATATATTTATATTTAAAAAAATGAAATAATCTAATCAGAAAGTTTTAAGAAGTTCATGGGTGAGATAATGCAAGGTGAAGTTTGTTGGCAGGGAGGTCATACAAATCTCTTGCAATCTGTCCATTTAGTGCAAAAGAGAGATGACAAATGACAGAAACAATTCAGTGGAGAAGGTTACCAAACAAACAGAGTTAATACACAGGATATTTACCCCCTCAAATTTAAAGCGCAATAGCAACGATGATGTATCACACAGAGTTAATAAGGAGATGCATAAAGATATTAGTGAAGATGGAGAAAATAAAACAAGGGAAAATATATAGAAGCAGATACTTCTAAAGGGATTAGGGCCATGAGGTCAAACTGTGGGTGTTGGAAATGAGTTTGCAAATTGTGGGGAGGTTCAGGGAGGGAAGGGAAAAAGTGGGTATTGTAGGGCAAACTGCGGGTGTTGGTAGGAAGAATACTGCCATGTTAAAAACCACCACCCCATTGACCAGGAATGAATGTATGAAAGCCAGTCAATGACTAACCTGCAAAATCAGCAGTCAGCCAAGAAAATGAGTGAGATAAGACTCGCAAAGAGAGCAGCAAAAAAATGGGTAACATGGAATTGTCTAAAAGGAATAAAACCCAGATAGTCTCAATCTAGTTTTATATTCCCAAGAGCCTGTTGGACTGGCTCAACATCCAGGTACTAAGTATAAGAGGCTTCAAATGCACCCTTTTGCAGGTTATGGCAAGAAAAGCTGTCTGGATGAACCTCCCTTACATTGTGGTAGTTTTTTTATTGGCCTCAACTGACCTGTGTCCACTCTAATGCCCACCTTGTATTTCAGGTTTCAGTTAAGGATGGAGGACAAAGCTGCATAGAAGCAGTGTCAGACCCCCCCCCCCCACCATCTTTGGCCAAAGTGATTTTTTTCTCTCACCCAAAGGATTTTTTGATTGAATAGATTTTGATTGAGATAAATATAAGAATTGAAAGTTGTATATCAGGCCATTTTAAAAGGTGCACAAAAGAAGTGGAGCTGACGCACAAAGCCAGGTATGTGTATGTATGAGTGAGAAATGTCTGTGTGCGTGTAGGGGGTGTGTATATGAGAAAGCAAGCAGGGGGTAATTTTCCCCCTTTTCAGCTCCAAAGGTTCTGCTGCCCTTGTCTTCAAGTGAGAAAAGCCAAAGTTTGAAGTGTGGAGCTCTAGAGCAGCAGTGCGTGGTGAGATCTGCAGTTGCGACCATCATCCCCTGGTCCCATTCGAGAGATCACACCAGTGCCAACCTGGGACATTGTGAACACCACTTTCCCCTTTCGGTCCCCTACCCTCACACATTTACTGCAGTTATCTGTAGGTTTTGTCTAAGGTCTGTAAAAGTAGAAGGTACTACATATTGAGCAGTGTCTGGTTCATGTCTGATGCAGTGTTTGTGTGTTTTGGATGGTGTTTACATCAGCGCATAAACAGGGTGATCTGTGATGGATGTTTATTTTGGAGGCGAGTCTGAAGGAATGGTATTTACCGCTTTAAGGGCCTATGGTGCCATGTAGATCCAAATAAGTTCAAGCCACTTTGACTCTTAATATATATTGATTTAAGGGTTATTATATTTGATATAGTCCATCAAAGGGTACAGAAATGGTCTAGAACCACAAGATGGTAGGATTCATTTAAGTATTAAGACTTCAACATCTACCTGTTTCCCACAAAGTGGGGTTGGCATGTTTCAATGCCAATAAAACTACCCCATACACCCACACACTCCATTATGCCCTATTAAGCACATGGTCAACTATTTTATTTATGTAGAAGACACTTCATAGAGAGAAGGTGGTGTGTACTGTAGCAACCCATCCAATCAGGCCGGAAGGGCCAGGGATGCCCCCTATCAAACCCCCTCCAGGCACACCTATCATACACAAATATCAATCACTTTGTCCTCAGTTCAGTCAACTACTACACTCTCAAACACTCATTCACATCTACAACCGAGCTCTTTTGGGGTCTTCCAACCCTTCTCACATCCTGACACTCTCATATATTCTCTTCACAGCTCTACTTCTCTGCATTCTCCTTACATGCCCATACCACCTCACAATTCTTTCAGTCACAACCGCATTCACATCCTTCTACCCATCATAAACATCGCTTAAACAGTCGTTTCTCACTCAATCCACCTTTCGCACACCAAGCACCCCTCTCAAATTATCCAATGCACTGCTCTCACTCAACATATTTCCTTCTTTCCTACCATAGTCTAAGTCCAATACACTAACATTGGCACCAACAGACTTTCATGCAGCTTTCCTGCACATTCTACCCCCAAACCCTCATCATTCAATAATGTTAAAATTGAGCCAGAGAATTTCCTGCCATTTGAAACATTGTGATAGCAATCTGCTTTAATACAACCTAAAAAATTCACACTTGTTTAAAGGTGACACCATACACTCAGATATCCCACCTCATCACCTTGTCACCCCAAAATACCACTACCTTACTCTTTTCTGCCTCTACATTTAGCTCCCTCTCTCAATGGCTTCGATCACCATTTCTAAATCCCTCTCAACACTCAGCCACCGACACCGGGTCATCAGCATAATCAAACATAGTTACTATTCCTCATCAATTTCACACCCATTCCCTTATATAATCCTCTCAGTAAGGATATTGAACAATGTGGTGACATCACACAACCTTGTCTTAGAACCTCCCGCAGGTATGTCAAAACCACTCTGCTATGTTTCACATTAATAAATGCCTTATTTCCAACATACTTTTCATAACACTCCATACATTCATAGCATCTGCCAGAATACTTCTCCATCCACACGATCATAAACGTTCTCCACATCCATGAACCAAACATACACTTTACACCTCTTAGCCCCTTATTTGTTGGTATATACCACACCCATTCTACCCCTTCCTTTGTTCAGTTATCCTTCTAAAATGTGGTGACCATGCTTGTATACAGAACTCTAAATGTGGCCTGACATAAAGAGTTGTAGAGTTTAAGGATAACCTCCTTACTCTTGTAGCTAACATTCCTCTTATTGTATCCTAGCACCCTATTTGCTTTATTCTTTGCCTCAATGCATGTAATTAATTTTCCAATTCAAAGGCGAATATCACCTTGAATATATTTTATTAGTTCAGTTCAGGTTTCTTGTCCTAAGTTGATATTATTGATTGAAAATTTTGTTCTATGACTGTAAAGTTAGATGGAGAAAGTTTGAAATGAAACTTGACATCTTTCTCAATGAGTTTCAATTGGCCAACTAAGAAGTCTGTTTGATTTCAATCTTTTCACAAAGTCAACTAATATTGTGGTGCTCATCTGAATATTCTAATATGCATCCAACATGCCACTCTATCATACATGCATGCTACATAATTTCCTGGTAGCAGTGCCTCTCCAGTTACCACAGACAGTTTAGAGTTGTCCTGAGTACTTAGCTTTTCAGCCTGGCATCCCCTGCGACACAGGGGCCTGCTGCCTTGCAGGATTTTCCTTTTTTAGGAAAAGGCTAGGAAAAGGAAACTGATCATAAAACCTCCCACTTCCTTGTGGGATTTTTCTTTTTGGAAAAAGGCTAGGAGAAGGAAACTGATCATAAAACCTCCCGCTTCCTTGTGGGATTTTCCTATTTAGGAAAAGGCTAAGGGGAAGGAAACTCTGATCGTAAAACCTACCGCTTCCTTGTGGGATTTTCCTTTTTAGGAAAAGGCTAGGAGAAGGAAACTCTGATCGTAAAACCTCCTGCTGCCTTGTGGGATTTTCCTTTTTAGGAAAAGGCTAGAAGGAAACTCTGATCGTAAAACCTCCTACTGCCTTGTGGGATTTTCCTTTTTAGGAAAAGGCTAGGAGAAGGAAACTCTGATCGTAAAATCTCCCGCTTCCTTGTGGGATTTTCCTTTTTAGGAAAAGGCTAGGAGAAGGGAACTGATCATAAAACCTCCCGCTTCCTTGTGGGATTTTCCTTTTTAGGAAAAGGCTAGGAGAAGGAAACTCTGATCATAAAACCTCCCGCTTCTTTGTTGGATTTTCCTTTTTAGGAAAATGCTAGGAGAAGGAAACTGATCTCAAAACCTCCCACTTCCTTGTGGGATTTTCCTTTTTAGGAAAAGGCTAGGAGAAGGAAACTCTGATCGTAAAACCTCCCGCTTCCTTGTGGGATTTTCCTTTTTAGGAAAAGGCTAGAAGGAAACTGTGATCGTAAAACCTCCCACTTCCTTGTGGGATTTTCCTTTTTGAAAAAAGGCTAGGAGAAGGAAACTGATCATAAAACCTCCTGCTTCCTTGTGGGATTTTCCTTTTTAGGAAAAGGCTAGGAGAAGGAAACTGATCGTAAAACCTCCCACTTCCTTGTGGAATTTTCCTTTTTAGGAAAAGGCTAGGAGAAGGAAACTCTGATCGTAAAACCTCCCACTTCCTTGTGGGATTTTCCTTTTTAGGAAAAGGCTAGAAGAAGGAAACTCAGATTGTATAACCTCCTGCTGCCTTGTGGGATTTTCCTTTTTAGGAAAAGGCTAGGAGAAGGAAACTGATCATAAAACATCCCGCTTCCTTGTGGGATTTTCCTTTTTAGGAAAAGGCTAGGAGAAGGAAACTCTGATCGTAAAACCTCCCACTTCCTTGTGGGATTTTCCTTTTTAGGAAAAGGCTAGGAGAAGGAAACTCTGATCATAAAACCTCCCGCTTCTTTGTGGGATTTTCCTTTTTAGGAAAAGGCTAGGAGAAGGAAACTGATCTCAAAACCTCCTGCTTCCTTGTGGGATTTTCCTTTTTAGGAAAAGGCTAGGAGAAGGAAACTCTGATCGTAAAACCTCCCGCTTCCTTGTGGGATTTTCCTTTTTAGGAAAAGGCTAGGAGAAGGAAACTGATCGTAAAACCTCCCGCTTCCTTGTGGGATTTTCCTTTTTAGGAAAAGGCTAGGAGAAGGAATACTCTTGATTGTGAAACCTCCTGCTGCCTTGTAGGGTACAGGCTTTTTAGGGAAAGGCTAGGCCCTCAGCCAATACTTGGAGTGGGTGTCAGCAAGGGCATGAAGCCCGTGAAAATTTGCCACTGATACCTATTTGGCGGCTCGAGGATGGGGTGGGAGGGGGGGGCGACCTCTAGTCATAATGTGTATGGTTGGAGGTGGGGTCCTGGGACTTGAGTGTGTCAGAAGGTACAGGGTACGTGGTTTTTCAGGATGCCACTGCCGCCCAATAGTTAGGAGCCTGAACCAAGGCGTAGCGCCCTAGGAGGCTGCCCTGCCAGTGGGGGAAAAATGGCAGGATAGTTATAGTGCCATGTGCATGCATGGACAGGTGTCCCTGTAGTTGTCCTGGTGGAGTTCTCCAAGGCCACTGATACATCCGCGGGTTAAGGCTTGTTGAAATGAGACTCAGTCTCCTGGCTGTGGCTGTGTGCATGTGACAGGCTCGTCACCTGTCCTTCCCTCCACTTACCATGATTGGACCTGAACTCGAAAGACGTAAACCTGGATCAAAATCACTTAAATAACAAGAACAAAAAATGAGGCTGAGAATTGCTAGTTGGAATGTGAGTAGTTTGAAGGGTAGACAGGGAAAGGTGGTTGAGACCCTATCACAGAGAAACATGGATGTATGCTCTGTGCAAGAACATAGATGGAGGGGGAGGGGTGTCAGAGAGAATGATTGTGAGAAAGGAATCGAGATATAAAATGTTTTGGATGGGAAATGCTAACAGTTATGGCAGTGTATGTGTTCTATTAGCAGATAAGTGGAAAAGGCATGTTACATGTGTGAATAGAATTAATGACAGGATATTGGTGTTAAAGTTGAATTTCAAAAAAGTAATCATATCTGTTGTATCAATGTATGCACTCCAAGTAGGCTTGGACACTGCGGTCAAGGATGAGTTTTGGGACGAGTTGATCAGAGTTGTTGGTGGCATGGCAGAGAGAGAGATGGTGATACTGGGAGGAAACAAGAATGGACATATGGAGGCGGCACTGGGGTACGAAGTTGTGCATGGAGGTTGTGGATTTATCAATAGGAATGTGGAAGGCGAGCAAATTCTGGAATTTGGGAAAGCAATGGACATGGTCATTTATAACACTGTTCAGAAAAGAGAGAAGCAAACTGGTCACATATACATCTGGAGACAGCAGTAGTCATAGACTATTTTATGGTTAGAAGAAGAGAGAAAAAATTAGTGAAAGATGTTAAAGTGATACTCAGTGAAGAGTGTGTACAACATAAGTTACTGGTGTCTGACCTTTGGTTACGAAAATTGCAGACCAGGAGGAAGATGTGGAAGCTTAAAAATCAGAAAGTGAGGGAGGCTTTTTATGAGGTGTTCGGTACACTAACGGCGGAGAATAGAGCGACTGCCAGAAGTGAGCGAGCAGTATGGGAGACTGAAACATAACCTTCTAAAAGCTACTGAACACGTTTGTGGATGGTCAAGCGGTCCACCTAGACAACGGGCATCTTAGTGGTGAAATAAAGAATTTGAGGCTGCAGTGAAGGAGACAAGAAGATCGTTTATAAAATGGAAGCAGGGTGGGAGTAAGGAAGTATACTTGGCAGCAAAAAGAAGGGCAAGTTGGGAACTGTATAGGGCTGAGTCAGAGGCCCAAAAACCTCTTCTTGAGAGCCTCAATGGTGCTGAGGGTAGTAAAAGGGTGTTTAAATTGGTTAGGCAGATGAAAAAGGAAAATAGTGATATAGTGGGTGAACAGTGCATTAAAAATGATGATGGTAGAGTTGTGGTTGTTGGGCAGGACAATATAAAAAAAAGGCTTGGAGAGGGCACTATTTTTTTATTTTTTTTTATTAAGGGGCTATCTGGCGACTGCCGACTTAGGCATAAGTTGCCGTAAACAAACAGCCTAGTTCTAGGCTACTTCAAAAAAATTCAACAGGAAACAACAATAAAAAGAAATAACAATAACAAAAACGATAACAAAAACAACAACAACAATTAAACTGTGTTAAATGAAAGGGAGAAGGCCAGCCTCCCCCAAAAAGTCAATAAGTCCACTAGTCATGGTGCACGCACTCGTCCCGAGTACAAGGGACAGGCGGTAGCGACCCCGCCCATCCCGGTACCGGGACAGGTATCGTGCGCGAAGATCAACCAGACTGGGACATTCGACAAGAATGTGCCGAACAGTCTGGGGGACGACGCAGTCGTTGCAATAGGGCGCAGGCGAGCGCTCCATCAAGTAGCGATGCGTCACACGTGTGTCCGATTCGAAGACGACAGAAAGCAACCTGAAGCCGCCGCGGCATTGGGGGATAGGTCCATGGGAACAGTCGCGGTGCAATGGCACGCAACTTTAAGTTCCCCTCGACCGTCTCCCATCTTCTTTGCCAAGCAGTCCGAAGAGCTGCCCGTATTCCTGCCATGTAGTCAGTGTGAGGAAGAGCGAAACGCTGGTCCGGTCGCAGAGTCCTCGCGGACTCTTTGGCGCCCTCATCGCCGCGCTCATTCCCCGCAATTCCTACATGTCCAGGAACCCAGCAGAAGATAATCTCGACATCTGCCCGGTTCGCCAAAACCGTGGCGTCACGGATTTCGCGAACCAGGGGATGCGGAGATTCCAATGCCCCGAGAGCACTCAGGGCGCTTTGTGAGTCGCTATAGATCACAATCCGGTCTCCGAACCGGGCACGTCGCGTAATCTCCCGTACCGAGTGGTGTATTGCCACCAGCTCGGCCGTGAAGACAGACGCAGCGCCTGGTAGAGCCCCGCTGACTTCAAACAGAGGGGATACGGCGTGGAAGCCGACCCCCTCTTGGGACTTGGAGCCATCCGTATACACTGGCACGGTACCAGCGTGACACGATGTGTGCTCCAAAAAGGTCGAACGCAATACTCCCGGCGCAGTACAAGCTTTGGGAGCAGAGGCGTGGCGACAAATAGCCAAATGTGGTACCCTCCAGGGTGGCGTCCTGGGCAAAACCAGGGGCGCCACCGGCCCGAGAGCTATATCTACCTCTCGAAGGAGTTTCCTGGCCCTAAACCCAAAGGGCTTAGGGTATGACTGGCGTCTCTCGGCGGCATAGGCACCATCGAGATCAGCTGCGGATGCAGTGAGAGCTGTTGGCGACTGAGGGAGGCGCCGGGCTCGCGCGTACAGGCGAGTGATGCACTGCACGCGGCGCAGAGCGAGTGGCATCTCCTCAGCATCGACCAACAGGCTCTCAATGGAGGAAGTGCGGAAGGCACCGGTCGCAAGGCGAAGGCCGGTGTGGTGGATCGAATCCACCTTCCGCAATAAACGCTCGGCTGCGGATGCATAAAACGTCTGTAGACGTCCCTTAGCATACTGAGATGAGAATGGTGAGATGGATGCGCGGAGCATCTCTGAATTTGAGGCCGGAGCTGACAGAGTTGCGTACTGGGAATTAAAGGATAGATTGGGAATAGAATGCATTAGTGTGGCAACGAGAAGAGGCAGACTGAGCTGGGTCGGTCATGTGGAGAGGATGGAGGATAATAATTGGGTGAAGGGTGCTAGGAGTTTAAAGGTTGGGGGTGTAGCTGCCAGAGGGAGACCGAGGAAGACTTGGAATGAGGTCATTCAGAGGGACCTCAGAGATATCAATTTGAATAGAGAAACAGCCAGAGATCAAGCCACCATTAGGTAAATAAAGCAGACACATGCAAGTATGTATGGAGCCTTCCAGAATGATGATGATGATTTACCAACAACACTCAACAGATTTATCTCCCTGTAGTTCTTGCATTCACCTTTCACCCATTACCCTTATACAATGGCACATTACTGCACTCTCTCACTTTTAAATGCTTTACAACATACCCACATTATACAACTCATCAAAGTAGTCTCACCAAATACTTTTGATCTCTGCATAGCTCGCAAGTGTTAGTTATAAGGTTGTCAATAAAGCAATTAAAGAAGTGGATATAAAAAGACTGATATATCCTAAAACAAGATGGCCACCAAAAAGGGAAGTGACATAGTGTTGAAGATAACTTAAGCAGTGTGAAGACAAGCATAATTGTGTAGAGACATGCCAATATTAGTGGTGAAGTCCTGGCCAGGCAATAAAGAACATAGTATCGGGAATCACTTAATTAAAGTGCAATAAGTGAACTTTAAGGAAAGAAAAATTTTTCTGAAAAATTGGATTCTTATGCATAAGGTCACATTGCTTTGTTTATATCACCTTAACAAGTGAGTGGATGTTATCTCAATTTTACAAGTGCCCTGCCATTCTTTTCCTTAATATTCACACAGCTATTATTTTCCTGGTTTCTCACCCTTCTCATTTTCTTCCAGAATCTTCTTCCATCGAAATGCTTCAATTGCTGATTTCCTACTCTGTTTAAACTCATTCATGCTGGTATGCATTCAACTGCATGTCCCTGGCACCCTAATCTGAAAGTATACCTCTCCTTTTTACTACAAGCTTCACATCATCTTTTCACTATTCACTATTTTGCTATCTCTTTCTAGTTCTGCCACACCAACACACAGCACTTGCAGTATCCACTACCATTTCTTTAAATTTGTTACACATTTGCTCTTTCTCAATGCTTATAGGTATTTCCTCTCTTCTACTCTCAAACATTCTCAAATACTCTCCCCTCTCTCTCTGATTAAAATTACCTTTCACACCTGATTTTCCCTTCCATTCCACCTTACTCACAACTCATCCATGCACCAACCAGTTTAACCTTACACACTACAATCAGATGATCAGATAATTCCATACTGATGCCTTTTACAGCTTGTACATCGAATACATCCAGCAGTATTTCTTTCTTACTAGACAGATCAATCATGATCTTAAGCAACCACACTCTCTCATATTTGCTTAACCATTTTCATTCTCTTCAAATATACCAAAAGCTGCAGCTATCCCCTCTTTTTGTCACCTGTTCATACATTCATATCTCCTAAAATCATCAACCAATACACGCCCCCCCCCCAAACCTATCTTTTTTGTTTTTTTTATTTTAATTTTAGGAGCCCATCTGGCGACTGCCTACTTGGGCATAAGTCGCCGTACTCACTACAACCTACAGCTAGGCTATATTAAAAAAAAAAAAACAAATAAGTAAATAACAAGGATAAAAAGATAATAGAGTAAAAACAAAAAGAAAAGGCTAACAGGAAGGAAGCACGCTCCATCGTCGTGGGTAGGACCGCCTTCCCCCGGCGCAGGAGCATGGGACTCACATAAAACAGTAAAATAAAGTGGAGGAGGCCAGGCTCCTCCAAAAAGTCATATAGTCCGTAAATCGGTGTGCACGCAGCAGTCCTGAGTACAAGGGACAAACGGTAGCGACCCCGCTTATCCCAGTACCGGGACAGGTAGCGTGCTGGAAGATCACCCAGACAGGAACATTCAACAAGAATGTGCCAAACAATCTGGGGGACAACGCATTATTTATTTTTTTTAAGAGCTCATCTGGCAACTGCCTACTTGGGCATTAGTCGCCGTATTCAATACTCCCTAGTACTAGGCTAGTTTAAAATAAGATTTAAAAAAAAACAATAAAAAATAAAAGAAAAGGAAAAAGGCAACAAGCAGGAAGCGAGCTTTGGCGTCGAGGGGAGGTCCGCCTCCCCTGGTGCAGGAACATGCGACCAACTAAAATAACAAAAACCAACAAAAAAAACAACTAGTTAAATAAAGGGGAGAAGGCCGGCCTCCCCCCAAAAGTCTATAAGTCCACCAGTCAATGTGCACGAACACGTCCCGAGTAAAAGGGACAGGCAGTAGCGACCCCGCCCTTCCTGGTACCGGGACAGGTAACGTGCGCAGAAATCGCCCAGACTGGGACATTAAACAAGAATGTGCTTAAAAGTCTGGGGGACAACGCAGTCGTCGCAGTAAGGCGCAGGCGAGCGTTCCATCAAATGGAGGTGCATCTCACGAGTGTGTGCCATTCGGAGACGACAAAAAGCAGCCTGAAGCCGTTGCGGCATTGGGGGATGTAGATCCGTGGAAACAGTCGCGGCGAAATGGCACGTAATTTTAAGTTCCCATCGACGATCTCCAATCTTCTTTGCCAAGCCGCCTGGAGGGCAGCCCGTATTCCTTCCATGTAATCGGTGTGAGGAAGAGCGAAACGCTGGTCTGGTCGCACAGTCCTCGCGGAAGCTTTAGCGACCTCATCGACGAGCTCATTCCCGCAATTCCTACATGTCCAGGAACCCAGCAAAAGATAATCTGGACATCCGCCCGGCTAGCCAAAACCATGACGTCAGGGATATCGCGAACCCAGGGGATGCCTTGATTCCAATGCTCCGAGAGCACCAGGGCGCTTTGTGAGTCCCTATAAATCACAATCCGGTCTCCAAACCGAGCACGTCGCGTAATCTCCCGTACCGAGAGGTGTATTGCAACCAGCTCGGCCGTGAATACAGACGCAGCGCCTGGCAGAGCCCCGCTGACTTCAAACAGAGATGATACGGCGTGGAAACCGACCCCCTCTTGGGACTTGGAACCATCCGAATACACTGGCACGGTTCCAGCGTGACAAGAAGTGAGCTCCCAAAAGGCCGAACGCATTACCCCCAGCGCTTTAGAAGCTAAGGGAGCAGAAACGTGGCGACAAATGGTCAAAGGTGGTACTCTCCAAGGCGGTGTCCTAAGTAGGACCAGGGGCGCCACCGGCCTGAGAGCTCTCAAAGGAGTTTCCTAGCAATGAACCCAGGGGAGCTTAGAGTATGACTGGCGTCTCTTGGTAGCATAGGCACAGTTGAGATAGGTTGTGAATGGAGTGAGATTGGAGACTGAGGGGGGCGCGGGGCAGGCTCGTACATGCGCACTGTGCACGGCGCAGAGCGAGAGGCATCTCTCCCGCATCGACAAGTAGGCTCTATATGGGGAAAGTGCGGAAGGCACCGGTCACCAGGCGAAGGCGGGTGTGGTGGATCGAGTCCACCTTCCGCAGCACACGCTCGGCTGCGGATGCATAAAACTCGCATCCGTAGTCGAGCTTCGAACGAACAAAGGATCGATAAAAAAGTAAGGCGGTACCCTTATCACCGCCCTAGGTGCTGAATGGCACAGAAAGAATAATGTCCATGGCGCGGGTACAAAAGACCCTAAGGCTGCGAATATGAGCCTCCCAGGTAAGGTGTCGGTCAAATACAAGACCAAGGAAACGGTGCGAGTCTACCACTTCCAGGCGAACCCCATTTAGAAACAAATCTGGGTCAGGGTGGAGCCGCGGATAGCGGCAGAAGTGCACCACCTTAGTCATGGCCAAGGAAAACCGAAACATGTGCGCTTCGGCGTAACGAGAAACGCGGTTCAATGCCTGTTGGAGTCGACGCCCCAGAGTTGGCATCTTGGCTGCGCCAAAAGAGATCGTCCACGTAGAGCGTAGCGAGAACATCTTCCGGCAGCACCCAGGTAATGCCGTTGATGCTCCTTGGCAGGAGAGGGCTCCCCCACCCGTACGTGGAATCGACGATCTCGCAAAAATTTAGATATAAAGATTGGGAGTCGTCCCCTCGCCGCCCTCGTGTGGAGAGTCTTCGTGATGCCGTACCGCCATGGGGTATCATAGGCCTTCTCCAGATCGAAAAACACAGTGGTGTAGTGCTGTCTACGAAGGAAGGGCTCGCAGACGGCATTTTCCAGTCGGAGCAGAGCCTCCGACGTTGAGTGGAACTTGCTGAAGACGCACTGTGAGGAAGGCAGGTGGCCTCCGCTGTCCAGAAAAAAGGCGAATCTAACATTTACCAATTTCTCCATCAACTTGCACACGCAGGAGGTTAGAGAGATTGGGCGAAAACAGGCCGGAGTAGAGTGATCTTACCCCGGTTTGCGAAAAGCAAGCAGAGTAGCGATTCGCTAGGAATATGGGAGGATATCCTCTACCCAGATCCTGTTGAACAAATCTAACAGAAACGACATTCCTCGCTCACCCAGGTGTCGAAGCATGGCATACGGGACATCGCCCGGATCAGGGGCGGTGTCCGCGCACGAAGCGAGAGAGGAACGCAACTCACTCAGAGTAAACCTGTCGTTGAAGGCTTCTCCGCCTGTGGAGGTAAAGTCCAGCCGGCGGCCTTCCGCGACATCACGACGTGCATTGAATGCTGGCGGAGCAGCATCCCGGCTAGATAATGCGTAGAAAGCGGTCGTAAAGGATTCAGCCACGTACTCTGAGTCCGAGATTGCGGTCCCATTCTCCTGGAGAACGGGAGTGAGGTCCTGCGAGAACTTATCCTGAATCCTTTTGACTCGCTTCCACACCTCTGCTAGATGGGTCTTCCCGTAAGTGAAGACACGTATGCCCGCCAAGAAGAGCGGCGGGCGTGCTTCGAAATATACCGGAACCTAGCCCTAGCCCAACGAAAGTCACCGGCAGTGAACACGTTCGGGCGGCGCTTATGGCGCATGTAGGCATAAAGCTTCTGTTTGAGGGCCGTCTCACACTCCGCTGACCACCACAGGAGTGGTCAGCGTGCAAAACACCCAGACGTTCTAGGAATAGTAGTTAGGCCCACGGCGATGAGGTTGCCGGAGAAGAACTCAACGGCCTCATCTACCGACCTAAACTCCTCAACTGAGACAGAGAAATCAGTCATTTCCTGAAATGCAGAAAATGATATTTGAATGGGAAAGTGATCACCACCATGGAGGTCATCGATCACCCCACACCCATAATCAGGCTGTGAATCCGGAGAGCACAAAGATAGATCGAGGCATGAAATTGAAGCAGTTCTCGGGCAGTGGTGCGTAAACTCATCCACATTTAGTTCACCTATCTCCAGCTCGTCGATCAGGTCGGCAAGGACTTGACCCCTGGGATTAATCGAGTCTCCCGAGAGGGGGTGTCTACCGTTCAGATCTCCGAGCAAGAGAAAGTGCCTCAGCAACCGTGCCACAACACGGCGGAAGTCCCCCGCGTCGAAGTTAGCTGACGGTGGAATATACTTGGAAAAGACAGTATAACTACTATCCAGGTGCAACTGCACAGCTACTTCCTGAAAGGAGGTATCTAAAACAAAGAGAAGAATAACGGAGACATCATGCCGGGTGTAAATCACGCATCCCCTGTGGTGGTTGGGTGGCAAAAAAAACTTTATACCCCGGGAGGGTGGGCAGGGAGGCAGGCGACCAGCATGGTCTCCTGCAAAAAGATTGATAACGGGGAACGGGAGGAGACGATCCTCTGCAGCTACTCCCAGCTGATCCGGAGTCTGCAGCAATTCTATTGAAGGAATATGCCCTCCAGGCCTAGCTCGGCGGAGATGCTGGGGCCCTCTTCGAAGAGAAGACCCTCATGAGAATGGCTGTACGCTTCTCGGCGGCAGAACTCCGGGCGCTGTTGCCTTCCAAGACACCCAGCCACCATTGGGTGTGGGCAAACGAGCCGAAGCTCCTTTAGTGCTGTCCTTCTTCCGGGAAAACCCCAGAAGATGGCTTCAAGACCATCTTCAGGAGTGTTGCCTCCTGTGAGTCAAACGACTCAGTGGAAGCGCGCGGCCATTTCACTTTATGGGAATGGTCACGCTGGGGGAAGGGAGGAGAGCTCTGGTATTAGCCGGGGCTGGGTGTGAACCTTTTGTGCTGCCAGCCTTACCAGAGAAGCGCCTGGGATGGGTAGAACCCGCAGAAAGGTTCTGAATGGGCGTGGAAACAGCGCGGAAACAACCGTACTCGTAGGCCTGGAGGGGCCAGGAGAAGAGGGTGTCTTTCTTAACATTGAGGCATAGGACGTACCAGGCAGTGCCTGGTGCGCCATGACCAAGTCCTCGCTAAATGAGAGACGATCCTGGACCTGAACGGCAAGGATTTCCTTTTCAAGGAGATATGCACCACATTGCTTCAAAGAAGCAGTCTGCGGCTCTCAGCAATTGACACACTTGGCCACACACTATTTGGACTTATCATGTGCGGCCTTAAAGTAACTTACACAGACTTTGGGTAGCCAAGAATTTGCGCATCTACAGGAGCGATTAATAAGGCCGAAGCGGTCACAGTAGTAGCACCTCCGCGGCAGTGTCAGAAATCCATTCACCCGGTAACGATACCAACCAGCACACACCAACTCAGGGAGCTTGGCATAGGCAAACGTGATGAAGCATGTAGGGGTGAGTCTCGAGGCCCCTCCCTGTTTTCTAATCACACGCTTGACCTTGACCGCTCCATGGTCCGCCAGCTCTAAGATGATGTCATCTATGGAGTAGTCCACAAGCTCCCTCGCATAAACTACTCCTTTCACAAATTTCATGGTAGAGTGCGACATCACACTCACAGGCGTGTCATCAAATGTGTGAAGGGCACAAATCATGGGCCCCTCAGCAGGATTTACGCATTCGCCAAAAGGCTCATGTTCGAGAACTGGGTCACCTTCGGCTCTCTACCAATCACACTAGCTAGAGCTCTCCTCTGATGGAGTATGTTGCCCTTATCCAACATGGAAGCATTTGAAGCCAGCATGAAGAAAAATGCCAGCTAGCCTCTGAATGAGAGGCCCTGACATAATCAAGACTCCACTCTGTGCAGTTCTGTTCTTTGTTCTTCGTCTGGGACTCCCCACCCGGGAAAGCAACAGGGCCAGACATGCCGATCTTGGCTTGGTCACTTACCGAAACGCTAGCAGACTCATCCATCCCCGTGGCTCCCGCGGAGGAGCCTTGAATCTTCTGTCTTTTTCTTGTTCTTTTTCTTTTTACCAGGTGAGGGCAGGAATGAACCTACTTCTCTCCTCTGCCCGCAGGAGCCCCCAGGCCAGATGGACCTGCCTCAGCAAGATCCTTCTCTGAAATGGAGAAGGTCTTGGCTCTAATAGGGTCACCAGCCAGGGGAGGAGATCCCTCCTCTCCTTATAAGGCTTTGGTTGCCCGAGCCATCTCAGCTGGTCCTTGTACAGGGGCAGACTTGGGTTCAGTGCTTGGCACTGAGCCCAGGTTCAACCCCATGGAAGGTCCTTCCTTCTGAGGCTGGGTCACCTCAGGGACCAAGTCTATCTCAAGATGGGCCTCCATGTGACCATCGCTCCCCTAAGACATCACAGATACCATTTGAGGTTCTTTTTTTATCTTCTAATGCCAGCGAACTGGCATCCATCAAGGAAGAGAAGGGAGCAGGTACACTAACCCCCTGCAAACTTGTAGCGCATCCCTGCAGGAGATTAAAGGGCACAGGCCTACAGGCCATGCCATCCTTGCCAATTATAGGCTACCACTGAAAAAAGTGATAGAAGGGGGTGAGTCCCCTGCACCCGTAAGCAATGAAAAGGAGTAAGCCTCCTCTCTGGTAGAAAAAATTTGGAGGGACTCCAGAGAGAGCACAGGGAGGACCTCCATTTTTTTTTAGTGGAGCTACCCGAAGGTGGCTCTGGTGATGGTAGAGGGTAAGGTAAAGGAAGAATTTTTTTTATGGACTCATCATTGAGCATAGTGGCCCTTTGTAAATCACAGGATGCACACACTCATCAACCCATGCAGTAGCCTCAACTGCAAGGGGTGAATACGAGGCTGGCAGAACTAGCTGCCGCCATTTGAGGTCACTCCTCTCGCCTAGTGATCTGACAGCCCATCAGCATGGCAGCTCCACCTTAGACACAAGGTAAAAATTGATAGATAGTGAAAGGAGAAAAAAGGGGATGTCAAGAAGGCAAAGGTGGGGGTGAAGCAGGTTGTTGAAAAACCCACCATCCCAAACTGCAGCTCAGAGGTGAGGGGGCATTGTCCCCTCCTCCCTCAGCCCTGATCTGGGATGGTGGGCTGAGAGGAGGCTGGTCGAGGTCTACCCTGTGAAATTAGAGGCCGACCAGAGAAAGTTGTATGGAAAGTGAGGAAGCAGGGTAAGAAAACAGGGTGTCAGAAAGACAGAGAAGAGGCCAAGCTTGGGCCAGACGGGGTGCTGAGCCCTGTCAGCACAGTGGCCAGGAAAGCAAATCGCCGTGCCCCTTATGGGGTCCCAAACCTATCCACCACTCATCCCAGTCACTCCAGAACCTTTCTCAGCTAAACTTCTATCATTATAGGGTCCATACATTACAACCACACAGTTTCACCCACATAATGCTTGAGCTTACCATTGCATTATGCCACTCTCTCAAAAACACTACCACTACCTTGACCCACCCAAACTCTTCATTCTCTTCCATATTTGTCTCAGATATAGTGGGCATCTGCAATCTTACAGTTAAAGACAATGAGTACCATTCCCTTCTTTCCTACATCACTTATATCCACTTTATTCACACATAGATAGAGTTGAAAGTCTGCATTGCACAAACGGAAGAGTGCTGTTTTATAGACACTACCTTCCTTTCAAGGTGTAGGTGATTTATTCGTGTTTCAAATGCATCCTGCTTTGGTACAGGATTAAGGTACATGATCATGGTCTGTATCCATGATGCGCATCAGATGCAACCAAAGCCCAGACAACATCGAACACCTAATCTTTCACACAACATCTTAGGGACCTGTATAACAACCAAGGGAGTGTGATGACCTTCCTAACAGTCACCCACCTCGCAGAGGAAAGCTAGGGTGGCCAACAAGGGGGGGGGTGAATGCTTGTAGGTATGGACGAGGACTTTTTTACATTACCTAAATGAGATGCTTGTTAGTGTTTTCTTTATTCCACAATGAGCTCTGTTTGAGTTTGTCTAAAGTGGATAGGGTGTTTGGTTATGTAATGCAGGGAGTGACAGCTAGGTGGAAAACATATGTACCTCAAAACTTTGAGGCAGGTTTTACAAAAAAGAATTTAAAAGAACCAACATGAACCCTCAAAGGTGAATGAGGGAGTTCAATTGCTCTCTAGTGCATTTAATTATTACCTTTCTGGGCTGTTGTTTTCATTGAGTCCGGTTTGGTGAACTGCTGGGAAATGATGTGAGGAATGACTTCCGCTTTGAGGGATCCCATCTGGGCACAGGGAGACCTTTCAAGCAAGAAAGACTGTCAAGATGGAGTGAGACACCCATTGCATGCATGAGAATTCAAATTCAAACTTTCAAGGCCCCTCATTTAGAGTTGATTAGTTTTGCTGTAGGGTCTTTTTCCTCAATGATCTTATGTTTTCTTATTACCTGGTAATGGCTTTTCCTTCTTTCGTTTATTTTCCTTTCTCACACACCTGATAGACTGGATTAGTGGTGGAAAAGTGGACACTTAAACCAATGAAACAAACTCTTATTAACGTACTTCTAGATGAAGGATCTTATCCACAAACGAAAGATGGATGATGCAACATAGTATAGGACAAGTTAGGACAATGAAGAATTGCAATCTTCCAAGGGTAAAATCCTCTCATTAAGAGAAGCAGCATCATTAGAGTCATATTACCCAAATGATGGCCCAGCAGGCAGGGCTGTTTTTTAAACTCTAGCCTCCCTTTAGGGCAAGAGAAAAAAAGTTGAAAAGTGGCCACTTATTTCCACATGAATGTGACAGTACCACCCTACCTGGATGCAATCCTGTAGTGGAATCTCCCCTCCCCCCCAACTTGGATGTATTTCACTTAAGATTAAATTCTAATATAACTTCCACTTTCTAGCTCTTGCAAGGACTGCTAGCATGGGGGGGTGGGGTGGCTATAAAATTCCCCCAGCATGCAACAGCCTCATTCCACTCTGACCTAGTCGCCCTCACAACAGTCTCACAGTATACACGGCCCCACTTAATTGTGGTAATGTTGGTGGAGGTCTATACACCACAGGCTGTAGGATCAAAGCTTTCTCCCTAAATGTCACATACAGTTAGAGTGAGCAGATTCCATCTGCTCCCAGGAAGCTATAAATGACAACATACAGTACCCATCAGTTGAAGTGTCACACTTGACACTGTGACACTTCATCTGGCAAGATTTGATAGTGTTTACATGATGGGGAAAAAAATGCCTGTGAGAAATTGATTACATGGCAAGCTTCTTCACACTCTCCTCTATTCATGCATACAGAAAAACAATAACTTGGTGCATGATGAGCTCTTAATTAGGGAGGTTATGTCGCATTGTCAGATCATATTTGGACCGGTTGATTTTCATGCATGTTGCCATATTTTGCCTTACTCCTCAACGTGCAGCATGTCAAAGCCTCGTACTACCCATAATAACATTGTAATAGTAATTGAAAGTCACATTAGGTCTAAAAACTTATGAAATTGTTCAGCAAACTGATTTAAACTTGCATTCTGTGCAGCGTCTGGTTGCTAAGTACAAGGCGCCATGCAGCTGGGGGATGCTCATCTCGTAATTCTTCCTCAAACCCTTGGCATTATCAAGAGGCAAGTGGAAGCAAATCCTACCTTAACAGCAAGACAGATAAAGGAAAAGAATCCTCTGCTTCTCAACAAGGCCTCTGTCCATACCATACAATGCCACCTCCATGACAATCTTTCTTATAAGTCAAAGCACGTAAAAAGCCCGTCATTACAGCAAAGCAAAGAGAGAAGCGGCTTGGTTTTGCCACTAAATATAAAGATTGGAGCTTAGAGCAGTGGGCCGATGAGGCGGCAACGTTTAGGGTTACTGACAGCAGCCCTAAGAAAGTGTGACACTGCCAAGGTACTGACCCCCTCAGTGATAAGCTCCTTAGCCACACCGTAAAGTAGCATGCGTATATTTGGTGCGGTGTTCACTGGGGTATAGTGGCCTTGATAAACTTGTAATTCTTCCCAGGAATGAAACAGATGATAGTAATGCTTACTACACCATCTTAAATGACCATCTCGAGAGCACTTTTGAGAAAGTGTATTATCATCATTTTGCAGCAAGATTGTGCCCCTTGGCAAAAGGCCCAGCTCATCACAAACTGGCTTCATAACTGCCACGTGAAATTTATTGAGGATTGGCCTGGTGGGAATTCCTGACCTTTCTCCTATTGAGAATGTGTGGGTGATTATAAAAAGGTCAGCTACAGGGTGTTGATACTTCCACCATACCAAGGTTAGAGGCGGCAGTCATTGAGGCCTGAGAAAGCATCAGCAGCGACCTGCTTAGGAAGTTTTGTGATTCTGTACTCCAGCAGCTTCTGGAGGTCAAAAAGAGGAAGAGAAGGCCCATTTCTAAGTGAAGAGATGTTAATGAGTATCATTACACACTTTGATATTATATTGTATGCATATTATGAGTGTAAGGTGATGCTTTCTGTATTTTCGCACGCGTTAACACAGGGGTGACACTTCAACTGATGGATACTGTACTATACACTTCCTGAAGGTTATGTAAAAATACAAAAAACAATAAGCCTTATCCTTCCTTAAGGTTTTAGGTTGATCAGCCAGAGCCTAATGAATCAACAACCAAAAAAGCAATTGAATGATTTTTATATTGTAGCGAGCTCTTTTGTTAGTAGCATTTATACCTTAACTTCTTTGCCCACCAACTGACTGGGGTAGAAGAAACTTATAGAATCAAAAAGTACCCATGGAACACCGCCTTTGCTTACTCTTTGTGAAGAATATAATTGAGCACTTGTCGCTTCAAGATATACAGGTGTCCATCTATGGTGTCAGTGGCAAGGTCAATGCCAGTGGGAAAATGATGCAATACCCTGCTAGAGATGCTCACAGTGTCATCATAATCACCACCAGCAATCACTAAGACAAGCCTTGAGCTGCCTTCCTCTGTACAGATGATGTCACTACCTGTCATAAATTAAAGGGTGAGGGCTAATTATTTTTAATATTAATTTAAAGAGGTTTCACTTTGCAAATTAGCAATTGTGGAGATAGCAAGAAGGTAGAATCTCAGACAAAGCAAGGAAAAATTTTGAGATAGGAACCACACCCTTTCAGATTTTGATGAAAATTGGTTGTATGGGTATATTTTTGGCTGAAACCACTGAGTCTGAAATCCATTTTTCAATACCTTAATTAAAAACAAAGATATGAACACATCAATTTGGGGAGTTTTGGCAAAACCCCCCCAAATTATAATGACTCATATCTGAGCCCCTAATTTACCTCTTCAGTTAAACAAAATGCCATTGAAAAAAGAATTTTTAGCTCTTTAAAATGGAATGTTAATATTTTACAAAGAAACTATTAAAAAAGTTATAGCCATTTAAAATTAAAATGGGAGAGACTGCCAAAGTACATTGGCATGAAAAAAGTTATTTTTTCCCCCAAAACACTAGCCCTTTTGTTTCTTAAAATCCATTATTTATTTTATGTATTTTACTTGGTTTGTTCACTATACAAGGTTAAATATATTGAACTTAGCAATTTTTTAGCATAGACTATAAATAGTCAATGCTTTCTTTTACCTGTAGAATCCCTTTATGTTAAAAGAATTTTTGCTACTTCTTTGGGGTCAAATGAATATGTGATTGTGACCCCTGCATTCAATTTGCAGGCACTCAACACACTCAAAATTTTCTTCATCAATACCCATCATGTATCATCAGTGGACAAAAAAGAGAATTTGTTTTGCACAACCTGGTGTATGAAGTTAATATTACAATCATGATGTTCATCTGAGATTTCTTCAATAAACCCTATGTAAGGAATATTTTCATAGGTACAAAGAACATATTGGCCACTATTATAGTCAATGTAGGTCACAGAAGGAATTGATATATCAGCTGAAATTTGGTGGACAACCTGTTCTGTTGACAGTGATGTTTTGAATGCTTTGACAGTCATTAAACTGTTAAGAATAATTATATGGAATCTGTTAGCACATGTTAAGGTTTGAGCAGTCTCAAATCTAGATTGCAATTGCTCTTCAATTGTTGAGATGTCATCAGATGGAATGTAAAAGAATTGAATTTCAGTAAAATAATGTACAGAAAATGTGAAAAATTCTAATGGATTATAATTGGTGATTTATAGATCTTCAGAAGACTCTTCTTAATTGCAGCCCTTTTAACCACGCCTCCAATGATATCACAGGAATTCTTGCTATGACTGGTACTGAAAAAATTCCATTCACAATTCATTCCAAAGTCTTAAAAATGCTAACAAATAATTAATATTGTCTCTCTCATCTAACTTTGGAGGTTTTCAATACTCTTTGACTCCAATTTTTCCTGGGCAATTTTTGCATTGCCCTAGCATGCAATTTGCATTGTTCATATCACAAATGAAATTTTCCATCCTAAGTTTGGAGTTTTGGTGTTGGGTACACACAGACATTATGAGTGTCCTGTGGTCCTGTGATAACACATCACTTTGGTTGTCACTTGGCATATGTGGGAAATCCAACAGAATCTCTTGAGTTGAATTTGTATTGGAAAAAAAATTCTTTTAAATGAGACAACGAGAGACATTGCTATACAAGTTCTTTTTTCCATAACCATTCTCATGCTTAAACAGACACTTTTACCCGGATATAGCTGACTTATTTCATCATTTTCATAGAAAAAAATCACTTTCCCTTTCTTTTTACCAGATAAAATCTTTCCTTAACTATATTTTGGCACATTCCAGCAAACTGATAATGGCACAACTTCTTTATGTTTTTATTTTATATCAAACCATTGTATTGTAAATTGGAAAATTTCTTACAGGGTTTTAGAGGAAAAATGAACAAACTATGAAGTTTTCATTTGTTTTATCACACAGTATCTATTAAATTGGAGTTGCTGCATGTATTGCTACTTGTAATAGAGTAATCTTTTTCTAGGTTTTCTGTTGGTGCATTTTTACTATTTTGCTGAAGCAATTTGTGCATACATATTTCTCCTTTTCCACTTCCACTTTCAGTGTCAAATTTGCTTTTCATTTCATTTGTGAAAGAATGTAGTCTAACTATTAATGGTTTCTTATGTATAACAAAAGGGTCAGCACAGGCATTTCATAGTTCATATATTTACCCATTATTAGTTTAATAAAGTTATAATGTGTAAGATAGCTAATAGGTTAGTAAATAAACTACCTTCTATTTCAGATCGCCTTTTGTTTAACCTTCTGGGTAAATTAGGGGCTGAGATACAAGTCTTCATAATTTGAGTGGGTTGCCACCCCCCCACCCCCCAAATTGTGATGTCCATAACTTTTCTTCTAATTAAGATATTATAAAACGGATTTCAGACTCAGTGGTTTCAGCCAAAAATTGACCGACACAGAAATTTTCATCTCAAAATCTGAAAGGATAAAAAATAGGACTCTGTCTATTCACATGGAATGGTTGGTAAGATGAACTGGGTGGATTTAGGTGAGTTAAAGCCAATAGATAGAGCATCAAGAAGTGAATATAATTGTGATTAGTAAGAAAAGTTGTTCTGTCTGATGTGATCTGAAGTTGTTTTAAGAGAGATGGTGTTTTTTATATGTAGAGAAAAATGGGCAAAGACTGATATTTGCTGTAGGAGTCAGCAATTTCTTATATCTGTGCTCATAATAAAGCATATTATGTATGTCCATGTCATGAGGAAATATGTGGTTCCTTTGTTATAATGGAGACCATCATGAGAAAGGGATCAAGGAATAAAACTTCTGAGGTTGAGCTGGAAAATGAAAGCTTTTATCCCCCAAAATTTATGACTCCAAATATGATAAGAGTTTCAAATATGTATTTTTCCCAAAGAGGTGAGTTATATGTGTGATAAGTTTCTTTTATCCTCTGAAATAAGGGAAATATGCCATATAGATAGAGGTACATATGAGCATATCCTTTGCTACACTGATTATTCTCAGCACCTAATAGAACAATGCCCAATCTTGGCACTCCTCTGACAAACACAATATTTCATCAGAGATCAGGGGGTGTGGCCCACCGGAGTGGGGGGCTTGCCTCTGGGATGCAGGTTTCCTTGATGACAGCCCAGGAGGCAAAAAAGTAAGTACTGAACTATGCTAACACCCAGTTTGGCAGATTAAGGATTAACACAAAAAAGAACATACTTATATTCATTTTTGATTTAGGTCCGGGTGTGGAAACTTTTAAAAATTGTGGATTTTGATTCGCACTGAGTATGGTGAGTGCTGCTCCTTGGCTCCGATGAAAATTCATTATTTGAGGGAGAGACACATCGGTAATGAGGTCACTACTCACAATAACCACCTCATCAACATTTGCCTACAGAAACAGAGAAAAAAATGATACTGCAACCTATCAATGGTGTGAAAAGAAAAGAAATTGGCAACAGCAATGAGGAGGACATTTCAGTCACTGGATATAATTACAAATACAGTGGTACCTTGATTTACTAGTGAACCAACTTGAGTTTTCCAAGATATGAGCTGTCGCTCGGTTGATTTTCTGCTTTGCGGTATGAGCCAAGATCTGAGGTACGAGTTACAAGTGAGCGACCGAACTTCACATACACCGCCCTAGGTAGCGTAGTGAGTGTGCCGCCACATTCACTCAGCCTCATTCAGTTCACATGGTTACCTTGATGTGCAAGCCTGCTCTGTTGTATCACTGTTGCTTTTCCCATTGTCTTATGTGCTTTTTGTGTGGTTATTTTGTTATACTGTACAGTATTAACCCTGGGTTCTAAGAAACAGTGTCAAGGCCAGTGGTGAAAAGAAGAAAAGGATGATGTCTTTGGAATTAAAGCACAAAATCATCGAAAAACATGAGCGAGATGTGCACGTTGTCTACTTGGTGAGGCAGTATGAGCATAATACAGCTACAATATGTACGATTTTGAAACAGAAGAAGTCATTAAAGGGCTATAACACCATCCAAAGGAGTTAAGATCATTTCAAAACTCCAGACCTCTGTCCATGAAGAGATGGAGAGGCTGCTGTTGTTGTGGTTGATGGAGAAACAGCTCACATGAGATAATGAGATACCATGACTGAGAGCATCATCTGTGAGAAGGCATGAGCCATTTACGGGCTCATAAATGGCTCTTAATTAATAGATAAGTGTAGCATTAAGTGTCTAGCAATTAAGTTAAATTTAGCAAGAAAGTGTAGCAAGTTAAGCGATAGAACACAAAACAAAAGACTCCCCCCAACCTCCTCTGCCAATCTCCTTCACCTCCGACTGCATCTCTGTCTGATCTTCAAGGTAAAGTATGCTTAATAAAACCAGATTATTTTCTTACAGTCTCTTTTATTATATTTTATTATTCATTATCTGTTATTTATAAAGTATATTTTTCTTATTTAAAAACTTGTACTCAAAAAAATTGGTGTGGTTTTTGGGGGGCTGGAACTGATTAATGGCCTTTCCATTAATTTCAATGGGAGAAACTGCTTTGATATCCGAGCAAATTAAGTTATGAACTCGGTCACAGAATGAATTAAACTCGTAAGTCAAGGTATCACTGTATATATAAAACAATATTTATAACAACATGAATCTAAAATTAATAACAGAAATAAGAGGCAATCTTAGGTACCCCAACGAAGACTTCTTTTTTTTTATTTTAAGAATCCTGTCTGGCAGTCACTCGTGGGGGTAACACCAGCAGAAAATAAATGCTAAAAAGATGATTAAAAAATATTTTTTTTAAAAAACTACAAAAATTATCAACAACAATAATAATAGCCAATAAGGACACACTGGGGTGCTCTAGGAGAAGCCTGCCCCTCCTATGAACTCAAGCTACCAATCAAAAAGTAAAATTCAAATAGAACAGAGGCCCAAGTACAAGGAAAAAGTGGTAGTGATGCTGCTCATCCTAGTATGGGACAAGTACCATGCCCGAAGCCTCCCCAGACTAAAACATTCAGCAAAAGAGTGACAAAGTCATCTTTGCACAAAGGTTCAGGGGAGGATACCTTTAAATGCAAGTGTGTCCCTCCAGTCTATCTAATTCAGAGACAACAGAACATAATTTTATACAACTGAGACATTTTGGGGGATTGGGTGAATGGAAAAGTCAGGGTGTAATGGCATGTAACTTTAAATTCTTATTTGCCATTTCCCTTATTCTTGATAAGTAGTCATTGACGGAGAGCAAAATGCTATTCTAGTTGCTAATGTATGCAAACAACCTAGCCCCTTGTCAACAAGATTGTTCACAGCTACCCAGGAACCCAGCAAAAGACAATCTTAACTTTACAAAGAGTAACCACAGCATTACAAATAGTGCAAACTAGGAGATGGGTAGATAACAATGCCTCAAGGAAACAGTGTGCTCTGTGAATCCCTATGAATGACAAAATGGTCTCCGGGCTTGGCAGGGGAGGTAATCTTTTGTACCAAGTGGTATATTGCAACAGGCTTGGCCATGAAGACAGACACAGTCCCCAGAACAGTTCAACCAGCCTCTAACTAGGAGGAAGCAGCTGATAACCCCTTCAAAATTAGAGATATGTGTATACCAGTTTGACACTATGTATGATCCAAGAAATAGGAACACAATACTTCCTGTGCTGTGTAAGCTATGGGAGCAGAGGCCTGGTGACAAGATATCCCAGGTGGTATTATCTAGGAAGGCATCCTGGGCAGAACCGGTGGTGACAATAGCCCAAGCATTACATTGAACTCTTGAAGGAGTTTCCTAACCATAAATCCAAAATCTTTATAGTAAAATTGGTCCCTCTCACCAGTATAGGCAAAATAAAGATGGGCCTAGATGTAATGAGGGCAAATGGCAACTGGGGCCATCAACTGCAAGAGTTAAGGGGCACGGACCAACAGGCCCTGCTATCCATTAAGGGGGTTGGTTCTATTGAGCTGCTGTTCAATTTTGGGCTGTCTGCTGCTGGAAAACAGATGGTGGAGTCGCCCAAAGGCACCTTCAGAGAAGGGGGTCAGGTGGTAGGGGGGGTCCAGCTCACCCATAAACCTCCTCCCTGGCTCTCGGGTAGAAATGGTTGGAGGGGTGCCTGAGAAAGCTGAGGGGGGAGAACTACTTTTCGGCTCTGGAGCTGCTCAAGAGCAGCTCCAACAATGGTAAAGGGGGAGGTTTGGGGCATTCTGCATGGCGATAAGCAAGATTTTACCACCACTGCCTGTGATTGATTGATTTTAAGTGGCGCAACTACTATGTTATTGCCACCCCCTGCCTGTGACAGCCAACACTGACCCCAACAAAGGAACTGCACTACTGGGCACCTTTGATTGGGTAGTATACACCTTCTTCACCACCCCTTGGGAAAAACCTGAACCAAATCTTACATGTGGCATGGTAGCCTGGTCAGGATGATGGATACAGCTTGGTGACCAGCTTCTGAGCGGTGAAGGTCAGCACACCTAAAATCTCATCATAGGAGTTTTCAGTTCCTTGGTTCAGGATGCGCAGAGTCATGATCGAGGAGGTCCATGGACAGGAGAGGTAGTGGCCAACAAAAGGGTAGAGGAAAGCTGATTTCAAATGGATGACACAAGGGCAGGGAACAAGATGAAGAGAGAGTTAGTACAGGAGACAGAGATTAGGGGCTAACGAAGGAAGGAAGAGAGGCTAAGCTGAGGCTGTGATGGGGCACTGAATCCTGTCAACACATCATCCAGGAAAGCAAATGTGTGCGCTTCTTACAAGGGGGCCGCACCAAAAGAGACTGAAAAAGTCATCCACATAAATTATAATGAGATCATTTGGCAGCACTGATGAGATATCATTGATGCTCATGGCAAAGGGTGATGTTGAAGATGCACTACTTTTTCCTAATGGATGTGAAGAGGATTTTCACCATCTATACATAAAATCAAGATATAAGAACTAGGACAAAAAATGGTGAGGTATCTCCTCAGCCCCATAGAATCGAGGGTCTCCATGATACTGTATCACCATGCAGTATCATAGGCCTTCTCCAAACACTTTCAAAGGAAAGCCTAACACTACTTTCAAGCTGGATCAGAGCATCTGATGTGGTGAAACTTGAGGAAGAAGCACTGTACAGGAAACAGGTAATATTATCTTTCCCAGCTCACAAAAAGCAAGCATATTAGCCATTAACCAGAAATCTGGGAAGTTACCCTCTAATCATATCCTGTTGAACAAAGCTACCAAAAGGTCATGCTTCACTCAACCAGGTACCAAAGCATGCTATAAAGGATATTGTCTGGACCAAGGGTGGTATCCATGCTTGAAGCAAGAGCAGAGCACAGCTTACTTAGTGGAAAAAGGTCATTGAAAGATTCTTCACCTCTGGAGGTAGTCCAGTTGGCAGCTCTCAGCAATCAGGTAGCATGCTTACTGGAGCAGCATCCCAACTCAAGAGTGAAGAAAAAGAGGTAATTAAAAACTATAACAGACACATGGCCTGAGATGACAGTCCTTCCTTCATGTAAGACCTGGGTGACCTGGTCAAACTAACCCCAAATCCTTTTACATGCTTCCACGCCTCAGCAAGAAGAGTCCCCCTATTAAGTGAAGACATGAATGTTGCCATGAAGAGTGCTTCAAAATTAAATGAAATCCAGCCCTCATCGCTTGTTGTACTTTTCTCTGTGGGCTGTCTCACACTCGCCTGACCACTATGGAAATGGACTGTATGCAAAACAACCAGACATTTGAGGAGCAAAGCCAAGACCATAACAATAAGGGTGATATAGAAAAACTTAACTGGCTCATCTAAAAACCTTAAACTCTTCAAATGAGATAAAGAAGTCAGTCATTTCCTCTAATGTTGACTACCATACCTGATCCAAGCACCACTTAGGTAGCCCCCTCGGGTGAAAACTACTCCACATCCAATGTCAGCTTGTGCATTAGGAAACACCAGGAATAAAATAAAATGAAGCAGTTCTTAAACAGTGAACTCATCAATATTAAGGACACCAAACTCTAGCTCTTCATTCAGGTCCGGGATCCATGTAATCACATGAGTGTGCGCTCACAGTTCAAGTCCCAGAGGAGAGGAAAGGGGCTCAGCAACCATGTTATGATGTGATCGAATATAGAAATGAGTGTGTACTTAAATGCTTTGTCCCACAAAGCATTGAGGGATAGGTCCATACGAAGTGTTTGCAATGGTTCACAACTTTAAATTTAGTCTCAGTCTCCATCTTCTTAGCTATACACCTCAAAGGGCTGTCCTGATCCTTGATTTGGAGTCAGTGGGGGTAAAAGTGAAACACTGGTAGCTGTTGATCAGTCTGTGCAGACATCTTTGACCCATCATTAGTGCACCCCTTCCTACCAAGATGGTCCAGAAACCAAGAGAAGACAATCTTAACATACCCTCCCCCACCATTCTTTCAGGAGACATGGCATAATGGATACTGTGAACAAGGGGATGTGGAGATGACAATGCAACAAGAGCACTTAATACACTGACTCCCTATAGACTACAAAATGCCGTCCAAACTGGGGACACAGTATATTGTAAACAGCTCAGCCATGAAGAGGGGCACAGTGCCCAGGAGAAAGCCCTAGCTTCATACGAGAAAGTATCTTAGAAGACAAATCCCCCTTCAAACTTGGAGCTATCTATGTACAAGTTGACTATGGATGCAATCACATTATTTTTTTGCATTTGGTGAAATCCAATGATTGACATAAATTACACAATAATATTTTGAAGTACTCTATTTTATATATTTTTATTGCACCTTTATTTTATGTTCTGCAACCAGCTCAGCCATGAAGATGTCCAGAAAAGCCCTGGGGCATTCTATGTGAAGTGTACACACTTTTTGGCAAAATCTCGACAATATGTCATGGATTTTGAGGATTTTTTGCATGCAAGTTGGGTCTGGTGAGATAACATCACATACCAATTTTTATGGCTCTGGGTCACCCATGGCCATTTTTAGGGCCAGGTCAATTTTTGGTCAAACTGGTTGACCAAAAAGGTTTGAGAGGTCATAACTTTGGCTAGAGTTAACCAATCAGAACGATTTTGGTACCAAAATGCTCAGGAGAAAGAGATCTTTCAAATGAGTGGAAGAGTGACATTCCTAGGACAATTTTTGCCATGATGACCCTTTTTTTTAACCTTTTTTGACCCTGGCCAAAGTGTAACTTTAATCCTCCCCCCCAAAAATTCAAAAGTTAGCTCTATTTATCCTCCATAGCTCCAGGAAAAATAAAAATGGGATCTCCATGGGTTTTGAATCCATGGGCATTTATATACCATCAGGTGGGTGGTATTTTCAGTCATGTCGCTCTACTGGGGCCGTTTATGACAACAGACAGCGTTAGTAAATAGTGATTTTGAGAAAGTTTGATTTATCTTGATACGGTTATCATATTTCAGTCTTTCCAAACACAACCTCTCCCCCTTCCTAGGCTGCCTTGCCTTTTTTCAGTCTTAGATTCAATAAAACAAGAGATTATTTTTTATCATTTCAGAAATGTGAGAAACAACATAATATCTTTCAAATATTACAAATTTACAATTTTTATTACTCGTACCTATACAAAATATTATTTAATACAAAACATTAGACAAAAGATTATTTAAGACAAAAATTTAAACAAAAACTTTTAGACAAAACATTATTTAATAAATACCTAGGTACTCATTTGAGCAGAGCCATCATTTTATTTGTTGCATCAGATTCCTTCTTGCTAATCGTGTAGCTTCTTCCTGTTGCAGTTTTTGGCTCTACTGACACCAAAATGTCAGAGATGTCCATAGTACAAGAATCTTCTATTTCAGGGAAGCAAAAACTGTGAGAGGGTCCATGCGGGTGAAGAAATTTCATAGTCACTTCTCATGACTCTGGAAAAGCTTCGGTTATGCAAGCAAGCCACCAATGTCCATCATAAATCACAGTGACATAGCCTGCAAGTTTTCCATTGAACACTGGACATGAAATATTTTTTGTGACTGATTCTAATCTAAAAGTCTTCAGAGACTAAATGGGCGAACTTGGAGAGCCTCCTTTGATATTGGAATGAATGAATGAAGTTTTTGTATGCCTGGAATATTTTTGGTCGCAGGTTTAGTTTTCAAAAGTTCTTCCTCCTGTTCATATTCCTTTTGAGTTCCATATCAAAACTTCATATTCCCACGAGTTTCAGTGAATACAAACAAATCTCTTGGTGATACAATGTGTTTGTCATATGGTCTTCTCAAGCTCTCTTTAGTAGCCTCCCTTTTGATGGTGCCACCTTAGTTGTCTGATGGGCTCTTCCCATGGCTAGTGGCAAAAAATGCCACTCTACTTCTATACCATATTCCTCTTTATAACAGCAAAGATTTACAGTTTTTATACTGTGCTGCAGATCCATCCAAAAAGTAGTAAATTTTATTTACTGTTTTGAATACTGATTTCAGATACTCTATCAACATTCGCTGAAATAGATGCACTGACACATTATCATGGATGTTACACTCTGAAATTATGGTGTAAGACTCATGACAGTTTTCCATCTTTAATGTGATAAAACACCCAAGGATGTATTGTCGCCTGTGCGGAATTCCAATGATATCCCTGGCTGCGTCTTGTATTACAAATGAATAGTTTTCTGAAAAATCACCAATTACTACAAATTCACCATCTGCAATATTGTTTTTCACAGTTTCCAAGTACTGTGCTTGTGATTTTGCAACAAAATCATGTTGCACCAAAATTTCGACACAATCACAAAATCTATCCATGAAATCATCAAGCGATAATACCATGGTTACCAGCTCAGGTCTATCAGTTGATGTCCACTGTTTGAATTCAATATTATCCACATTCTCCTGTTCATAAAATCCAAATAGTTTTGCTTTTAGTTGATCCACAGGTGGACAGTACTCGCACAATCTCATGTAGCATGCTGGACAGGCTGGATTACATATGACAGAGGCAACTAGGTGAGGGTAAGAGGGTAGATCAGTGATATCAGATATCTTAGATCCAACCATCATCAGCTTTACATTTTGATTTATTGTACATACACATACTGAGTGAGTTCCACTGCCTCCCGCAAGAACATACTCATGTGGCCGTAGCATAGCAAACTTTGAGAATGATACTTTTACCTCAAGGTACTTTACTTTGAAACTGCTATGAAGTTCCTTCAAATTGTTGAGAATGAGTCGTTTCTGTAACCTGTGCTTTTCCCCTTCAATTCACACTACTAGACAATCCTTCTTTCCTGGTAAAACCCAACTCATGTCATCACTACGATAATATTGAAGGACTAAAGATTTTAGTTCCTCAGGAAGCACTCTGCTGAGCTTAGGGTTAGGTGAAGCTAACATTCCTTTCTCCTTCAGTATATGGTGAGCTTGTACGGCCATTCTCTGAGAGCAATCAAAGTCGTTCCTGAGTTTTCTAACGTTCATACTGGTTGCAAATATGGTTAGAATTCTGATTTGATCCATACAGCTTGATTGCCGATATTTTTCCTTTAGAGACTGGATGATTTCTGGCGTACAATTCACATTACATCTTTGCGGCACATCTCCTTGTTTTCCTGAACTACTACCCATGACCAAATCCAACTTTCTCCTAACAGATTCTTCAACTTTTAACCTTTTCTCAGGTACGTAATTCGGATGCCTTTCGGCTTTCCTTTTATCAAAGGGGCTCTCACGGATGAAAGACAATGATTGGTTCAGTAATTCAACTTCAACTTCCACAACATCTGAATCCTCTTTTTGGCTAGGCATCTCATTGAACTCCTGTTCAGATGCTGAAGTTCCAGACTCCTCTGGAGTATTTTGCTCCATTGGTAACTCTGAAAGCTTCTTCTTACAAACAGAACAAAGCTTATTATCTTTGTTAAGAAGAGATGAGAACTTCTGCAAAAGCTGAGCAGAAACATTTCTTAGGTCTTTCTTTTGCAGGGATTTATGGATCTTCAGCGGATCGCTGCAGTACTTTTAATTCGCCATCTTAATGAAACAAAGCCTGAAAAAGATCCAAATAGTAAATTACTGTTTATAAACAATATACAATAAATTAATTAAAATAAACACCTATATAAATGATTGAAGCAGTTATATTTAAAATTACCAATATACAATATCAATATAGCTGCTTTAATCATTACATTGTCCTAGAAAATTGGTAAGCAAAGAAAGAAGTGCATAATAATCGTCAAGTATTATATCTTAGTAGAAATAGGTCAAAGTTCAGGTGCAAAGGGCTGTAGGTTGGTAGACTGGTTTATAATTAACAAACATTTCCATCAGCGCTTTTTAAGACTTGATTCTTCATAAATTCGCAGGGAGGAGTGAAGAAAACACAAGAAAAGAGTAGGTACCTATTCAATGATCAACATTATTTTTAATTATTTTCATGTTTTCTCAGTCCAGCGCTTCAACTCTAATATCTTCTAAGCTAGCTAATGGCTACATCATAATGCATTGCTGAGAATAGGTTTATTACACTCTTAGTTTAATCTTTCTTCCATACCTATTTTTGGAGGGTATAGCTACCTATATTCTGTAGGTACATTCAGTTTAAAGGATTTGGTGAAAATTGCCTTCTCTCATTTGAAATAGCTTGGCATAGTAAAAATATGTGATCAATCAAAAGTCACAATTAATTAATGGGTGTTAATTTTAGATGCCTAATAGGTAATAAATCATTTTCCTCTTTTTCATAATATAATAATTTGGTAGGTAGGTAGCTGTATAAAAATCCTTAGGTATTTCAAAATTATCAAAAATAAATAACAAAATTACACACCTGTAAATTATTTTAGGATCTGCAGATAATCTCACAATTAATATTAAGTAGGTAGTTTAGAAGATATCTCGAAATTATTTTAATTTATATATTGAAGACATTAATGACATTGGTATCTGAAAACATACATTAATTAGTTAAGGATTAATGAAGGCAGTTAAAGACTGCTTTTCATGTTATATTGATTTGGCAAGATTACCTATATAAGGTAGGTACCTAGGTATATAAGGTGTATATAGGCAGTGGTATATAAGGTGTATATAGGCAGTGGTGTATTATTTATTGATTCAAAAGATTATATAAGAGGTATATAGGCCATGCCCTGGTAAGGACTTACATAGGTATGTGATATCACCATAATTTCTGGGCCAATAATACTTTTAGTAGGTATACCCAGTGTCACATAATTGCCCATAGATTCTAAACCTATGGAGATCCCATTTTTAAGTTTTCTGGAGCTATGGAGGATAGAAAGAGGTAACTTTAGAAGAAAGTTAGGGATGGTCTAAGTTGCACTTTGGCAAGGGTCAAAGAGTTCACAAAAAGGTCATCATGTCAAAAATTGTCATAGAAACCTCATTCTTCCACTCATTTGAAAGATCTCTTTCTCCTGAACATTTTTATATTAAAATCATTGGTTAATTCTGGCCAAAGTTATGACCTCTCAAAGGTTTGGGGTCAATCATTTTGACCAAAAATTGATCTGGCTATAAATATGACCACAATGACCAGATAGGCCTCATACTTAGAATGGGAACTTTATTCATCATAACAAACAAATGATGTAAATTTCATGCGATTCTGTGACCAAGGTGTCAGGAGGGTGTGTACACTTCGCATAGAATGCCCCCCCCCCCCCTGTGTGACTTCAAACAGGGGTGAGATAGCATGGAATACAACTCCCCCTTCAGACTTGAAGCTATCTGTGTATGCTAGAGCGGCTCCAGTGTGACATGATGTATGCTAAAAGACCATCCTCATCAAATATTTTTCCCACATTAACCACTTAAACTCTCACCCAGACAATCAATAAGTTATCCAACATAAGCAACTCTTCCCCACTAACCTACACAATGTACCTTTTATAAACTGGCAGATGAGTTACAAACATAAAAGTAAATGTACATGATACCTCAAATCTCACACAACTTTGGACAAAACAAAGACAGCACAACAGGAGTTTATAAACACTTCATATGCTCAGTAATAGACTATACAAGTCCTGCTTGGGTCCCTAACTTCTCTCCCAGATTCCTCAACACTCTCCAGACCATATAAAACAGAGCACTAAAAATAATCACAGGCTGTACAACTATTACACTCACAAACCATGTACACTCTGAAAACAAAGTTCTGAAGGTTAAGAATTATCTCAACATGAGAGACAAATGATAGATGCAGTCTTTTCAAACACAGGACCAACCACATACACTACATGGCAGAACACCCAGTCCTACAAAGAAACATCAAACAACATTTAGTTTATACTACAGAAATAAACTTAACTCTTACACCCCAAAGCAGCTTCTAGAAATATATCTACACAACACCCCCCCCCCTTTAGAATCTTCCCTCATGAGGATAGAGTCCACCTGACCAGGATGCAGTGTGGACATCATACAACCCTCTTGGGCTAACAGAAAAAGCTTGATGTGACCATCAAACATAATGGAAGCCTGCACTGCAACACACACCAACAACACAATAAACAGAAATCTAGAAAAGATGGTACAGGTGAAATCAAACAAATTTATTAATACAAACCTTAATTTTACTCTCAATTGACCTTAGAGACTCGGCTGTCCCAGGATCATGGGAGGTATTGACGGGAGCCAAATCAAGTTTAATATTCAATCCATAGACTTCATTCAGCTTTTTAAATTCTCTTTCTTCTTTTTCATTCACAATTATTGTTGCCTCTGAAGTAATCAATTAAGGGTAAGAAAAAGGAATTTAAATGTGAACTATATCAAAAATCGCCTTTTATTATAGTGATGATAACTAAAAATCTTGGAAAATGATATCAAATATATGCTTTCCTTAGATGAGACTAGAAGGGATATAGTATTTTACCTTTTAATCATAAGGAAACAGTACTTCCTAATTAACTCAGATCAATAAAATACAAAAACTTCATAAAACTATTCTCACAATGCTACTTATTAAGAGCAAAATGTCATAACAATTTAATAGATGACAAAACCATTCCAGTAATCTAGCACTCTGTTGGTGAAAAAATACTTTCTCACATCCAACCTACATCTCTGAATTTAAATTTTCAGGTGGTGTCTGTGTCAAATTACTATCTTCCAACTTACAAACTTACCATCAAATCCACTGTCCTGAAGGAATTTTAGTGAATAATATATCATGGGATGATTTCCAATCGGTAAAAGACATTTTACTTTAAAACCAACAGATGTCATTCTTGATCCTGGGCCAGCAGCCATTACAATTGCTTGAGCTTCTGGCCTCATTATAGAAATAGTTGTTAGAATGTAACAAGTCAGAAGACAAATTTATTTTAGAATCAATTATAATTAAATTGTGAGAAACCTGAAAAATAAAATTGCAGATCATGATGTGAAATATTTACTCTATTATTGCAAATTATAAACAAATTTAGCAAATTACTATATCATCTAACTCATTAAATAAACTAGCAAAAACAACAGGAGCATCACCAGGAAAAAATTGAAATGAGAATCATGGTAGAACTGGTAAATGAGTGGAGTTCTGTATTTTTGACTTTAAGTTCCCTGCATGATGTCAACCAGTAAGGGCATAATCATCATAATACCAATTAATCCTTTAACCGATGTTTAATAAAGTACATAAACATTGAGCCATAATATAAAGTTTACTTAAAACATAGGCAAGTCATACAACCCTCCCTCTTCCCAGGGAAACAACAAATTAAAAAGGCAGTACAAGGGACAAGCGGTAAGGACCCCACTCATCCCCGCACCAGGACAGGTAACAGGCGTGAAGATCACCCAGACTGGGACATCCAATGAGAATGTGCTGAACAGTCTGGGGGACAATGCAGTTGTCCACGAAAGGCGCAGGCAAGGGCTCCATCAAATGGTGGTGCTTCCAATTTAGAGACAACAGAAAGCAACCTAAAGCTGTCACAGCATTGGGAGGTAGGTCCATGGGAACAGTCGAGGCGCAATGGCACGCAACTTTAGGTTCTCCTCGGGCATCAACCATCCTCTTTGCCAAGCAGCCCGGAGCGCTGCTCATATTCATGCCATGTATTTGGTGTGAGGAAGAGCATAACCGTTGGTCTGCCGTTTAGTCCTCGCAGACTCTTTGACGCGCTCATTTCCCACAATTCCTACATGTCCAGGAACCTAGGAGAAGATAATCTCAAAATCCTCCCGGCTCACCAAAACTGTGGCATCACGGATATCGTGAACCAGGGGATGCGGAGATTCCAATGCCCTGAGAGCAGTCAGGGCGCTTTTTGAGTCACTATAAATCACAACTCCACCTCCGAAACCGGATACTTCGCATAATCTCCCATACCGAGGGGTGTATTGCAACCAGCTTGGCCATCAAGACAGACGCAGCACCTGGCAGAGCCCCACAGACTTCAAACAGAGGGGATACAGCATGGATACCGACCCCCTCTTGGGACTTGGAGCCATCCGTATACACTGACATGGTCCCAGCATGACACGGTGTGCCAGGTATAAATCAAACATCCTCCCGCCCGGGCCCTATCCAGTGGTGGGTATGCAAAACCCTTATACCCTGGGTGAGTGGGCAGGGGTCATGCACCCAGCATAGTCTCCTGTAAAACGATAGCTAACGGGGAATGGGAGGAGATGACCCTCCGCAACTCCTTCCAGTTAGGCCAGAGTCCAAGGCAATTCCATTGAAGAAATATGACCCCCAGGCTTAGCTCGGAGAAGATGCAGTAGCCCTATTCAAAGAGAAGACCCTCACGGGAATGGCCATATGCTTCCCGTAGGAATGAGCTGAAGGTGCTGTCGCCTTTGAGAACTTATTGTGGGGGGGTTGGGCTCGACATGCAAGTCTTTTCCTCTTCCCGCCTCAAAACTTTAGGCCAGTGGAGAGGGTTTGGAGTTCGGCAGGCCCTCTTTTCGAGGATCCACAGTGTCTGAGCAACCTAGCCCACCACTGGGTGTGGGCGAATGAGCCGAAGCTCATTTAGTGCTGTCTTCCTTTGGGGATGGGGGAGCTTTAGGAACCTAGGAAGATGGCCTCACAACCCTCCTCAAGGGTGTTGCCTCCTGAGTCTAACGACTTGGTGGAGGTGCACAGCCATTTCGCCTTACGCGAAATGGTCACACTGGGGAAAGGGAGGGGAGCCCTGGTTTTAACTGGGGCTGGGTGTGAACCTTTTGTGCTACCAGCTTTACCAGAGAAGTGCCTTGGGTGAGTAGAACCCGCAGAAGGGTTCCGAATGGGTGTGGAAATCGTGCTCGTAGGCCTGGAGGGGCCAAGAGCAGAGGGTGTCTTTCTCAACATTGAGGGATAGGATGTCCCAGATGGGCCAGGACCAAGTCCTTAGCCTCGCGAAATGAGCAACAATCCTGAGCCTGAACAGCCAGGATTTCCTTCTCAAGAAGATATGCATCACATTGCTTTGAAGAAGCAGGGTGTGGCTCTCCACAAATGACACGATTTGGACTTAACCTGTGCAGCCTTGGAGCAACTTACAGATTTTGGGTAACCCCGAATTTGCATGTGGACAGGAGCAATTAGTATGGCTGAAGTGGTGACAGTAATAGCACCTCTGTGGCAGTGGAACGGATGCCTTCACACAGTAGCGATACCAACCGGCATGCACCGACTCAGGGAGCTTGTCACAGTCAAACATAATGAAGAGTGTAGGGGTGGGTCTCGAGGCCCCTCCCTGTTTTCTCATTACACATTCGACCTTGACTGCCCCATGGTCAGCCAGCTCTGAGGTGATGTCAGAGCTCCCCCTGCCTCCTACACCCATGAGCATAGCTGCCTTACAAGCTTTTATTGTAATGATAGAAATAAGTAGTAAGGTATATTCAAACTGCCCCTTTTTATAGGGTTTAATCAACTATATTCATAATACATCTAGAAAAGAAACAAAATATTAGTAACATGAATACATATGAACAAATATAAATGAGGAAGGGGGAACATATAACAGTCACTCCCACCAAAAAGAATTCATTCCCTTTTCAAAATTACAAAATATACAATACACTAGATAAAGAAAGCTAAAGTAGAAATTGAAAAGATTACAAATTTAAACAATGTACAGGTTTATAAGCAGGTAAAGATCTAGGGCCAGGCAACTATATTGTCAGATTGTCATGACTATTAGCACTTATCAGCATCATGAACATGATCTTCTTGTATCTGGATAATCTTTTCTTGCTCATTTCCTAATATCTTCTTGTTGGCTTGAGAAAAGTTAGTAGTTGTAGACAGGAAGCTGGATGGGAAAGGACACCTGGACTTCAAGATTAGGAATCATTAGGTGGAATATTCCTAGGACATGGAGCCTAATTATGCAGAGCAACAGTGCACTCTCCCATCAGGGAATTTCACACAAGCATGTGTAGAGTTAGCATCAATGAGATCGACGTCCACAGCTGGTTTGTATTTACTGAGATTCCCAAATCTTTTGAGGACTTCTCCAGGTTCGATTAGCTAAGAAGGTAGGGCCAAACCACTAACTGAATGTCTCTCAAAGAATTATTTTCTGGTTTAAAGAAATGGGGCTTAATTTTAGCATATACCTGACAATCAGCAGTAATACAGCAGATTTCATCGATAGAGTAAGGAAGGTTTTTAATAAAACAATGTAGAATTCACTGGGCTCCAGGATGAATGACACTCTCCTGAAGCAATTTTAAACTTGCATTACAATATGCCTGTGATAGTAATCAGCAACAACATTTTTGTGACCTGGGTGATGATGATTTTTTTTTTTTTTAATTAAGGGGCTATCTGGCAACTTGGGTGATGATGAATATGGAAGTAACTTTTACATTGGTATCAAACATAAATGACACAGCTCTTTGATCAATTGTTAAGTCAAAATGTCTACCAGCCAAAAAAAGTTTCCATTTTCGTATGCTCTCTACCACCACATATGCTTCTTTTTCAACGATGTGGTGTCTTTTCTGATCGGTTCAATGAGCATGAGAAAAAAGCCAAAGGTTGTCCACAATGTGATAAGGTAGCACTGATTGCATTATCTGATGCATCCATTTCTATGGAAAAGGTGGCATCTTCATCAAGAACTTTCAATGAAGATTTGGCAATATCATTCTTTTAAAGTTTCAAATGCTTGAATATCCTGAAGAGATAAAGGAAATCTGCAGCAATCTATAAGAAGCCGTACTTTCTTGGAATAGTTACAAATCCACTTAGTATAGTATGCAAATAACCTCAAACAACACTGCAAGGATTTTTTACTAAATGGTACAGGTAATTCTAACAAAGGTCTCATTCATTCAGCATCAGGTTTCAAATTGCCGTCAGATATTTGGTAACTGAGAATATTAATGCAGTTAAAGAAAACTTAGATTTCTCAGAATTCAGGGAAAGATTGTATTTAGAAGCAGCTTCCATGAAACACTTTAGATTGCTGTCATGTTCTTCTTTTGTTTTTCCGCAGACTGTAATGTCATTGAGATAGGCATAAGTGTTACATGGTTTGTTATTAGTTATAAACTGAATCATAAAGCATTGAAAAGCGCAAACCCCATTTGTAATGCCCATAGATATGCGCCTGAATTGATAAAGACTGTTACCAGCCTGAAAAGCAGTGTAAGGTCGGCTCTGAGCATATTTCTATCTGATAATATGCATTGGATAGATCAATAATGCTGAAATATTGATTCTTAGCGATATTTGCAACTATATCTTCAATCCTGGGTAGAGGGTAAGCATCCAAAGGGGTGTACTTATATATTATTGTGATGTCACTACCACTTGTGTACGCAGGAGAATTACTATGTTCAATAATCCCCTTATTTCATTTTTCATAGACCTCACTTTTTCTTTTAGTTCAAAAAATTTCTTTTTTAAGCTTTCATTTTCTCGTTGAAGCTTATAATTTATTTCATGCAATTTCTCATTATCCTTTTTTTTTAAATATACTGTTATCTTTTTACATTTCTTGCAATACCAACTAATTTAATTTTCAAAAGTTATCAAGGCTTCATATTTTTGGACGCTAGGTCTGTGCATGACATATGAAACCATTCACTACAATTGTCACACTGGATTCCTCTCTGCATTTTGTTCAGCCTCTTTCCACATAGGCCACAGCCATCCTTTGTATTTGCCAATTCTTTTTCAACATTTACTACAACACTCTCCATTTTAACTTTCACAGATCTTCTCTCCTTTCGCCTTGCTCCTCTCCTTCCCTCACTCTCCCCACCTTCAGTTGATTTTCTCTCTGGGGTTCTATTTAGCCCCATTATCCTTGCAGCTTACAGGGATACCACATTCATTTTGTTCAACTTTATACTACGTTAGATTATCATATATGAAATTAAAGGTCATTAAAAGCCCTTTTATTCCTGCCAAAATCATAATAACCAACAGCGCCATATTTGAGATACAGGGGGTTCTTTCAGAACACCCCTCACTCCTTGAAAGCTGATATTATATAAATGGCTATAGAATTATTAAAAATTAAGCATTAGATCTCAATTCATGACCAAAAGATTCACATATGATTTAGTTATCATTTGAAATCAGTTTGCTTTAGTTCCATTAAAATCTGTTTTAATGGCAGACTGAAACATATATTTTTCATACATGGTCAACTATAGGCTTTGTTCTCAGTTGGATGGGAGCAGGGGGGGATGAGTGTTAGCTGAATAGTTTGAGTGTTCTGAATGCCCTGGAATTTAGGTCAATCTATATTCGAATGATGCCAAAAATATAAATCAGTTCTTAGGCACCTTTTTTTTTAACAAATATTTAAAATCCATGGTATAGTTTTGCATTTTGTTCACAAATCAACTTTAAAAATCTACATAGAATTTCCACAAATATATATAATTTTGCATTATCATAATTTTCACTATGTTCTAGTCATGTTGCTAAACTTGCAATAAAATGATATAAAAATGAATTGTATAGTTTTGTGTTTTTTTTATAAATAGACTTTAAATATCTAAGAAAAATTTTCCCTGAATGTATACAATTTTTCATTATCTTACTTTTTACTATGTTCTAGTCATATTGCTGAACAAATAATTATGCCATAAAAAAGTGCGTAAAATTTGCAATAAAATGATATACAAAACCAAAAACAGCGAATTTTGAATAACACAATGTGAAAGGTAACTCAAGAAGAAATAGGTCACTGAAATTTTCAAAGCAGTGTATTGAGGCAAGAAATAGAGCAAATAGGGTGCTAGGATACATTAAGAGAAATGTTAACTACAAGAGTAAAGAGATATTTTTAAACTCTACAACTCGTATGTCAGCCCACATTTAGAGTACTGTATACAAGCATGGTCACCTCATTTTAGACATGACATCAACCTGCTAGAGTCAGTACAAAGTTGGACAACAAAAATAATACCTTCCCTGAAGCACCTTGAATATGAAGATAGACTGAGGGTACTAAATATGTTCTCATTTGAGAGAAGATGAGTGAGGGGAGATATGATTGAGCTTTTTAAAATCTGCTCTGGGATGGATAAGTTGGATTTTAGCAAGTTATTTGAGTTGGAAGGTAGTAATAGGACTAGGGATCACCACTTAAAATTAAAAAAAAGAGGCAGTTTGGATAGTTTAATTTAAGGAAAAACAAGGTGTTAGCCGCCCAATTCTAATGGATTTGTAATAGCAACAGTGTTAAAATGGGATTGCCCCAAAAAAGTCTGAAGAGGCATGGGAGACACTCAATAAAAATGGGGAAAAGCAAAGGATTAGAAGATAATGGTACAACACAAAAACAAGGGTGGCTGGGGCGATAAACAAATGAAATGCGCCAGTCGCAGGGAAGGGCACAGGATAAAAAATAAAACAGTAAACCTAAACACAAAAATGGAAAGAATTTATAAAGGGGATAAAACATCACTTTGTGATAGAAATGTAAGGAGGGAAGACGACCAAAGGGAGTCCTCTATTAAAATAAAGCAAAGTTGATGCTAGAAAGGGTAGGGAAGTGAGAATTTTGAAGAGAAGCAAGGCGGGACAAACTACAAAAATAAGAGCCACAGACAGCTTGCCACTGCAAAAGGGACAACCAAGGGCAACTCGGCCTCCATCCTAAACTAAATAGACATGAGTGAATCGTGTGTGTTCAATTCACAACCAGCAAAGAGCAACCCCCCCAAGACCAGAGTCGATGAGAGCTAGACATAGGCCCTGATTACAGAGTAGGAATCCCTAAAAGGCAGAGATGCTGCATCTGGCACCTCGAGGGGGGCCGCTTCATTATCTGGGACCCCAACAGAATGCCACCCTATAATGGGAGGCATTTCTAATCAGCCAGGAGCGCACCCGTAAAACCAAAGGGTGGGTGGATGTAAAGGAACCAACCGCCTCCAAAGCAGGCCAGGAATTATTAAAAACAAACAAATCTGAAGAATTGATGGATAAAATCAAATTAAAAACCAAAAGAATGGCCATCAACCTTGCAGTAGAAATGGACACCGCGGCTGCCCCAGCACCGAGGTCCGACTTTGAGCCATCAGTATAGATGGTATGCTGGTTAGCATGAGAACACGCATGTTCAAGAAACAAGCACTTTAATAGATGAGGGTCAGTAGACCCTTTCTCAAAATGCCAAAAAGCAGTACAAACCTCAGGAGGACGAATGCTCCAACATGGAGCCTGTGGGAATGGGAGGGTCAACACCCAGGGAGGCGAGATGGTCCCCAACCCAGAGACCAAGGTAGAGATGGCTGCCGATCAAAATATGCCGAAGAGGATGGGGCAAAAAGGCACTCATGAACTAGGGATGAAGGGTATTGCTGAACACAAAACAGGGATCATAGGCACACCTACTGCAGCCGGCGATATCACAAGAGAAGCACACCACCCTCATAAAGCAACCACAAGGTGCGCCTATCACCACTCCAAGTGGTGTGGGATAAAACCCTAAGCAAATCCATAGCCTTCGAACAGGATGCCCTCAAGCAACGCAAATGGGGTACCAAGTGATGAAGAAGTGGAAGATACGTACCAGCGCCAAGACTCACGGCGGGCACAATACAGGGTCCTTTAGTGGATGGCATGAGCTTGGCTCCGATTGAATGGGCCAACTAATAGGAAGAAATAGCCAATGCTTAATCCTTCAACCATCATGGAACGGTGGAGCACCCCGCAACAGGGTACCTCCAGGGAACGAAGTGCTCAGCAGCCTCTAAAATATGCGAGGAATCAATAAAGGAAGCCACCCAGAACCCAACCCAATTTGCTCGCTGCAGATCCAAATGAGGAGGGAGGGAAAGGCACGGGCCAGGAAGGGTGGCCGACAGGACAATCGGGAAGTGATCACTCCCAGAAAGGTCGTCCCAAATCGACCACCGGAAACCAAGGAAACAGTCGGGCGAACATAAGGATAAGTGTACAGCACTAAAAGAATCCATTTGAACATGGTAATAAGAGGGACTCAACCACTCCACCCCGGGGATTACGGGCAGCATCACCCCAAGATGGGTGGCGAGCATTCAAATCACCAAGTAATAAAAACGGGGTAGGTAACTGACTTGTGAGCTCTAAAAGGTCCAACCGACTCAAATTAAAATCTGGGGGGATGTACACACAACAAACAGTTAAAAGCTTGGAAATAAAAACCCTCGCAGCAACAGCCTGCAAGGTAGTAAGGAGGAGAAGTAGCGCAGAGAATAGTGAAGAGGAAATTAAAAGAGAAGCACCACCCTGGTGTGGTGGAGCGAATGTGAGTGTGTATAAAGGGCCATTCTCCCACCCCCTTTTCCCAATACCCTCTCCCTCCTTCTGTAAGAATGTGTATGTGTGAATAACTGGAATTTAAATTTTGTTTTATTTTTAATTATATTGATGTTTGTATTCTCTTTTCAGAGATTATATTTTGAAAGAATAGTTTTAAAGATAAATATTTAGGGAATTATTAAATGCTGAAAATTGTTTGGATATACATTTAGAGGTAAGATAGTCGATAAATTTACTCGGGTAATGTCCACTTATTAGTTTCCCTTCCATGTATAGTAAATGGATCATAAACGGAGGATATATCTCTTCTACAGAGACTGGAAGCTTGGACGGACTGCGAGAAAGGTTCTCTAGATGAGTGCTCCACCCAGCCCTGAGACGGAGGGCTTTCATACCTCGCTAGACACTTGAACTGCCCACCCGCATTGGCTGACGAGCCTGCCTCCTTTTATATTAGCCTACTACCACCCACCGCCAGCACACAAGTGATAGCGCGTGACCCTTTTCGTTCGGTTGTAGTTGTTGTTTTCATTTTGTTGCGTAGATATATTTAAGTAAATTTGTTCTATTCGCCCGTTATAAAATTCTTTTGGTATCTTGTTTGGATTGGGGAATTTGGCCTCATTTTGAAGTGTGCACACTTCCCTTGCAAATATAAATTTTTGTAATTATCATTGTACATTTTTTTTGTAAGTAAAGGGACTGTATATACAATCCGTTTCATTCTCCTTCAATTTCTCACGTCCGGATTAGTGAGGGAAGCGGGTTGGATCGATTGGGGGTTAGTCTAGATTTTTGGCCCGCTACAATGGGACATGCCCCTGGTGGGGGGATGGAATTAAACACCTGGAAGTGCCAGGAAGGGGCGAGTCCCAAGCTTATTTTCTTACAAAAAGACCACCAAGGGACAGACATTACTGTTGTCTCAACACCAATGTTAGGATTCTAGTGACAGAAACTGTTGAAGGTTCCAGACTACTAGAATGCCCAGAAGGGGCAAGCAGCGAATTTCGATGAGCTGGGGATGCACCTGGCATGGATTTGGAGGCGTGAACAGTGGGAGGTGACAGCTGAGAGGCATACTGAACTCCTAACATGAACGGCTCATGGCCCGGAGGGAAAGGGAGATTGAGCAGAGATGGACAAGAACTAAGATGCGAAGAAGATGAAACAGAAGGTGGAACATGGACAGAGGGTGAGAAGGGAACAGGGTCAGAGGCTGAGGGAATTGGATCAGATGGAGAGGAAAGAACAGGGTCAGAGGGTGAGGAGGGAACAGGGTCAGAAGGAGATGAAGTAACAGGGGTAGGAGGCAAGGGAGACGAAACTGGGGTAGGAGACATAGAAGACTGCACAGAGGTAAGGGGCAAGGAAGAAGGGACCGGGATAGGAGGCAAGGAAGATGGAACCGGGTGAATTTCCGCTTTGACAATGACATCAGTGATGTCATCAGGGAAGGCCAGCGAAGACCTCAAAATGGAGGATACCTCAACAACTGACTCAGGGGCCAAACTAGCCTCATCAGAGGCAGCACGCTTGGACAACAAATGGGGTGAGAAGGAACCCTTCTGTTTGCGCTGAGGCACAGGAATGGAAGGAACAGCGGGGGAAGATGCCTAGAGGAACTGCCGAATATCTTCCAGCATCTCAGCTCGGTCAGCCTCACGGTCCACAAAAAGGGAGGAACATGAGAAGAGACCAATGGCAAAGGAGAAGGTGCAATGGAGGAATCACAAAGAGGGACCAAAGGCAGGGAAGAAGGAGAATAGAGGGGCCACGAGAAGACAGAGGAGTGAGAAGAGTGGAAGGAGGATGGTGGGACTACGCCTCTCAGAGAATGTCAGAGAAGAGACGGACGGAGGGGGGTGAGTTGCCCCTGCCCCCTACGACAGGCCTCATGCAAGTCCAGCCTGAGGGAGTCCCAAAGAGCCAGGACCTCCTTCTCAAAAAGGAATACGGGAAAAGAACAGGAAGCCACACTATGGGAACCTCCACAATTGGCGCAACATCCATGATTTCCACAAGAGGAGCCATGATACGCCAACGCACAGACCACACAGCGACGAGCCTGCCTACAATTGCTGCTCATATAGCCAAACTGGTGGCAATTAAAACACCATCTGGGAAGCTTGACATAATGGGACACAGGGACATGGAGATAACCAGCAAGAACAAACTGGGGCAGATCCTGACACTCAAAGGTAATGATGAGCATACTTGTAGGAACCTCAACAGACTTTGAAACCCTATAAACGTTCATAATCCTCTGGGACAAAAGTTTATCCTTTAGTCTCAAAACATCATATTGCAATAATTCGTTGGAGCAAATCACTCCCTTAAGATAATTAAGGCCAGGGTGGGGCACAACCAAAACCGGGACCTCCAAAAGGGAGGACAAATCCTGCACAGCACAACACTGCTCTTGTGAAGATACCTAAACCACTAAATTGCCACTACCATGGGCCCACCACAGTAGGACTTAAACTCCTCATTCAAATCAAACAGGTAAACATTACCATCAGCGGCGCGAATGATGGGGGAAAAATATTTTGTGTTTTCCAATATGTTTCACCTTTTTGGAGTAAATTCAAGGGGAGTGCTTGTGGGAGGTTTATCACTGCAGGGAGACCCCCCTACAATGATCCTGAGTTTCAATCAATTGGGGGGTCTGGGGGCACAATCGCCCAGTATATAATCATAATTGTTTATAGAATAATGTTCTAACATTTTTTTTTACTTTTTTATTTAACCAATTCATTTCTGCAACTATAGGGTCTTTAAACAAGGATGCTCAAGCTTTGTCAGGCGATAGTGGCCATGTTGTTAAAGCGACATCTGGCAAACTCACTGTGAACTGTTCAGTAGTATTTGGCGTCACAATGGAAGGTTATAGCGTTGAACAGCATGTGCAAATCATCAAATGTTATTATCAAAATCAGTGCTCCGCTCGACAAACATTCTGCGCATTACGTGATTTATATCCTTGCCACAATGGTCCTGCCGAGTCCACTGTTCGACATTTTGTGGGCAAATTCGAGGCAAAAGGGTCGATCAACAATTATAATCAACCAAAACCCATACATTGCCGAAATGCAAGGTCTCCTGAAAACATCGCTAGCATAAATGAGAGTGTATGGGAAAATCCAAGGCAGTCAATTTCTTGTCATTCACAAGAACTTGGCCTTTCTGCAACTTCAGTTTGGCAAATTATGCGTAGGGACTTGGGTCTGCACCCGTACAAAATCTAACTTACCCAGGAACTTAAGGTAAACGACCATAGACAATGCTGTGTGTTCACTGATTGGGCTCTAGAGCAGTTGGAAGTTGCCCCCATTTTTTTTTTTTTTTTAAATCATCTTCAGTGATGAGGCCCATTTTTGGATCAATGGATTTGTGAACGAGCAAAATTGTCGGATTTGGGTAAAAAACAATTTACATGAGATACACCATCACCAATTGCATCCCAACAAAGTCACTATTTGGTGCGGATTTTTGAATAATGGAATCATCGGTCCGTATTTTTTTAGAACGAAGATGGGATTGCCATAACCGTCAACGGCGAGACCTACAGATCGATGATAAGCAATTTCTTGTGGCCTCAACTGGATTATATGCCTGATGTGGATACTGACAACATGTGGTTCCAACAGGACAGCACTACGTGCCACACTGCGCACGCCACAATAAACATTTTGCACCAGCGATTTCAGGGCAGGGTCATCTTGCGCGGCAGCAACATCAACTGGCCACCAAGATTATGCAATTTAACGCCATTAGACTACTTTCTTTGGGGCTACCTTAAATCACAGGTCTATGCAAATAATCCGCAAACCGTTAATATCCTCAAAGTCAACATAATGAACACCATCCAGCAAATTCAGCCAGATTTATGCAACAAAGTCATTGAAAATTGGGCCTCCCAAATATGTTCCACCAAGCAAAGCCGCGGCGGACATTTGAACAATGTCATATTCCACACTTAATGCCATAAAATGTACTTTCAAATTTAAAATAGAGTGCATATATCACACACAACTTGTTTTATTTACATTTAAAAATTGAGCAACCTTATTGAAAGACCCTTTATAATCATTTTGCGAATTATAGTGAAAGGAAAGGGGGGTCTGATGTCAGAAATGAATGAAGTGAATTTTATTTTGTTTTTTACTTAATGTCTTTTTATTATCTTCATTTGTATTCATTTTTATTTGTCAATATATTTTTTCCAATTTTACTATTTTTATTACCTTTTTTATACATTTAAATATACTTAGTTAGATCTTTTAGAGGAACTAGATTTTGTGGAACCTTTTGGGTGGTTTTTTTTTTGAAGAGCTCATTTGTATTCATTTTTGTTTGTCAATATATTTTTTCCCATTTTACTATTTTTATTACCTTTTTTATACATTTAAATATACTTAGCTAGATCTTTTAGAGGAACTAGATTTTGTGGAGCCTTTTGGGTGTTTTTTTTTTGAAGAGCTCATCTGGTGACTGCCTACTTGGGCATTAGTCACCGTATTCAACATTGCCTAAAATTAGGCATATTTAAAAGAGGATACTAAAAAAAAGCAAATAAAAAAACATTAATAAAAATAAAACAAAGAAAAAGGTAATAAGCAGGAAGCAAGCTCCGGCGTCGGGGGGGAGGTCCGCCTCTCCCTGGGCCTTTTGGGTGGAGGAGAGACGACTTTTAGGCAACAAATTCAGTTTCAACCTGGCTTTGTTGTGTGCAATTTGCCCTTTGTCTATTATTGAACTTTCTGCTTTATTTTCGGATTGAGAAAAGTTGTTAACATTTTTGGAGGATCATAATTTGCTTAAAGTTAAAATAGATTGTGAAGTTTGTGGTCAGGTATTAGAGATTAAAGATAATTATGAATTTAGATGTACAAAAACTAAATGTGATTCAAGCGATGGCCATTATTTTAAAAAATCAGCTTTGACATTTTCTCAAATTAGCCAAAACAGGAATTAAAGAAAGATTCCACACTTTGCTCACACTATTTCAGAAGTATACCCACTGAAATAAAGTCAGTAAAAAACGTTTTTCGTTTGGTTATTTTTTTTTACAAAAATGGTGCCGGGTATATTTGAACTAGGACTCAAACACACATGAATATGCATGCGCGGGGGAACGAAACATACACACAAAAAAATACATTTTTTCAGGCGCGCCGCCAATCTTCATGTTTACCATCAAATGTATCCAATTTAGAAAGTGGAGACCTGGAACTGGAATTCAGCACCAGAAAACAAGGATAATCCAAATCAGGATCTATCTCTTCTGGGAAGGGATCTAACAAGCGTGGAAAAGAGGACTTATTGACAGGCGTAGTATGAGAACCAGAAGTCTGAGCTCTGGCCCAACCAGGAGGATAAGCCTGTCAAACCCTGACCCAACTATCATTTTAAAAATGGCCGGCCAGCCTCAGAAATTTCCCAGTTGGGAAAGCAAAGCCCCCAAGAGTGCCACTCTGGCTCAGGCACCCACCAACCAACACAGGCAGGACCCAGCCATGGGATCACACCCCATGATGGACAGCTCTGATACACCAAAATCAACAAACAAACATAGATAGAAGGATGATGCAGGGTGAGAGAATTTGTACAGAAGAGGAAGTAGGGGTTAGCAGAAGGAGAAAAAGAATGCCAAGCTAGGGCTGGACAGGGAGCTGAGTCCCATCAGCATGGCGGTAAGGAGAGTAAATCGCCATGCCCCTACAGGTTGGATATTAAAAAAAAAAATCACCAATAGTGATAGATTACTGGAATAGTTTGCCATCGAGATGGTAGAAGGTCCAAACTTGAATGTTTTCAAACGCAGATTAGATGATTATATGCGGAGAGAGGGTTAACTTCAGGGACTATTCTGGACTCATTCCTGTGGATGCAGTTTTTTTTTATTATTATATATTATAATTGATTTGGATTTTGATGAGTCTTGATGATGATGGTTTTTTATTGTTTTTGACACATTCCTGTGTATGGTTCTAATTGTATATTGTAGATCATAACACAAGCCTATGTATGCATTTTGTGGGTGGGTTTTGACAGATGTGGATGAACTTTGATAGGCCCTTGTGGCTTTTGTCATCCGTGAAATTATGTTAAGATATGTGTCATCCCCTTAAAATTCTTTTTCTTCTTCTTGTATCGAGTTCTGGGCCTTCTCTGTTTTTTTTCTGTGGAATTAAATTAAATTACCTGACATCTCTAACTTACTTTCCCTCTATCCCCCTCATTTCCATGCCTGACTGATAAACTCTCTAAATGCCTCAATTATCCTTTCCCAATACAGTCAAGTTCTGTTCTTGTAGAGGCAACACTGTCCTAATCCCTCCATCGTTGTCCCTCTTCCTTCTCTCCCATTCATCCTCTCCAAGGATTCCCATCATATCTTCCTTCAGTTTACTTCTTTCCATTCTGTACTTACATTCTACTATAATATGTTGGGTATTCTCTACTTCTCCACAGTGGTGGCAGTATATGTCCTCCCTATCATCCCAGCTTCTGCTCTTTGTTTTCAGGATACCTGTTCTGGCTTCTAATATAAGCCTGCCATTCTTTCTCGAGAGGTATGAGATCTTCTCAGGTTTCCTTTTCTTATGATACCATTTGTTCAATGTTGATTTGCCTCTCATTCCTTCTTGCCACACCCTTACACCTTTTTCCTCAATTCTGGCTCTTATACTCTTAAGATGTTCCTCTTCCCAGTTTCCCAGGTTCCATTCACTAACTTGTTTCGCTATCTGCCTTTTGAATTTACTCCTACCCCCTTCTCTGCACACTTTCTTGACCCACCTTTCTTCACCCAAACTCTGGATCTATTTCCCAAATCTCATCTTGGACTTTCCTATCCTCTCTGCATATGAGCTCCATCCTAACTCTCCACGGATAGCCTCCAATGCAATCTCTCTATTTACACC
>OZ018318.1:26716610-26721610 GCA_963969495.1 Ceratothoa steindachneri | reverse complement strand
ACAACCTTTGCATTCACCAAGGAAATTTGCGCACCTGTGTCAATCATTCCACAATAGCTCTTCCCATTCATAGTCAAGGTAACTTGCACTCTCTCTTTAAGTCCATGTTCACACATTATATTCAACACTTCGGTCTGTTCCACAAACACTTCTGCAGCATCCAAACCTTCATCTTCACTAACAGGAACAATTCCTTCGCAAACGTAGTCAATCTCTCTTCTTACATAATTCTTCTTCTCAATCAGCCAATTATAATGCACGCCACTCAAACATTGCAGATGCAACTCACACCCATTCACTCGGTCTACACCTTTACCACGATACATCACTGGTTTGTCCACACCATAATGCACATATACTCTCACACCAAACAGCTTACTCACTATCGCTAACACTTCCTGAAACATCATCACTCCTGGCATACACATACTTCTTAACTCTTTTCTTAACCTACTTGAATTTTCCATTCCCAATTGCTCTGGTCTCTTACACGCTTCTTCCATAACCACCTTTCGTAATGCATTCACACTTTCTTGCACCTTTTCAAGCAATCCATCTTTCACCAAATCTTGTAAACCATATAACACACTTTCAAACATAGAATCACCTCCACCCTTACATTTTCTTCCAACAACTACACCTGCTGGCAAATACTCAGGATTTATGCTTACAACCTCACTCTCATTCAAACTACAAGGCAAACGTGACATCAAATCAGCAATCACATTCCTTTCACCTGGCAAATACTCAACCACAAAATCAAAATCACTCAAATCCTCTATCGTCCTTGCAAGCCTACTATCAACTAACCTCATACGCTGCAAATACACTAGTGGCTGGTGATCTGTTCTCACTACAAACCGTACTCCATACAGAAATGGTCGTAACGACTTGAGACAGAATCTTAACGCAGCCAGCTCTCTTTCAATCGTTGAATATGCATGCTCTGCCACACTAAACGCCTTGGAAACATACGCAATTACTCGCTTTCTTTCAACCCCATTCACAACTTGATCTTGCATCAAACATCCACCCATCGAATGACCACTTGCATCCGTATACACTTCAAGCATTCCTGCATTTGTTCCATATGCTGGATACGCAAGTTCCACATCTTTTGCAACTTCCGCTTTTAACTTTTCAAACGCTGCATTCATAGAGTCATTCCACTTAATCACAGCACTCTTCTTTTTCCCAGTCCATACACTCAACGGTTTCATTACACCTAAACAATCTTTCATAAACTTTCTTCCAAACTCAACTAAACCAAGAAATCCACGCAACTCTCTCACTGTGGTAGGCTTAGGGAAATTCCTAACCTTTCCCACGAACTTCTCCAATTTACGCAATCCAACCGCACTCACCTTATGTCCTAAAAACTCAACTTCACTAGCAAACCATACACATTTAGACAACTTCACTTTGACACCAACCTCTTCCAACTTTCTTAAAACATCATTCACCAAGGTCATATGTTCTTCCATGTTCTCACTCATCACCAAAATATCATCCAAAAACACTCATACATTCTTACACGGAAAACCACTCAACTCTACATTCATAGCACGCTAAAAAGCAGCTGGGGCGTTCGCCAACCCAAAGCTCAGGTTTCTGAACTGATAATGGCGCTTTGAGGTAGAGAACACCGTAATAGGTCTACTCTCTTCAGCCACAGGCATCTGGTAGTATCCACGTACCAGATCCATCTTAGAAAACACTTTCATTCCATACATACTGTACACACATTCAGACACAACACTCATAGGAAACTTGTCTTTCAACGTTCATTCATTCACTCTTCTATAGTCAATACACAGTCGCAAATGTCCATCTGGCTTTCGTACAGGTACAATGGGACTATTCCAGGCACTCACACTCGGCTCAATCACGCCAATTCTCTCTAATTCCTCACACTGTTCCTCAATCTCTTGAGCCACAGGGGCAGGGAAATGACAAGGCCTTTGATATATTGGCATATCGTTGCTCAAAATTATTTTGAACTCAGGCAAGCGAGCATTGCCAAAGTCCTCATCCCCTTGACTCAAAGCACCTCTCCTATTCCACAACATCCTGCAAACTTTTTGCTTCTCACATTCACTCAACTTTTCTTCCAATTTCACTTGCTCAATCAAATCTTCATACTTCCAAACATTCGACGTTACACTCACGGAAAACACATTTGCGTTCACCACATGCATATCATTCTCCATATTCACCACTGTATTTAACAAACCCAATTTATCTCCCACTTGCACTCCTCTAAGACTTCTTTCGCAGATCAGGCCAAACTTGCATGCAGACATGCGGATCTTTCATATCAATTATACCATCAAACACATGCACCACTCGCCTTAATCGATAGTTCGCAGCACTACCATCCAAGACATAAATATTCCCATCATTCTCATTTATCTCAACATCCGAATTCCATCCAATCCTTACACTCAATGTTTCATTCTGCTTGACAGCCACACTCTCAATCGCATATACCTCCAGACCTTTCATGATGTTCACTCTCACACTTCCATCTGGATTCACATACCATTGAAACTTCATACTTCCATCCTTCTTACATTCAATCATCTCTAAATCAGGGTGAATCACAATACCATTCGCTTTCAAAAACTTATAACCTAATAGCATGTCATACTTCTTGTTTGCACCTTCTACAACACAAAATTCATCTTCGTTCATCCGGACACCGGCAATGAAAACACTCTCTCTAAACCTTGCAACAATCGGCACATCCTGTTCACCTAATCCAGTCAAATGATATCCACGATCCTTAACTTCACTTACTTTCATTCCTACAAATGCTTCATAGTACACCACATTCACCTTACATCCTGTATCAATCAATGCACTAACTTCTCGTTCTCCACACTTAATTTTAACACACATACACCTATTCACTCTCTGACCCCAATTCACTCCACGATTTGACAATCCTTCTCTCACATTCATCACTTGCACTCTAGAGAATTCCCCAGAAGGAACCCTCTCATTCCTTAGTTTCCCTGAGTCGTATCCTCTCGATTACTTGCATCATTCCCATCCATTCTTTCATTCATGCATCTTTCTCCGGTCCTACACAACCTTGTTGCATGACCTACCATTCCGCATTTACCACAGGTAGCTCTTGGACTGGCACACATCCTGGCATAATGCCCTATCTGCTCACAATTACCACACACTCCAGGTCCACTCATATTTACTCGACCACCTTCCCTGCAATCTCGTACCAAGTGGCCCATTCTTCCACATCCATAACACGCTCTTTCCCTCGCACGACTACAATCTTTTATCATGTGCCCCATTTGTCCACAGCCAAAGCAACTTCCTTGTGACCAGCGACAGTCAACCCTCATATGCCCAACTTTCTTGCACCTCAGACACCTAGGCTCATTTACTCTAGATCTACTGTTATTCCTACCATTTGTGCGACCACTATTCCGACCATTCTGAACCCTACTCCACCCATTCCGACTCTCACTCCTACTTTTACTCCCTCTCAGTTGGCGGCCAACATACACACTCTGTTGTTCATTCTGCCCGCTGTAATAATTTTCCAAAAATCTAGACATCACTTCGATCGGGTTCTCTGTCAATGCGTCCCGATATGACCGGAACTGGGGCAACTTACTGATACTTGAGTTGCGCACAGTGTGAATCGAGGCCTCCTCCCTTCCATAATCCTCAAATTCACGGTCCTCTAACATCTCCAGTACATCCTTCCATAGCAATCTTTCACCAGCCCATTTCATCTTCTCTTTCCTCTTATACGTCACATACTCACTCACTTCATTCGGAACCGTATTTAAAAACTTCTTCATCAGCTCCTTATTCCCATTTATTCTGTCATCTCCAAATCTCATTCGTGCCAAGGACTCTAAGCGATGCGCATAAGAATTCACATCCTCATTCTTCCCCATTCTCGCTTCCTCAAACCCATTTGTTTTCTTATATTTCACACTTGTCTTCATCCTCTTACAGTGCTCTATTATTCTCTCTTTCATAACCTCCCACTTAGGCTCGCCCACGCTCATAATCGTCCAGTAAAAATCCTTCATACGCCCATCCAGAAACTCGCACAACTCTTTCACCCAAAACCTATTATTCTCTCCAAATTTTTCCTTACAATAATTTTCATACTCTTTCAAAAACACTTTCACATCTTTTGTTCCTTCCACTCTAAACTTACTTAACTTTGGCACTTCTCTGATCAGTATACTCCGATGAACCTCAGCATCACTTTCACTATCACTCACTTCTCTCCCACTTTCACTCATGCCTTCATTCAAGCTGAAATACAAGGAGTCAATACTAGCCAGTCGGTCTGGGCATCTAGTCTTTGGAGTCTTCTTTTTTCGGTACCTAGTCATTTGCGGGGGTTCCTTTATGCTTGTCAATCCCTTTTTATCAGTCATGTCAATTCCAAGTGGAGTCGAGGCCACACCCCCACCAATTGCACCTGATTCTCCCATTTTCTCATTCAGCATTCGCATCAATCTTTACTCCATTCGCACCTCACTGTCTTTAATCCTCTCTTCCATTCTCACTTCCATCTCCCTCATTTTCCTTTTCAAACTATCATTCTCTTCTCTCAAATGCGCATTTTTTCTGTCTTTCTGCCACACTAACTCATTTAGTCTTCTCATCTCCAACTCCATGGCCCCAATCTGTTCCTCCTCCATTAGGGACAAAAGACACAGGCTCTCACTCCTCTCCTTCCTCAAACCACCGGGCAGTCCCTATTCGGGCGCCAAAAATATGTAGCGGCGGGATCGCGAGTTCCTAGCCAAAAGTTCCCGCCGCCCTGACAAGGTCCGTTCGGTGGTTCAAGAAGAGGGTATTGAGGAGAGAGAGTATTTTTTAAATTTAATTTACACACAAAAAAAGAAATCAACCATAACCTCAGAAAACAAAAGTGTAAATTTACCCAATTTCCAAAATATTAACTATCTTTAACCACAACCAAAGATAGATATATATATATATAT
>OZ018318.1:26452055-26714555 GCA_963969495.1 Ceratothoa steindachneri | reverse complement strand
GCATTGCTGAGCTCAGTAGAGGATGAGAAAGATCTAGGAGTAGTAATAGATAAGTCATTAAGGTTTTCTAAGCAATGTATTGAAGCAAGAAATAGGGCAAATAGAGTGCTGGGTTTCATTAAGAGAAATGTCGTTACAAAAGTAAGGAGGTTATTCTTTAACTCTATAACTCTTATGTTAGGCCACATCTAGAGTACTGTATACAGGCATGGTTCCCACATTTTAGTCACGATATTAACCTTCTCGAGTCAGTTCAACGGAGGGAAACAAAGATTATTCCTTCCCTGAGGCACCTTGAATATATAGATAGACTGAGGGTATTAAATATGTTCTCATCGAAAGGAGGTGTGTGAGAGGGGATATGATTGAGCTCTTTAAAAAATTTTCTGGGATAGATAAATTGGATGTTACCAAGTTTTTTGAGTTAGATGATGGAAATCGGACTAGAGGTCACCACTTGAAAATTAAAAAGCAAGGGTGTTGGTTGGATTTAAGAAAATATTTTTTCACCAATATAGTGGTAGACTTCTAGATTTCTTTTTTTTTTTTAAGAGCTCATCTGATGACTGCCTACTTGGGCATTAGTCGCCGTATTAAAACTGGCCTAGTTCTAGGCTAGTTTAAAATAAAATTTAAGAGACGAAAAAAACACCCCAAAAAAGGGGGAAAGGAAGCAAGCTGGTGCATCGGGGAAAGATCCCCCCGGTGCAGGAGCGTGCAACCTAAAGGGAAAAAAAAAAACAAATGCAAAGAACAAAACAAAACAAAAAAACAAACCCTGCTTAAATAATAGGGAGAAGGCCGGCCTCCAACAAAAAGTCAACAAGTCCATACTTTATACTTTTCCTTGCCTCCTCCAGTGTCAGTGCCATTAATAAGCCATCATCCGCATAGAAGAGAGAGAGAGCTAATATTAAACTTTTCATTCCTAAAACCACAGTTTATTTCTGCCAGTTTTTCAATTATTATATATGTAATCAATTTAAAAAATGTGGTTGACCCAGTGCATCCTTGTCTTATACTGCTCTGAACACTCATCAAACTCTCTACATTTTCTTTCAATTTTACCTCTGTTTGTCTCTAGTATGAGGGGCGGTCAATAAGTTTTGCAATCCGGATATAAGGAAACGAGATATGAGGAAAAGTGTATTTATTATTTTTCAATATAACTACCCTCGACTTCAATGCACTTGCGCCACTTGTCCCTAAAGCTTCAAATTCTCGACTGCTGTTCAATCCACTCCTGGACGGCGAGCTGGGCATCTTCATCATCCCCAAACAGGCCTCCACACAGTGCAGCTTTGAGCTGGCGGAATAAAAAGTAGTCTCTAGGGGCCAGAGCGGGATTGTAGGAGGGATGGATGAACTCAAATCTGCACTCGCGCAGGGCAGCTAGAGCAACTCTGGCCTTGTGAACTTTGATGACGTTGAAGTCGATCATGGGGTGTGAGGTTTCTAGGAACCCAACGGACAGAGACCTCGGTTGCATTATTAAAACTGGCCTAGTTCTAGGCTACTTTAAAATCAAATTAAAGAGAAAAAAACCAACACCCCAAAAAGGGGATAAGGAAGCAAGCTGGTGCGTCGGGGAGAGGTACCCCCGGCGCAGGAGCGTGCAACTAAAGGAAAAAAGACAAAAACAAAAAAAAAAAAAATGCAAAAAACAAAAAAAAACAGAAAAAACAAACCTTGCTTAAATAATAGGAAGAAGGCCGGCCTCCCCCAAGAAGTCAACAAGTCCACAAGTCAATGTGCACGAATCTGTCCCGAGTACAAGGGACAGGCGGTAGCGACCCCAACCATCCCGGTACCGGGACAGGTATCGTGCGCGAAGATCACCCAGACTGGGACATTCGACAAGAATGTGCCGAACAGTCTGGGGGGCGACGCAGTCGTTGCAATAGGGCGCAGGCGAGCGCTCCATCAAATAGCGATGCATCACACGAGTGTGTCCAATTCGGAGATGACAGAAAGCAACCTGAAGCCGCCGCGGCATTAAGGGATAGGTCCATGGGAACAGTCGCGGCGCAATGGCACGCAACTTTAAGTTCCCTTCAACCATCTCCCATCTTCTTTGCCAAGCAGTCCGAAGAGCTGCCCGTATTCCTGCCATGTAGTCAGTGTGAGGAAGAGCGAAACGCTGGTCCGGTCGCAGGACTCTTTGGCGCACTCATCGCCCCGCAACTCCTACATGTCCAGGAACCCAGCAGAAGATAATCTCGACATCTGCCCGGCTCGCCAAAACCGTGGAGTCACGGATTTCGCGAACCAGGGGATGCGGAGATTTCAATGCCTCGAGAGCACTCAGGGCACTTTGTGAGTCGCTATAGATCACAATCCGGTCTCCGAACAGGGCACGTCGCGTAATCTCCCGTACCGAGTGGTGTATTGCCTAGTAGAGCCCCGCTGACCTCAAACAGAGGGAATACGGCGTGGAAGCCGACCCCCTCTTGGGACTTGGAGCCATCCGTATACACTGGCACGGTTCCAGTGTGACACGATGTGTGCTCCAAAAAGGTCGAACGCAATACAAGCTTTGGGAGCAGAGGCGTGGCGACAAATAGCCAAATGTTGTACCCTCCAGGGTGGCGTCCTGGGCAGAACCAGGGGGGCCACCGGCCCAAAAGCTATATCTACCTCTCGAAGGAGTTTCCTGGCCCTAAACCCAAAGGGCTTAGGGGATGACTGGCGTCTCTCGGTGGCATAGGCACCATCGAGATCAGCTGCGGATGTAGTGAGAGCTGTTGGCGACTGAGGGAGGCACCGGGCTCGCGCGTACAGGCGAGTGATGCACTGCACGCGGCGCAGAGCGAGTGGCATCTCCCCAGCATCGACCAACAGGCTCTCAATGGGGGAAGTGCGGAAGGCACCGGTCGCAAGGCGAAGGCCGGTGTGGTGGATCGAATCCACCTTCCACAATAAACGCTCGGCTGCGGATGCATAAAACTCGCATCCGTAGTCGAGATTCGAGCGAACAAAGGATCGATAAAAAAGTCAGGCAGGAGCCCTATTAGCGCCCCAAGCGCTGAACGTCACGGAACGGAGAATGTCCATGGCGCGGGTACAAGAGACCCTAAGGCTGCGAATATGAGCCTCCCAGGTCGAATACAAGACAAAGGAAACGGTGCGACTCAACCACATCCAGGCGCACCCCATTAAGAAACAAATCTGGGTCGGGATGAAGCCATGGATGGCGGCAGAAGTGCACCACCATAGTCTTGGCCAAAGAAAACCGAAACCTGTGCGCTTCGGCATAGCAAGAGACGCGGTTCAATGCCTGTTAGAGTCGACGCTCCAGAGTTGGCATCTGGGCCACGCCAAAGGAGATCGAAAGGTCGTCCATGTAGAGCGTAGCGAGAACATCTTCCGGCAGCACCGAGGTGATGCCGTTGATGCTCAGGGCAAAGAGTGTGACACTGAGGACACTACCCTGCGGGACACCCTCTTCCTGCTCCTTTGGGCCAGAGAGGGCTCCCCCCACCCGTACCCGGAATCGACGATCTCGCAAAAATTCAGATATAAACATTGGGAAGCGTCCCCTCGCCCCCATCGTGTGGAGAGTCTCCATGATACCGTATCGCCATGCGGTATCATAGGCCTTCTCCAGATCGAAAAAGACCATGGCGTAGTGCTGTCTACGAAGGAAAGACTCGCAGACGGCATTTTCCAGTCGGAGCAGAGCATCCGATGTGGAGTGGAACTTGCGGAAGCCGCACTGTGCGGAAGACAGATGGCCTCCACTGTCCAGTTAAAAGGCTAATCTAACATTTACCAATTTCTCCATCAACTTGCACATGCAAGAGGTTAGAGAGATTGGGCGGAAACCGGTCGGAGTAGAGTGATCTCTCCCCAGTTTGCGAAAGGCAAGCACAGTAGCGATTCGCCAGGAGTCTGGGAGAAGACCTTCCACCCAGATCCTGTTGAACAAATTAAGAGAAAGCCATGCCTCGCTCACCCAAGTGTCGAAGCATGGCGTACGGGACATCGTCCGGACCATGGGCGGTGTCCGCGCACGAAGCGAGAGCGGAATGCAACTCACTCACAGTAAACTTGTCGTTGAAGGGTTCTCCGCCTCTGGAGGTAAAGTCCAGCCGGCGGCCTTCCGCGACATAACGACGTGCATTGAATGCTGGCGGAGCAGCATCACGGCTAGAGAATGCAGAAAAAGCGGTCGCGAAGGATTCTGCCACGGACGCGGGGTCCGAGATTGCGGTCCCATTCTCCTGGAGAACGGGAGGGCGGTCCTGCGAGAACTTGCCCCAAATCCTTTTGACTCGCTTCCACACCTCAGCTAAAGGGGTCTTCCCGTTAAGTGAAGACACGTATGCCCGCCAAGAAGAGCGACGGGCGTGCTTCGAAATATACCGGAACCTAGCCCTAGCCCGACGAAATTCACCGACAGTGAAATCATTCGGGCGGCGCTTATAGCGCATGTAGGCATAACACTTCTATTTGAGGGCCGTCTCACACTCGGCCGACCACCATGGGAGTGGTCGGCGTGCAAAACAGCCAGACGTCCTAGGAATAGTAGTCAGGCCCACGGCGATGAGGTTGCCGGAAAAAACTCAACGGCCTCATCTACCAACCTAAACTCCTCGACTGAGATAGAGAATTCTGTCATTTCCTGAAATGCAGGCCACCGCGCCTGCGCCAAGCACCACCGAGGTGGTCTCTAAGGCGGCAGTTGCCCTGAAAATGATATTTGAATGGGAAAGTGATCACTACCATAGAGGTCATCGACCACCCCCCAATCAAAATCAGGCTGTGCATCCGAAGAGCACAAAGATAGGTCAAGGCAAGAAAATGAAGCAGTTCTCGGACAGTGATGCGTAAACTCATCCACGTTTAGGACACCCATCTCAAGCTCTTCGATCAGATCGGCAAGGACTTGTCCCCTGGGATTTATGGAGTAATCTCCCCAGAGAGGATGCCTGCTGTTCAGATCTCCAAGCAAGAGATAGGGCCTCGGCAACCGTGCCACGATGCGGCGGAAGTCCCCCGCGTCGAAGTCAGCTGACGGTGGAATGTACGCAGAAATGATAGTATACCTCCTATCCAGGTGCAGCTGCACAGCCACTGCCTGAAAGAAGGTATCTAAAGAAAAAGGAAGAACGGAGACATCATGACGGGTGTAAACCGTGCATCCCCCAGCCCAGCCATCCCGCGGTGGTGGGGTCGCCAGACCCTTATACCCTGCGAGGGCACGCACCTAGCATGGTCTCCTGCAAAAAGATAGCTAACGGGGAATGGGACGAGACGAGCCTCCGCAGCTCCTCCCAGTTGGCCCGGAGTCCACGGCAATTCCATTGAAGGAATATGCCCTCCAGGCCTAGCTCGGAGGAGACGCGGGGGCCCTCCTCGAACTGAAGACCCTCACGGGAATAGCTGTACGCTTCCCGGGGGCAGAACCCCGGGAGCTGTTGGCCGGACAAAGCGCTGAAGGCGCTGTCGCCTTCGAGGACTTATTGGGGGAGGTTGGGCTCGCATAAACTACTCCTTTCACAAAGTTCATGGTAGAGTGCGGCGTCACACTCACCGGGGTGCCATGAAGTGTCCGAAGAGCACTTATCTTGGCCGCCTCGGCGGGATTTGACGCATTCGCCAGAAGGCTCCCTTCTGAGAAACGGGTCACCTTCGGCTCTCTACCAATTGCACTAGCTAATCCTCTCCTCTGATGGATCATGTTGCCCTTGGACAACATAGTGCCATCAGTAGAGCGAATAATGAGGAAGCGTTTGAAGCCAGCGGGCTCGAAAACGCTAGGTAACCTCTAAATGAGGGGCCCCGATGTCATCGAGGCTCCGCCCTGTGCACTCTTGGTATTAGTCTTAGTCAGGGGCTCTGCAACCGGGGGGGCAGAGGGGGCGGATGTGCCGATCTTGGCTTGGTCGCTTGCCAGAGTGGCAGCAGACCCATCCATCCCCGCGGATGGAGAGGAGCCCCGAGTCTTTTTTGTCTTTTTCTTTTTCTTTTTTGGAGAGGAGAGCGGGGAATGAACCCGCTTCTCACCTCCGCCGGAAGAAGCCCCCAGGCCAGATGGACCGGCCTCAGCCAGGTCATTCTCTGAAATGGAGAAGGTACTGGTAGTCATGGGGGCACCGGTCGGAGGAGATCCCTCCCCTCCTTGTACTGCTTCGGAAACCACAGCCGTTTGAGGAAGACCTTGCATCGGGGCGGATTCGGGTTCGGTGCTTGGCGCAGAGCCAGGATTCCCCCCCATGGAAGGCCCTACCGTCTGAGGCTGGGTTTCCTCAAGGACCATGTCTATCTCAGGGGGGGCCTCCAGTTGGCCATCCCCCCCCCCCAAGACATCGCAAGGTCCCATTGGCAGTATCGTCACTAGTCTTCTTTGGGAAGGCATGGGCCTTGACCCCGGCAAGGTTCAGTATTCTTGCCAGCAGGTCTTTTGAGGGAAGCGACCGAAGGGGCCTGGCTTCCCTCTCCCCCCTAAGGGGGTTTGCCCTACCGAGCCACTTCGATGTGGAGTGGCTGGCTAAGGGCTGCCTGCTGGCTTTCTTGGCAGTCCCCTTGGAAAGAACAGAGGGGACTGCCACTGGTAAAAGGGAGGCGCGCGAAAGCACCTCCAGAGAAGGGGGTGAGGGGGAGTCCCCTACACCCGTAAGCGAAGGAGAGGAGTAAGCCTCCTCTCTGGTTAGAGATATATGGAGGGTCCCCTGAGCAAGCACAGGGGGACCTCCATTTTTTTGCTGGAGCTGCCCAAGGGTGGCTCCGTCGATGTTATAGGGGAATTTGGGGGTTGGAGTTTTTTTTAAACTCATCATTGGGCATGGTGACCCTCTTTTTGACACGGGATGCAATCGCGCATCACCTCTCGCAGTAGCCCGCACTGCGAGAGGTCCTTACAAGCCCGGCAGAGCCAGGTGCCGCCATTTAAGACCACCCCTCCCGCCTGGTGGCCTGGCAGTCCATCGGCATGGCGGCTCCACCTTGAACACGGCGTAAAAATATATAGATTGTGAAGAGGAGAGGAAAAGGGATGTGAGGAAGGTATGGGTGGGGATAAAGCAGGTTGTTAAAAACCAACCACCCCAGACCGGAGCTCAGGGGCTAGGGAACATTGTCCCCTCCCCCCTCAGCCCCGATCCAGGACGGTTGACTTAAGAAGAAGGTCAGCATCTACCCTGTGAATTTAGAGGGGACCATTGAAAGTTGTGAGAGAGGTTGTATGAAAAGCGAGGAAACAAGTGTTTTGAAGGCTAAGCTAGGGGTGGACAGGGTGCTGAGTCCCATCAGCACGGCGGCTAGGATGGCAAATCGCCGCGCCCCTTACGGGGTGGATGATGTTGATAACACTTCCATGTGATATTCCAAGTTCTCGCTCGATTTCTTCGACCTTCACCCGTCGATTTCTTGAGGATCATCCTCTCCACACGGGCCACATTGTCCTCGTTGGTCGTGTCTGACGGGCATCCTCGACGGGGGTCATCTTCAAGGAACTCACGCCCATGGCGGAACTTCCTATTACAGCGAGCAATGGTTGCATAGGAAGGGGCGGTGTCGGTGTGTAGCGGGCCGAAAACTAGACTAACCCCCAATCAATCCAACCCGCTTCTTACACTAATCCGGACGTGAGAAATCGAAGGAGAATGAAACGGATTGTATATACAGTCCCTTTATTTACAAAAAAGGTGTACAATGATAATTACAATGTGGAGAGAGGTGATATATTAGATCTCTTTCCTATTCACACACAAAAATATAGCTAAATTTCCTTTATACCCACAATCAAAAAAATAAACAAATCCTATTTACAAATCCTATTAATTGATCCTAAGAAACATTAAAAAAATCAACAGCCAAAAAAAGATCCGGACTATAACAGTCAATATATGGTTTACAAAAAAAGAGAAGGCCTCACGTGGTACAAAGAGGGTGGGGGAAGACATCCAGCCACCTACCACTCGAGCGAGCAAAATGCTTATGTCTTCCAAACACTTGGCACCTCTGCGCTTGATGGAAGATAAGTGATTTTATCACTCTTGCGTGGCTATTCTAAGCCCTCTTTCATTAACAATACTAATAGGGCTCTTCGTTATATTTACTTAAGACAGTAATATTTTGTTTGCTATATAAAGATGTGCTAGATAAGTCCTTTCCAAAATATGGCGCCTGGAAAAAAACAAAAAAACATGGTAATTTATTTATACATAAAATAAAAAAAAAACAAAACAAACCCATTCCCATTAACACACACATTCTTACAGAAGGAGGGAGAGAGTATTGGGAAAAAGGGTGGGAGAATCGGCCCTTATACACACACTCACATTCGCTCCACCACACCTCTCCTTCCTTAAGCCATTCGACCACAGTCACTCACAATACATTCTCAATCCTTACTCACAGTACCTTTTATACTCAATTGCACCCTTCTGCACCCATTCACACTCATCTACTGGTCCCTGGCTACGCGTAGCAATCAGTTGGGGTTGATCATCAGTCATCCTGTCAATCTCATCATCACTATTGATCATATCCTCCACCATAGCCCTCATTACCAGTCTCCCATCTTATGACAGAACTCTTTCATACTCTTCAGTTCAGAACCTTCACTCTTCATACTCCCATTCATCAGCTCCTCACTCACAGCTCTCATCCAACTCAAGGTACACTCTTGCGAAACAGACAGGTCACTCACATCCCCTGTATTCTCAACAGGCATACCAGAAACCCCTTCGACTGGTTCCCACCAGAAACCTGAAAAATCAGTCACTTCATCATTCACTACATCAAACTCACCCCTACTATTACCATTCACAAAACCTGAAAAATCAGCCACACTAGGTTCATTCTGCCCAAACACACTATCATTCATACTGTTCCCAAAACCAGAAAAATCAGGCACAGGCAGCTCACTCACTCGTCTACTTATACTAGCCAAATCACTCACCTGTTTACGCAAAAACTCAATCTCCCTTTCAAGATCCCCCATACCAGAGAGACTCTGCTCAGACCTACTTTCATTTGTATTTGCATTCTTCCTTTCACTCTTCTTTGTACGCTTTTTCCTCCTCGAGACCAAGACAAGCCCCCCAGATGATTGGTGGGCTAAGGAACTTACCTTATGGTGAAAGGCTCAGAAAACTAAATCTACATACATTGGAAAGGAGAAGAGTCAGAGGGGAATTGATTGAAGTCTTCAAATGGTTAAAAGGATATAATAAAGGGGATCTGGGTAAGGTTCTTATACTTAGTGAACATGACAGGACACGTAGCAATGGGTTTAAGCTTGATAAGTATAGGTTTAGGAAGGAGATTGGGAGGAATTGGTTTACAAATCGTGTGGTAGATGAATGGAATAGGCTCACTAGACATGTGATAGAAGCCTCCTCTCTGGGTAGTTTTAAGAATAGATTAGATAAATATATGGATGAAGCTGCTAGATGGGACTGACTTTTTTTTTATGTACATATGTGTATATTTTTCTAAGGAGTGGGGAGATTATATTTTGCAGTTGCATAAATGGACATAATCCTCTGGATGCATTTTATGTATATTGTAGATTAGATCTGACGAACTCCTGTAAAGGGTGACAATGTTGATGACTTTTCTCTGGTAAGAAATCTTTTGTGCATTGACTGGAACAGGAGCTGCCAAGTGTAGGCCATGAATGGTCTTTTGCAGTCTCCTTCTTTTCTTATGTTCTTAAGCTCTTTCCCAGACAGATCCATACTATCACACGCCTTCTCATCATCAGGCACCCTATTTCTCTCTTTGCACAATTCATACACCGGATGGCTCACCAGGTAGTCAGGAGGTTCTCTCCATCTCCTTAGCTGACTCTGATGAGCCCGCATTATCCAAAACATACGTCACCCCATTTTCATAAACTCTCACAACTCTATAAGGTCCATTAAACTTCTCACTCATCTTTGACACATTCAACCTACCCTTCACTTCTTTCACCTTCAATACTTTCGCACCTAATTCAAATGGACGGAACTTTTCATGTGCCTCACAGCATACACTCTGCTCACTTTCACTCAAACGAAACCTATCTTTCACTCGCCTTTCAAAATTCATCACAAACTGACATGGGGACATTACAGTTGCATTATGTACAGTCAAATTATATGCCCACAACACTCTTCCCAGCCATTCACTGTCATACTCATCATTCTCAACATCTCACACAAGTTTCTTATCGTATGTTCAGCCAATCCATTTGAAGATGGTACATACGGAGTCGTTCTCACATGCTCCACACCATTCTCTCTCAACATTTGCTCAAACACTTCTCCTACAAATTCAGGCCCATTATCACTCAGACATCTTTTAGGCTTCCATACACACATAGGAAAAAACAACTGCTCAACCACACGTGCAACAGTCATACTCCTTTTATCTCTCCCAGGCGCTGCATACACAAACTTACTTTTATGATCAACCATAACAACATTCCCAGCACTTGTACGCGGCAAAGACACACAATCAATCTACCAATTCAAATGGTTCTTCCGCATCAACTTTCAACATCGGTGGTTTCACTTGCACACCTTTCATGCATAGTCGCTACATCATTGACAACAGTTCTCAGAAACGGATGGAACACACGCTCCTTCATACACTCCCACAGCTTAAACTTATCCATATGCCCATAATTATCATGCACAACCTTCACCAGACCAATCATACCAACCAAGGACATCACAGGTACATACATATCATCATCACCCTTCACATGCCTCACAAAATATACAACATCCATACAAACAACAAAATCCTTAGCATACCTTTTAAAATCACTTAAACACTCTGGCCATTCATTCAAATCAACACATGTCATTACACACCTCTTCAATTTACTAACAAAAGGACACATCTCTTGCATCTCTAGAATATCATCATCACTTAAAATCTCATTCTCATCATCCATGACCAACTCAATCATACCGCAAAACTTGACAACATTCTTTGCACACTCATTCAACCTCATCACCTCACATTTGCCTTTCATAACACAATCCTTATCAGCATCCAAAGACGAATCATTCAATCTCATAAAGGCTACACCAAGCAAGAAACAACATGGCATTTGCTCATCTTTCAGAATCACAAAGTCATGCTTTACATTCACACCAATACCCAAACTCACTTTCAGACTAACCTGTTCCCATGCCACTATCATGCATTCCCTAATCCACTTATCCGTAACTTCACAGGTTTATGCTCGCAACATCTAAACTCATCATACTTACTCAGAATCCTCTCATTCACTAAAGACACTTGTGCTCCAGTATCAATCAAACTACAGAACAACCTTTCACCAACTTTCACTCTCACTTCCATCATATCAGGTCCACCATGTTCGCAATACACAGAAGGAACAAGCACACCAACATCAGCACTGATATCCACACTGTCATCAACTCCCATATCATCACTCACCACACACTCATCTTCATCCAGACAATCATTCTTCTCTCTCATATATGAACACTTTTGAATCACCCAATTAACATAACATAATTTCACGGATGACAAATCCACAAGGGCCTATCAAAGGTCATCTGCATCCGTCAAAACCCACCCACAAAAAGCACCATCACCAAAGTCCCCCACAATATAATATAACAGATGACAAAAGCCACAAGGGCTCATCATAGGTCATCCGAGTCGAATGGCCTCTTTTTTTAAGGCACCCAAACTCCCAGGAAAACTACATCCAGAGGATTGCGTCCAGAAACAAGGGTATCACCAATCAAGGCTTGTCAAGAACTAAATCATTGCAGCTATAGATATATACAAACAATATTAATATATACAAAACTTAGGAACCATCACAACCTTCCCTCCCCATAAACTCATCCAACTTACTCTTAAATACATTTAAATTTGGACTACCTACTACCCTCCGTGGCAATTTGTTCCAGAAGTCTACCACTCTATTGGTGAAAAAATATTTTCTTAAATCCAACCTACACCCTTGCTTTTTAATTTTCAAGTGGTGACCTCTAGTCCGATTTCCATCATCTAACTCAAAAAACTTGCTAACATCCAATTTATCTATCCCAGAAAAAATTTTAAAGAGCTCAATCATATCCCCTCTCACACACCTCCTTTCGAACGAGAACATATATTAATACCCTCAGTCTATCTATATATTCAAGGTGCCTCAGGGAAGGAATAATCTTTGTTGCCCTCCGTTGCACTGACTCAAGAAGGTTAATATCGTGTCTAAAATGTGGGGACCATGCCTGTATACAGTACTCTAGATGCGGCCTAACATAACATAATTTCACGGATGACAAAAGCCCCAAGGGCCTATCAAAGGTCATCCGTATCCACCCACATAATACATCCATAGGATTTTGTCAGATCATGCATCTACAATATACAATTTAACAATCCATAGGAATGTCCAACCATGCATCTACAATATATAATTTAAAGCCTCCATAGGAGTCTGTCAAAAACAAAATCAAAGTCCCCCAAAATATACATTAAAAGAAACTGCACCCACAGGAATAAGTCAAGAAACATATCCACATACCAAAAAGTAAGAAATTAACCCTCCATCCCCATATAATAATCCAATCTGCGCTTGAAAACATTCAAGTTTGGGCTGTCTACAGTCTCAGGTGGCAAACTATTCCAATAATCCACCACTCTGTTAGTGAAAAAATATTTTCTAACATCCAGTCTGCACCTCTGTTTTTTAATCTTTAAGTGGTGGCCTCTAGTTCTATTACTACCTTCTAACTCAAATAACTTGCTGAAATCCAATTTATCCATCCCAGAAAAGATTTTAAAAAGCTCAATCATATCTCCCCTCACACATCTTCTTTCAAATGAAAACATATTTAATACCCTCAGCCTATCTTCATATTGAAGGTGCTTCAGGGATGGTATTATTTTTGTTGCCCTCCTTTGTACTGACTCTAATAAGTTTATATCATGTCTAAAATGTGGTGACCATGCCTGTATACAGTACTCTAAATGTGGCCTGACATAAGAGTTGTATAGTTTAAGGATGACCTCCTTACTCTTGTAGCTAAAATTTCTTTTAATGTAACCTAGCACCCTATTTGCTCTATTTTTTGCCTCAATACACTGCTTTGAAAATTTCAGTGGCCTATCTACTACTACTCCTAAGTCCTTCTCATCTTCAACTGAATTAAGCCAATACCCATCCATCTCATAGCTAAATTCCCTATTATCTCTCCCCATGATAACTTTGCATTTATTAAGGTTAAAAGTCATCTGCCACTTCTGAGCCCAAGCTAACAACTTATTTAAGTCACCCTGCACTTTAAAGCTACCCTCAACCTCTTTGACTACAGCTGCCAATTTAGTGTCATCAGCAAAAATTGACACTTTGTTATTTACATAAGAACATAAGAAAAGAAGGAGACTGCAAAAGACCATTCATGGCCTACACTTGGCAGCTCCTGTTCCATTCAACACACAAAAGATTTCTTACCAGAGAAAAGTCATCAACATTGTCACCCTTTACAGGAGTTCGTCAGATCTAATCTACAATATACATAAAATGCATCCAGAGGATTATGTCCATTCATGCAACCGTAAAATATAATCTTCCCACTCCTTAGAAAAATATATACATATGTACATAAAAAAAAGTCAGTCCCATCTAGCAGCTTCATCCATATATTTATCTAATCTATTCTTAAAACTACCCAGAGAGGAGGCTTCTATCACATGCCTAGTGAGCCTATTCCATTCATCTACCACACGATTTGTAAACCAATTCCTCCCAATCTCCTTCCTAAACCTATACTTATCAAGCTTAAACCCATTGCTTCGTGTTCTGTCATGTTCACTAAGTATAAGAACCTTACCCAGATCCCCTTTATTATATCCTTTTACCCATTTGAAGACTTCAATCAATTCCCCTCTGACTCTTCTCCTTTCCAATGTATGTAGATTTAGTTTTCTGAGCCTTTCACCATAAGGTAAGTTCCTTAGCCCACCAATCATCTTTGTCATCCTTCTCTGCACAGACTCAAGCAAATCAATATCCTTCCTATAATATGGTGACCAAAATTGTACTGCATAGTCTAGATGAGGCCTAACTAGCGCCAGATACAGTTTTAGAATGACTTCAGCACTCTTATTGCTTACACTCCTCCTAATGAATCCCAATATCCTATTAGCTTTATTCTTAGCATTTAGACATTGCTTTCTAGGACGAAGGTCTGAACTTACCAAAATACCCAAGTCTCTCTCACAATCAGTCCTCCCTAAAATTCTGCCATTTAATTTATAACTATTCAATGGATTATTTCTACCTATACTAAGTACACTACATTTGTCTATGTTAAACTTCATTTGCCATTTCTCGGCCCAATTGGACAGAATGGTCAATTCCTCCTTGCATTACAACAGCATCAGAATCAGCCCTAATGGCCCTACCTAGCTTAGTATCATCAGCAAATTTACTCAGGTCACTACTTATACCTATGTCAAGATCATTAATATAAATTAAGAATAGCAAGGGACCCAAAACAGATCCTTGAGGAACTCCACTGCTAACACACCCCCACTCAGATTTAACTCCATCTATACTAACTCTTTGCTGTCTGTCACCAAGCCATGACTGAATCCACCTAAATATACTGCCATCGATCCCGTGTGCTTTAACTTTGCTCAGAAGTCGTAAGTGTGGCACTCGATCAAAAGCCTTACTAAAGTCCAAGTATAAAATATCATAGTTTTCATCATTATCTGCTGCTTCATACACCTTACTATAAAAAGACAGCAAATTAGTCAGACAGGATTTACCCTTACTAAAGCCATGCTGTGATTCTTTTATCAACTTATGCTTATCCAAGTGATCTCTAATATTCCTTGCTATAATAGATTCCATCATTTTCCCTACCACTGAAGTCAAACTTACTGGTCTGTAATTAGACATAATTGTTTTATCCCCTTTCTTAAATATAGGTATCACATTGGCTTTCTTCCATGCCACTGGCACAATGCCACTCTCCAATGATTTTCTAAAGATGCATGCTAGGGGCTCACTTAACACATCCTTACATTCTTTCAAAATTCTAGGAAAGAGCTCATCAGGACCGGGTGCCTTACTACTTTTGATTTTATCAATTTCCTTTGTCACTATCTCCTTTGTGATCAAGATATCCTTTAATTTCTCTTCATCATTACCCCGAAAGATCATTGACACCTCAGGTATATTTAGAGTATCCTCCTGTGTAAATACTGAGAGAAAAAAGTCATTTAGCATTCCAGCCATTGAGTCCCTATCACTCACTAATTCTCCATTGGAATCTATAAGTGGGCCTATTTTATCTCTAACCTTAGTTTTGTATAATTGATAAAAACCTTGCCCAAGATAATTTACATAGATTATAAATAATAAAGGGCCTAAAACTGATCCCTGAGGTATGCCACTAATAACATTCCTCCACTCTGACCTCACTCCATTCAGTACAACTCTGTTTCCTATTTTTCAGCCATTCAGTTATCCAATTTAAAACCTTCCCACATATCCCATGCAGCTTTAATTTATGAACTAGTCTTCTATGTGGAACCATATCAAAAGCTTTGATGAAATCTAAGTAGATCACATCAACTTTTTCACCCCTATCTAATTCTTTAGTTACATAATCCATAAAATCCAGTAAATTGGTTAAACACGATCTACCTTTTTTAAAACCATGCTGAGCATCATTAATTAACCTGCTACTCTCTAGATGATCAGAAATTCCCTTCTTAACCATCTTCTCAAGAATTTTACAGACTATGGAAGTTAAGCTTACCGGTCTAAAGTTATTTGGATCATCTTTGCTTCCCTTTTTAAAAATTGGCACTACATTTGCCAATTTCCAATCATTTGGTATTTCTCCAGACTCTAATGATCTAATAAATATCTTCTCAAGAGCTACTGCAATACTTTCTACACCTTCTTTGAGTATCCTAGAATGAATGTTGTCAGGGCCAGATGCCTTACTAGTATTTAACTGCATTATAAGCCCTTTAATTTCTTCTCTGTCTATATTAATAGAATTTATCACTACTTCCCTTGACCTAGAATTATAAGAGTTATAGAGTTTAAGAATAACCTCCTTACTTTTGTAACTGACATTTCTCTTAATGAAACCCAGCACTCTATTTGCCCTATTTCTTACTTCAATACACTGCTTAGAAAACCTTAATTACTAATCTATTACTACTCCTAGATCTTTCTCATCCTCTACTGAGCTCAGCAAATGCCCATCCATTTCATAGTTAAATTCTCGGTAATACTTCAGATTCGAGGCGCACGGTAGATGGCGCTGTTAGTCGGCCACAATTTTGGGCTACAGCATATCTCTTATGATGGAAGTTAAGCTTACCGGTCTAAAGTTATTTGGATCATCTTTGCTTCCCTTTTTAAAAATTGGCACTACATTTGCCAATTTCCAATCATTTGGTATTTCTCCAGACTCTAATGATCTAATAAATATCTTCTCAAGAGCTACTGCAATACTTTCTACACCTTCTTTGAGTATCCTAGAATGAATGTTGTCAGGGCCAGATGCCTTACTAGTATTTAACTGCATTATAAGCCCTTTAATTTCTTCTCTGTCTATATTAATAGAATTTATCACTACTTCCCTTGACCTAGAATTATAAGAGTTATAGAGTTTAAGAATAACCTCCTTACTTTTGTAACTGACATTTCTCTTAATGAAACCCAGCACTCTATTTGCCCTATTTCTTACTTCAATACACTGCTTAGAAAACCTTAATTACTAATCTATTACTACTCCTAGATCTTTCTCATCCTCTACTGAGCTCAGCAAATGCCCATCCATTTCATAGTTAAATTCTCGGTAATACTTCAGATTCGAGGCGCACGGTAGATGGCGCTGTTAGTCGGCCACAATTTTGGGCTACAGCATATCTCTTATGATGGAAGTTAAGCTTACCGGTCTAAAGTTATTTGGATCATCTTTGCTTCCCTTTTTAAAAATTGGCACTACATTTGCCAATTTCCAATCATTTGGTATTTCTCCAGACTCTAATGATCTAATAAATATCTTCTCAAGAGCTACTGCAATACTTTCTACACCTTCTTTGAGTATCCTAGAATGAATGTTGTCAGGGCCAGATGCCTTACTAGTATTTAACTGCATTATAAGCCCTTTAATTTCTTCTCTGTCTATATTAATAGAATTTATCACTACTTCCCTTGACCTAGAATTATAAGAGTTATAGAGTTTAAGAATAACCTCCTTACTTTTGTAACTGACATTTCTCTTAATGAAACCCAGCACTCTATTTGCCCTATTTCTTACTTCAATACACTGCTTAGAAAACCTTAATTACTAATCTATTACTACTCCTAGATCTTTCTCATCCTCTACTGAGCTCAGCAAATGCCCATCCATTTCATAGTTAAATTCTCGGTAATACTTCAGATTCGAGGCGCACGGTAGATGGCGCTGTTAGTCGGCCACAATTTTGGGCTACAGCATATCTCTTATGATGCCAGAGGGTAGCGTCAGATGTGACAATCACTGCGTTATATTTTTTTTGTTCTTTTGGGGATTTGTAACTTTTAGTCTATTATTTACTAAATATCTGAGCTCTGCTCGTTTATAGTTTTTTTTTCTAAGTTAGGTAAGGTTTCTTGATGTCTTTTATTGTTTTTGTATTTTTTGTTTATGCGAACAATAACAGCTTCTTACTGGCAACATCATAGCTTATAAATAGGACCCGTTTTGCAAATGTTTTTCTTTTGTTATTGTGTTTTCGTGCTATCCATGTGCTTCTTTGTTATTCAAATTCGGCTTTACTTTGTATGATGCGAAAAACTTTTAGATTATCTAGAGGCGCATAAACTAATCAAGAAACTTATAAAAGTAAAAATTGTTTGTTATTAGGTTAGGTTTTTCTGCCAGTAAAAAGCTGTTGGAGAGAAAAAAACCCAGTAAATTCAAGGGGACTGCTCGTTGGGGAGATATCACTGCAGGAAGACCACCCTGCGATGATCCTGAGTTTCAATCAATTGGGAGGGGGTCGGGGGGGCGCAGCCCCCCAGTATATACTCATATATAAAAAATATTTCGCCGATATTATTCACATCTGACATCATAAGAGATATGCTGTGGCCCAAAATTGTAGCCGACTAACAGCGCCATCTACCGTGCGCCCTGAATCTGAAGTGTTACCAAATTCTCTATTATCTTTTCCCATGTTAATAACTTTGCACTTATCAAGGTTGAAAGTCATTTGCCACTTATGTACCCAGGATAACAATTTATTTAAATCCCCCTGCACTTTAAAATTATCATCAATATCTTTAACTACAGCTGCTAATTTGGTATCATCCGCAAAAATTGACACTTTATTATTAACTGCCTCCCCAAGATCATTTATATAGATGACAAATAATAATGGACCGAGAACTGATCCCTGAGGAACCCCATTGATAACATCCCTCCACTCTGACTTTACACCATTTAGCACTACCCTTTGCTTCCTATCTTTCAGCCACTCAGCTATCCAATTTGAAACACCCCCACATATCCCAATCATTTTTAATTTATGAACTAGTCCCCTATGTGGTACCTTATCAAATGCTTTACTAAAATCTAAGTAAATTATATCTACATTCTCTCCCTTATCTACTTGATCTGTTACAAACTCCAGAAAGTCTAGTAAATTAGTCAAACATGATCTACCTGATCTAAACCCATGCTGAGCATCGCTGATTAACCCCTCCCTCTCTAGATGTTGGCAAATCCCTTTTTTAACTATTTTCAAGAATTTTACAGACTACAGGAGTTAGGCTAACCGGTCTAAAGTTATTTGGATCCTCTTTACTACCCTTCTTGAAAATGGGGACTACATTTGTGTTATAGTAAGGTGTATGAAGCAGCAGATAATGATGAAAACTATGATATTTTATACTTGGACTTTAGTAAGGCTTTTGATCGAGTGCCAAACTCACGGCTTCTGAGCAAAGTTAAAGCACACGGGATCGATAGCAGTATATTTAGGTGGATTCAGTCATGGCTTGGTGACAGACAGCAAAAAGTTAGTATAGATGGAGTTAATCTGAGTGGGGGGGTGTTAGCAGTGGAGTTCCGCAAGGATCTGTTTTGGGTCCCTTGCTATTCTTAATTTATATTAATGATCTTGACATAGGTATAAGTAGTGACCTGAGTAAATTTGCTGATGATACTAAGCTAGGTAGGGCCATTAGGGCTGATTCTGATGCTGTTGTAATGCAGGAGGAATTGACCATTCTGTCCAATTGGGCCGAGAAATGGCAAATGAAGTTTAACATAGACAAATGTAGTGTACTTAGTATAGGTAGAAATAATTTAATGAATAGTTATAAATTAAATGGGAGAATTTTAGGGAGGACCGATTGTGAGAGGGACTTGGGTATTTTGGTAAGTTCAGACCTTCGTCCTAGAAAGCAATGCCTAAATGCTAAGAATAAAGCTAATAGGATATTGGGATTCATTAGGAGGAGGGTAAGCAATAAGAGTGCTGAAGTCATTCTAAAACTGTATCTGGCGCTAGTTAGGCCTCATCTAGACTATGCGGTACAATTTTGGTCACCATATTATAAGAAGGATATTGATTTGCTTGAGTCTGTGCAGAGAAGGATGACAAAGATGATTGGTGGGCTAAGGAACTTACCTTATGGTGAAAGGCTCAGAAAACTAAATCTACATACATTGGAAAGGAGAAGAGTCAGAGGGGAATTGATTGAAATCTTCAAATGGGTAAAAGGATATAATAAAGGGGATCTGGGTAAGGTTCTTATACTTAGTGAACATGACAGGACACGTAGCAATGGGTTTAAGCTTGATAAGTATAGGTTTAGGAAGGAGATTGGGAGGAATTGGTTTACAAATCGTGTGGTAGATGAATGGAATAGGCTCACTAGACATGTGATAGAAGCCTCCTCTCTGGGTAGCTTTAAGAATAGATTAGATAAATATATGGATGAAGCTGCTAGATGGGACTGACTTTTTTTTATGTACATATGTATATATTTTTCTAAGGAGTGGGGAGATTATATTTTGCGGTTGCATGAATGGACAGAATCCTCTGGATGCATTTTATGTATATTGTAGATTAGATCTGACGAACTCCTGTAAAGGGTGACAATGTTGATGACTTTTCTCTGGTAAGAAATCTTTTGTGTGTTGAATGGAACAGGAGCTGCCAAGTGTAGGCCATGAATGGTCTTTTGCAGTCTCCTTTTCGCATGTTCTTCCAATCATCGGGTATTTCTCCATATTCCAGTGACCTAGTATACAACTTCTCCAGAGCTATTGAAATACTTTCTACCCCTTCTTTAAGTATCCTAGAATGAATATTATCAGGGCCAAAGGCCTTGGTAGTATCTAACTCACCTATTAGTTCTTTTATCGTCCTCCAATCCACACTAATAGTAGTAAACACCTCTTTCCCTGACCCATGAGTACTATACATAAGACTATTTAGTTTCTCCTTTGTAAATACTGATGCAAAATGACCATTTAGTACAACTATTTCCTCATCAGTTTCTCTCACAACCCCTTCATATTTGATAGGCCCTATTTTAACTCTGCTAGACTTATTATTAATTTTATAGTAACTAAAGAACTTTCTAGGATCTTTGTTGCTATCCTGAGCTAATTTAATTTCTGACACCCTTTTGTTCTTCTTTATAATCTTATTTAACTCATTCCTAGCCATTCTATAATCACTTAAATTTTGAATATTATTTTGTACCTGTAATTTTTTTATATGCCCTTTTCTTCTCCGAAATTTTTCTAGCTATCTCGTGATTCCACCATAATGGTTTCCTACTTTTGTTCCTAATGGCCTTCATTGGGATACATTGTTCTTGGACTACATAGCATTTTTCTGTCAACCTTATCATGAGCTTGATTGTACAGGAGCCTCACGTGATGGGAGGCTGGCCTTTGTAACGGCGGCACCTGTAAGGGAAAATAAAGAAAAAGAAAAACAGAAAAAGGAGAGAAGAAAAAAGAAAAAGGTACATAGCACTCTCTCTTTCTCAACTGCGCCACTTCCATTTTCTATTCCTGTACTCTACTTCTGATACACCACATCTTCTCAAGAAATTCCTTCACCACCATAATCATGTTATCAGTTGTCTCTCTTCCCAAACCTAAAATTAGTATCATCCATTCTCTTCCTGTTTTTTCAACTCTGACATTCCTTGTACACCCCATTTCAGCCAAGACCTCTTGCATCATTTTGTGCCTCTCTCTGTAGTACTCTGCACACTCCAGCAATACATGCTCCACAGTCTCATCCACACCCATATCACACCTCTGGCATACCTTACTATGTGATTCAGACCACCTATAGTTCCTTGCATTTACATCCATGCATGGGGTTCTAGCTTGGAAGAGAAGATCCCCACCCAGGCTTCCATCATACCACTTGACATACAGAGGGGTATCTTTCTCTAAGGTCTTCTTTTGTAACATGTCATTTTTCCATTTGTTCCTTCCCATCCTTTTGACTATGCTCTCTATCTCATTTCTCCATTTCCTCCCATCCCACTCTGGCCCTTCTCCACTTCCATTCACCATAGCCATCCTGGGTTCCTTCCATAAACTGGCGTGTCAAACCGACATGTAGCCCACTCCTGTTTACAATTGCCAGGCACCTTTTTTTCCCCATTTACTTGTTCCTACATTTGCTAGATATACTTTTCGCGCTAGCCGTTCATCCTTCATTCTTTCCAGATGTATCTTGTACTTGACTTGACTTGAATGCTGTTCGGGGATTGCTTTTGTAACAGCTCCCCTTTTGGCTTTTCTTATCTTCTAGCTGTAAGTATTTTCCTTTTCATTATCATTTTTTCCAAAATTTCTTTGTTTCTCTCCATTTTCGCTTCATCTCTTTCAAATAAAAATTTCCCCAACATTCGCTCTTCATCCTCCTCATGTGGTCTCTGCAATACTCTTACCCCCTGCCTCTCCAGTTCATAACCTTCACAATTCACAATGAAGTGCTGCAGATTTTCCATGTCCCATCCACACACTTCACACCCTAGTTCCCCACCACTAAATCTTCTTCTATCATTTAATTTCAATGTGTTAGTCCTTGCCTTATACATAAGGATTGCCCCGTATGTATTATCGTACCATCTCTCTTCTACAATATCCTTCTTATTCATACGATATATCCTTACACTGTTTTTCTTTTGCAATGCTCTTCTCCACTCTTCTGTATCCCATTTATTCACTTCCCTCTTCATCTCATCTTCGCTCATTTTTACTATCAGTGAATCCCTCAGTTTTAATTCCTTTTTATATTTTTCCACTTCATTCATAAAACCAAAATATCCCTTTTCTCTCATGTCCTCAAGTATTCTTCTCATCAGTTCATTTCTAACTTGTTCTTTCTCTGTTACTATGCTTCTGTAATATGTAAGCTTTCCCTTCATCACCCTTGCTACCATTGATGTTGCCCCTATCTCTCCTCTTAAAAACCTCAACCACATCTCCCTGCCCTGCCCCTAAAATCACTCTGTATGCTCTGTTCTCAAGTTTCTGGAGCTCTTCTATTTCTTGTTTACTAAATCCAACCACCTTTCCTCCATATAATATTCCTGGCAATGCCACTGCCTTCCAGAAGGTCTTCCCTACCATCAATTTATTACAGCTCTTTTTTATTACTGAGTATGCATTATTTGCCATCCTAATTGCCTTTTCTTTCATTAATTCCCTTTGTCTCCTGAAAAAGTTTCTTCCTTTATTAATTACCACTCCCAGGTATTTTATTTTTGTCACTACCCCTACCTCTCCAATTTCTTCTGGTTGTTCATTTTCTTTTATGTTAAATAGAATATTTTTGCTTTTGCTTAAGTTTATCTTTAGCCCATATTTTCCACTTATTCTTATAAAATTTTTGATGTTCTGTTTTGCTCCTCTATGTTCCTGCTCAAAATTAATCCATCATCTGCAATCATAAACTTAAGATCAACATCAATAATGCACAAAGGATGGGAAAGCCAAACTGTGAACGTGCCCGACTACTCAGGATAACAATGGCCAGCTTAAGTGAGAGGAAGCAGATATTGATCAAGGCCAAAGAATTACGTAATAGCTCGCACCCTATCCACAACCAGATTTATATACGTCCTGACCTAACCAAGAAACAATTGGAGGAGTCAAAAAAGTTGAGGGAACAACTGAAGGACCAACGAGTAAAACAACCAAACAAAAGGCGGATAATAAGAAAGAGAAAAGTGGTGGAAACAAGCAAACAGAACTAAGAATATCCTATACCAATACAGATAACTCACTTATGAACAAATATGACGAGCTCTGTGCTTTAGTAAATGACAAGCAATATGATGTAATACTAATAACAGAAATTAAACCCAAACATGGGGAAGTGCCAGAGTTATCTGTTATGCAAATTCAGGGATACGATATATTCACCAGTGATTTATATGCAGAAAATACCAGAGGGACATGTATATATGTAAGATCTACACTTAATGCTAAACAGATCAAGCCACCAATGGACTCATTCCAAGACTGCACATGGGTAACTATACAGGGAGTCACAACAACAACTTGCTTTTAGGGGTCATCTATAGATCCGGCTCGCCTCTACTTGCAACTACATGAGACACAGCGTTACATGATACTCTCAGGTGGGCAACTAACAAACGGAAAACTCATCTACTCATCGCAGGAGATTTTAATCATCCGAGCATCACCTGGAACCCATCACCTCAAATGCCGAACATAGAAAATCCAGACAATTCTGCATCGAGATTCGTTGAATGTGTACGAGATATATATTTACATCAGCACGTCACCCAGCCAACCAGATATAGAAATGAGCAGACTCCAACATCGGATGATCTCGTGTTTAGTAATGAGCAACAAATGATTGAACAACTAGTACATCATGAGCCACTAGGAGCAAGTGATCATGCCAGATTGGACTTCAAATTCCTCTTCTGCACAACACCTCAAGAAAAGAAGAGGACAATATGGAACTATGAGCAGGCAGACTATGAAAAAATCAGAGAAGATCTAAGCATTGAATGGGACGAATTGCTTGCAGGCAAGTCGACACAAGAAGCCATTGATATACTACAATCAAGAATCATGAAGGCAGTGAGGGATCATATACCAACAAAAAATTTAAAGAGTAAGAACAAACCACTATGGATGAACAAGGATGCCTTCCGCAAAGCTAGGAAAAAGTACCACGCATGGATAAGATATCTGAATACAAAGAGCAAACTTGACTGGGTAGCTTACACAGAAGCTAGAAATTCAGCTACACATGCATCAAGGCAGGCCCGTAGGGAATTTGAAAATAAATTAGCAAAGGAGGCCAAGACCAATAACAAAGTCTTTTGGAACTATGTCAACAACCGCAGGAAAACTCGAACTGACGTAGGTGACCTTAAGGATACACATGGTAACTTTGTAAGTGACGATAAGGATAAAGCCGAAACACTAAATGAGCAATACTTTAAGACCTTTACACAAGAGGACAGAATTAACATTCCAGACTTTGAGCCTAAACCCCTCCAGTATGAGGCACTAGGAACAATAGAAATTACAGAGAGCATGATTTTTAAGCAACTGAATTCACTTTGAACTGATAAATCTCCGGGAAACGACGACCTACACCCTAGAGTTCTTAGAGAAGTAGCAAAGGAAATAACCAAACCTCTGACAGCAATATTCCAATCCAGCATCAACAACTCCGAGCTTCCAGAACAGTGGAGGAAAGCGAACATCACTCCCATTTACAAGAAGGAAAATAAGGCTGACCCAGCCAACTATCGCCCAGTATCTCTAACCTCAATAATATGCAAGATGCTAGAGAGAATTATCTCGGAGGCAATGATACAACATATCAAAGCCAATAATCTTAGATGTGTCCAACAACATGGTTTCTCTAAGGGAAAATGCCTAAATGCTAAGAATAAAGCTAATAGGATATTGGGATTCATTAGGAGGAGTGTAAGCAATAAGAGTGCTGAAGTCATTCTAAAACTGTATCTGGCGCTAGTTAGGCCTCATCTAGACTAAGCGGTACAATTTTGGTCACCATATTATAAGAAGGATATTGATTTGCTTGAGTCTGTGCAGAGAAGGATGACAAAGATGATTGGTGGGCTAAGGAACTTACCTTATGGTGAAAGGCTCAGAAAACTAAATTTACATACATTGGAAAGGAGAAGAGTCAGAGGGAAATTGATTGAAGTCTTCAAATGGGTAAAAGGATATAATAAAGGGGATCTGGGTAAGGTTCTTATACTTAGTGAACATGACAGGACACGTAGCAATGGGTTTAAGCTTGATAAGTATAGGTTTAGGAAGGAGATCGGGAGGAATTGGTTTACAAATCGTGTGGTAGATGAATGGAATAGGCTCACTAGACATGTGATAGAGGCCTCCTCTCTGGGTAGTTTCAAGAATAGATTAGATAAATATATGGATGAAGCTGCTAGATGGGACTGACTTTTTTTTATGTACATATGTATATATTTTTCTAAGGAGTGGGGAGATTATATTTTGCGGTTGCATGAATGGACATAATCCTCTGTATGCATTTTATGTATATTGTAGATTAGATCTGACGAACTCCTGTAAAGGGTGACAATGTTGATGACTTTTCTCTGGTAAGAAATCTTTTGTATGTTGACTGGAACAGGAGCTGCCAAGTGTAGGCCATGAATGGTTTTTTGCAGTCTCCTTCTTTTCTTATGTTCTTAATCCACAGTAACAAATCTCTTAGAAGCGCTGGATATATGGACAGAGGCCCTCAGTCACTGCTTACCAGTGGATATCATTTTCCTGGACTATGCAAAAGCATTTAACACAGTCCCACATGAAATACTTAGAAAAGTGAAGTCACTTGGTATCGTCGGTGACCTCCTGCAGTGGATCCCTGGTTTTTTGACGGAGCGTAGGCAAAGAGTGGTAGTAAGTGGTACAGCATCATGTTGGAAACCAGTTACAAGTGGCGTACCACAGGGATCGGTGATGGGCCCCCTTCTCTTTATGATATTTGTCAGTGATATACCTGACAAACTACAAAACTTCATATCGCTCTTTGCAGATGACACAAAGATATATGCAGCTGTCCAAAACTGTGAAGGCAACTCCCATACTTGAAAATGCTACAAGAATGGTCAGTTAAAATGCAAATGAAGTTCCACCCTGATAAATGCAAAGTAATGCACATGGGAAATAGCAACCCCCAGCACAAGTACAAAATGACAAGAGATGATGGAACAGATCACACACTACAGAACACCACGGAAGAGAAGGACCTGGGAGTCCTTATTGATTGCAATCTAAGCTTTAGTAACCACGTCTAAGCTCAAGTCAACAAAGCCAACAAGATACTTGGGGCAATTAAGCATACATTCCAATATCTAGACAAAGATGCCTTCCTCCCCCTGTACAAGAGTCTTATTCGACCCCATCTGGAGTATGCATCAGTAATCTGGTCTCCAAAAACTAAAAGAGACAGAGATATGGTAGAGAGGGTACAGCATAGAGCAACACGCATGGTTCACAGTATCTCTCATCTCTCCTATTCAGAGAGACTAAAAGCCCTTAATCTACCTACCCTATAGTTTAGAAGACAGAGGTCAGATGTTATGCAACTATATAAGATTTCACATTGACATGACGAACTGCAAATAGGAAACCACTGTAAGCTGTGCGACAGGTCAATGTTTGCTCCGGGTCTCTCGACTAACACAAGAGGACACTGCTTTGGTAATACTTCAGATTGGGGGCGCACGGTAGATGGCGCTGTTAGTCGGCTACAATTTTGGGCTACAGCATATCTCTTATGACGTCAGACGGTAGCGTCAGATGTGAACAATATCGGCATTATATTTTTTTGTTGTTTTGGGGATTTGTAACTTTTAGTCTATTATTTACTAAATATCTGCGCTCTGCTCGTTTATAGTTTTTTTCTAAGTTAGGTAAGGTTTCTTGATGTCTTTTATTGTTTTTTGTTTACTGCGAACGATAACAGCTTCTTACTGGCAACATCGTGGCTTATAAATAGAGGTAATTGTGAAGACGATGGCCGGATCCTAGGCCTAGTTTTTTGGGGGGCTACTTTTCGTTGTTGCTTTTTTAGAGATGAAATTGAAGAATTTTATGGCGATTTTCGTTTTTATACTGGGGGGCTGTGCCCACCAGACCCCCCCCCCAAAGGATTGAAACTCAGGGTCATCGCAGTGTTATCCCCGCGGTGAGCCGTACCCAACAACGAACCGATGCTCAAAATAATTGCATCCGGCCATCGTCTACACAATTACCTAAATAGGACCTGTTTTGCAAATGTTTTTCTTTTGTTATTGTGTTTTCGTGCTCTCCATGTGCTTCTTTGTTATTCGAATTCGGCTTTACTTTACTTTGGGATATGTGGGGGTGTTTCAAATTGGATAGCTGAGTGGCTGAAAGACAGGAAGCAAAGGGTAGTGCTAAATGGTGTAAAGTCAGAGTGGAGGGATGTTATCAGTGGGGTTCCTCAGGGATCAGTTCTCGGTCCATTATTATTTGTCATCTATATAAACGATCTTGGGGAGGCAGTTAATAATAAAGTGTCAATTTTTGCGGATGATACCAAATTAGCAGCTGTAGTTAAAGATATTGATGATAATTTTAAAGTGCAGGGGGACTTAAATAAATTGTTATCCTGGGCACATAAGTGGCAAATGACTTTCAACCTTGATAAGTGCAAAGTTATTAACATGGGAAAAGATAATAGAGAATTTAACTATGAAATGGATGGGCATTGGCTGAGCTCAGTAGAGGATGAGAAAGATCTAGGAGTAGTAATAGATAAGTCATTAAGGTTTTCTAAGCAGTGTATTGAAGCAAGAAATAGGGCAAATAGAGTGCTGGGTTTTATTAAGAGAAATGTCAGTTACAAAAGTAAGGAGGTTATTCTTAAACTCTATAACTCTTATGTTAGGCCACATCTAGAGTACTGTATACAGGCATGGTCCCCACATTTTAGACACAATATTAACCTTCTTGAGTCAGTGCAACGGAGGGCAACAAAGATTATTCCTTCCCTGAGGCACCTTGAATATGAAGATAGACTGAGGGTATTAAATATGTTCTCGTTCGAAAGGAGGTGTGTGAGAGGGGATATGATTGAGCTGTTTAAAATTTTTTCCGGGATAGATAAATTGGATGTTAGCAAGTTTTTTGAGTTAGATGATGGAAATCGGACTAGAGGTCACCACTTGAAAATTAAAAAGCAAGGGTGTAGGTTGGATTTAAGAAAATATTTTTTCACCAATAGAGTGGTAGACTTCTGGAACAAATTGCCGCAGAGGGTAGTAGGTAGTCCAAATCTAAATGTATTTAAGAGTAGGTTGGATGAGTTTATGGGAAGGGAAGGTTGTGATGGTTCCTAAGTTTTATATATATTAATATTGTTTGTATATATCTATAGCTGCATGATTTAGTTCTTGACAAGCCTTGATTGGTGATACCCTTGTTTCTGGATGCAATCCTCTGGATGTAGTTTTCCTGGGAGTTTGGGTGCCTTGAAAAAGAGGCCGCTTGACTCGGATGACCTATGATGAGCCCTTGTGGCTTTTGTCATCCGTTATATTATATTGTGGGGGACTTTGATTTTGTCTTCCCCTGGTGATGGTGCTTTTTGTGGGTGGGTTTTGACGGAGGCGGATGACCTTTGATAGGCCCTTGTGGCTTTTGTCATCCGTGTAATTATGTTATGTTATGTTATGTTATCTAGAGGCGCATAAACTAATCAAGAAACCTATAGAAGTAAGAATTGTTTGTTATTAGGTTAGGTTTTTCTGCCAGTAAAAAGCTGTTGTGGAGAACCTCCCCCCCCCCTCCTAGTAAATTCAAGGGGACTGCTCGTGGGGGAGATATCACTGCAGGGAGACTACCCTGCGATGATCCTAAGTTTCAATCAATTGGGGGGGGGGGGTCTGGGGTGCGCAGCCCCCCAGTATATACTCGTATACAAAAAAATATTAGGCTGATATTGTTCACATCTGACGCTACCTTCTGACATCATAAGAGATATGCTGTAGCCCAAAATTGTAGCCGACTAACAGCGCCATCTACCGTGTGCCCTGAATCTGAAGTGTTACCACTGCTTTAAGTACCAAGGGTAAATATGTCGATTATCGGCGCGAACGATGGGACGTACTATTTCGTCTGTGTTCCAAAATGTTTCACGTTTTTGGAGTACATTTAAATTGACGGCTCGTGTGGGGGTAAACACAATGGGGAGACTACACTACGATGATCCTGAGTTTCATTAAATTGGGGGGGGGTCTGGGGGGCACAGCGCCCCAGTATATAATTCTAATTGTTTATAGAATAATAATTCAAAAAAGGACTCAAACGCGCATGAATATTCCGACACGAGTGAACGATAATATTTACACATAAATTTTTTTCGGCCAGGTCGATAATCTACATATTTACCGTACCAAGTGCAGAGTTCATCCAGTCCAAGAGCCAATTTCTTCCCGACAAGAGTCACTTGAATGTGGAACAAACTCTCAACAGAAACTGTAACCAGCAAAACTGTAAATATCTTTAAGTCAAGATTAGAAAAAGAATGGAAAAACCACAAAGACCTACACAGTTATATATTCACATATTGAAAAATCTGTTCTGCATACATCAACTAAAAACAACAGTACGGTCTCATTACCCAAGAGGGTACCTATTTTGGTAATTTGGTAAATTGAGGGCCAGGGAGTGCGTGGGTCAGCACTATGGGCCCTGGAGAAGGTCAATGCCGTTTATATTTCTCTGTACTTTGGCTTAGGAAAGATTTAGCGGACTTTGTTTGCTGGGCTGACTTAGCAATCTAACAGGAGATAAGCCATGTTAGTACAGGAGGGAGGGGATGATCTATGATTTATATTCTATGTAACTGTCCAGTTTTAGTCAGAAAGAACTGGAGACAATTGGAAATTGCTTGGCGGATAGGGATGGGGTAACCGATTCCGTTGAGGATGACTGGGATTGTGAGTTGCATTACTCCAATTTCTCTGAGTTTTTCACGGAGTAGTACTCGATGGGAGTGATGGTGCAGGCATTCTAGTAGGAAGTGCTGGATGGTTTCTGGTTGATTGGGGCACCAGGGGCAGTCTGGAGAGGGAGAGAGACCCAGGCGGAAGAGATGAGCAGACAGACCAGAATGTCCAATTCTCAATCGGACGAGGGCAGAGTCAAGACGACGATTGATTGACCTTGACCAAAGTATAGGACCAGAGTCCTCATAAAGGATGGATCTGGAGGATCCATGGAGCTGTTGGCGGAGGTCTTCTTCCCATGTAGCTCTGGTGTGTGCCTTCCAGAGGGAGGTTCGTGTGGCTGGAGAGATGGGAAGTGTTCCCAAAATGGGAGTGGAGTGAGCTTGGTTTGCTGCTCTGTCCACTTTTTCATTGTCGATGATACCAGAGTGGGCTGGTATCCATTGCAGCTTCACATGCCATAGAGGGTGGATGAGGAAGTCAAGTAGCAATGCCTGAATTTCATAGCAGAGTTGTGGGTGGGTGAGTGGTGCGGAGGAGAGGAGAAGCTGAAGCAAGGACATTGAGTCAGTGTAGATGATTATTTTCCTGGAGGGGACTAGTGTCCGGGCTATTTTAAGAGCGTGGAACAAGGCATACAGTTCAGCCACCACGATATTGTGCAGGGGATCTAAATGCCATGTGAATTCAAATGGGCATTCTAGGCAGATGACTGCTGCTGTAGTTGAGGGGGGATCCATATGGTGGGAGCCGTCTGTGAATATGGCTAAGTAGTCTTTGTAAGTGGCATTTTTAGGGTGCAGAAGATTGCTCTCAATTTGTGGGGTGGGTCATATTTTGTCCATTGACATGGGAGGGAGGGTGATATCACTGCGGATAGTGATATCCAAGGTGGAATGGGAGGCGTTGCTGGAAGTGGAGCCTGCCGTGGGAGAGGAAAAGCAAATTGAGCAAAAGTCTGGGCTGCACGGACTGCTACTGGGCAATGTGAAGAAGTTGGCCAGGGTTGAAGATATGTGTGGGAGGCTATGATTGTTGCAAGAGGGTGGTCTTCTGGTAGGTATGTAGTCCGATAGAGCCATTTTCCAAGGAGGTTCTTTCTTCTGTATTCTAAGGGAAGGATGCCACTTTCTGCATGAAGCGCTGAAATGGGGGATGATCTGAAGGCTCCTAGGGCAATTCTCATTGCACTGTGCTGAATAGGGTTTAGTTTTGCCAGCTGGGTCTTATTTGCCGCAGAGTAGACAATCGAACCATAGTCTAGTTTGCTTTGGATGTAGGCTGTGTAGAATTGAAGGAGTGTTTCCCGGGAGGCACCCCATTTCACACCAGCAATGCGGCGCATCAAGGCGAGACAGTTGAAACATTTCTCTCGCAGTTGGTTGATTTGGGTGTTCCAGCTTAGAGTTGGGCTATCTAACCATAGTCCAAGAAGCTTATGGGCGGACACCCGTTCAATAGGTGTGCCAGAAATGAGCAAGGGTGGTGGTGGTCCTAGATGGCGACGAGTGAACCAGAGTGATTTGGACTTGGTCTTGTTTAGGTGCAGGTTCCAACTTTGAGCCCATGCTGTGAGGTTGTTTACTGCGTTTTGGAGTCTGTCATGGACCAGTTGGGGAGTTTGGGCGGTGCAGAAGATGGATATGTCATCTGCATATAATAGAGATGTTGTATGCACACTGTCCGGTATGTCTGCTATGTATATTGTGAATAGGAGGGGGCTCAGAGGGGATCCTTGTGGGACTCCTTGGTTGATCTTGCGGGGAGAAGCTTGGGTTGACCCTATCAGCACTGTGTAGAGACGGTTAGAGAGGAAGTCTTTGATCCATGAGAGGGGGGGACCGTGCATTCCCAGGTTCAATAGTTTGTGCAGCAAGGCCTCATGGTTAACCGTGTCAAAAGCATTTGACAGATCAAAGGAGACGGCCTCTGCCACTAGATGTTCCTTGAAGGTGGATTGCACCAGGTGGTCTAGATGTGTGAGTGCGTCCGTCGTGCTGCGGCCTGGTTGGAAGCCATATTGGTTAGGGTGGTGGGATTCCAGCCACCAGGCTAGATGCTTTTGGACCATTTTTTCCAGGAGTTTGCTGGTGCAGGAAAGGAGGCTAATTGGTCTGTATGATGCCGGATCACTAGGGTCTTTTCCTTTTTGGGGGATGGGGAGGATGAGGGCAAGTTTCCATGGGGAGGGGAATTGGCCTTGGGTCCAGCTGTCGTTGAATAGCTCCAGTAAGAAGTTTAGGTGAACTTCAGACAAGTGACTTAGGAAGTCAGAGAGGATCATGTCGGAGCCAGGGGCCTTGCCTTTTTTCATGGAAGAAAGTGCCCCATGCAATTCTTTGAGTTGGAAAGGGGATGCAAGTGGGTCATCTGTGGTGTTGGAAATACTCTCTGTGAGAAGCCTGGCTTGAGGTCTGGTTAAGAGAGAGTCTGTTTTGCTGCTGTATAGTCGGCTGTATTCTGTGGCAAAGGCTTCAGCCTTGTCTTTTTCATTTGTTAGTGGGAAGCCACCTGAGCAGAGAGGATAGGAATTGGGCTTTGAAGGTGAGGTCATGTGTCTGAAGAAAGTCCAGACTTTAGTGGAGGGGGTGGAAAAGGAAAGCGAGCTACAGAATTTATGCCAGGAGTTTCTTTTTGCCTGAAGTAAGATCCTTTTGCACTTGGCGTCCTGTCTGTTAAAACCAATTTTGTTAGTTTGGGAGGGCTGACGTCTCCATCTTGCAAATGCTAGTCGTCTGAGGCGGATGGCTGATGCACACTCTTGTGTCCACCAAGGACAGCGGGGGCGGCCATTGAAGCGACTGGTGGTCAGGAGAAAAGTGTGTTCCCCAGCTGCCTTGAGGGATTCTGAAAACCAGTTGGCTTTTTCTTCAACTGAGAGGAGATTTGGGGGGGGAGGTTCGAGTGAGGCTTGGAATTTTGTCCATTTTCCTGGGTTTGTTTTCCAATGAGGGCGGATTGACCTAGGGGGAGGGTTTGTGAGGCCATTTGAGGAGATGATCACTGGTAGATGGTCGCTTCCCATATATTGGCCGGTAGAAACTACTGAAGAGGTGAAGGACCCACTGCCAATACACAGATCCAGGGTTGAAGGCACGGCTTTTGCTGGGTCCACCCTGGTGCAGAGGCCTGGTGGGGTGAGAAGGGAGAGGTGGGTCGAGGAGAGGAGGGCTTGAAAGAGGGCAGAGCCTGGGCGGCTTGTGATGGCTGATGGATCCCAGTGGGGGTGGGGGGCATTGAAATCTCCCATGATGAGGCTTGTAGGGGAGAGTTGGTCAAAATAGTGGTTAAATTCTTGCTCAGTGACCGGGAGGCATGGGTTGTAGCAGATGAGAATATCACACCAGGTTCCGCAGATAGCTATCTGCACTGCCAGCAGTTCTAGAAGGCCTTGGGGGTATGGTATGAGTGTGTGGAGACGGTGGGTCAATCCATGTTTAAGCTGGAGTCAGATGCAAGTACTAGTCCCACTGATGGCATGAATGATGGTTTGCATCAGGCAGTTGGTGTTAAGTTAGATGAACTTGTAAAAAAAGTTGATGTGTTGCAAGATATTGTTAAGAACATTATTCAGTCTGGAGGTGAAAGTAAAGTGAAAACTTATGCTGATAAAGTAAAGGAGAAAAATTTACTTGTTATTAAATCTGCTGATGCTTCCAGTAAGATTACTGACAAAAAGAAAGAGGTAGCTGAAGCATTGAGAGACATTCCAATTGTTAACACTAGATTTTCTCCTGGTGGCAATGTTGTGGTTAATTTTGAGGATGAGAACACTAGAGACAATGCTGCAAGGTTATTACAGAGTCAGGTTGAAGGTGCTGTTACAAAAAAAGTTGGTAAACTGCAGCCAAAAATAATGGTTTGTAATGTGCAAAATGATGAAGATGATGTATTAGAAGCAATGATAGAAAGAAACCTATACCTAAGTTCTATAACTGATATTAGAGATAAGATAAAATGTGTTTTTAAGAAGAAAGCTGCAGGGCGTACTACCCACTACATATTTAAGTGTACACCAGATGTTCGCAGAGCAATTCATGATAATGGTGACAGGGTTATGTTACAATGGGGAAGATATGTAGTACGTGACAGGTACCATGTACTTACTTGCTTTTATTGTCAAAGGTATGGCCATGTTGAGGACAATTGTAAGTTTAAAGATCAAGATAGAATATGTGGTATTTGTTCTGAAAATCATGAAACTAAGAATTGTTCTTCTCAGGCTACTAGATGTGCAAACTGTATGAGACAGAAACGTGCAGATACTGAACACAGAGTAAACTCCAGGGATTGTAAGTCGTTTGAGACAGAAATTTTAAGTTTAGCAGCAATTACTGATCATGGATATTAATACTGAGTTTTTCACTTGTGGTTTTGTAAACATTCAATCTGTTGGTAACAAAACGCTTGAAATTAGAGAACTGCTTAATGAGAAGATGTTTGACGTATTTGCTATTGCTGAAACTTGGTTGCATAGTTTTGACTTTTCTAAAATAAATGAGATGACGCCTTCTACGCACACTTTTCTTCATGTTGCTAGGGAAGAGGGGATAGGAGGGGGTGTTGGAGTTTTTGTATCAAATGCTTGTACATATTTAAAGACTGTAAGAAGAATAGCAGTAAGTAGTTTCGAGTATATGGAAGTGAATTTCAAGTGCAATAATCAGTGGGTGTCTTTTGTGGTTGTTTATAGACCACCTTCATCTAGTGGTAATGTGTTTATTGAAGAATTTGGCTCATTGCTGGAATTGATTGATATGGTGTCTTTAAAAGTTTTTATTGTAGGGGACTTCAATATATGGATGGACGATCTAGTTAACCGTGACACGATTAGACTATCTGAATTATTAGATTCCTATCAATTGATAAACAATGTGTGGACTCGAACTTCAATTACGGGACATACTTTAGATCTGGTCATAGGTGATGCATCGACAAATCTGATTACCGATATTGATGTGGAAGAGGAGTGCAATATTTCACCAGTCCATAAATTAATAACTTTTAGTTTGGGTATTCCCAAGGCGAGGGTAACTAAGAAAATATTTTTTAGGAATAAGTTGGAATTTTCTTCTGTATCATTTATTGATGTGGTAACACAGAAAATGGGTACTGAATTTAATGAACCTTGTAACCATAACAACATATTGCTAAAATCTGAGTGTGTGGATTGTGCCACTGATGTTTATAATATTGTAATTAAAGGTGAATTTGAAGAACAATGTCCTCAACTGGAAAAGGTCATTACAGTCAAGGACAAATCTCCATGGTTTAATAGTGAGATCTTACAACTGAAAAGGGAGAAAAGACGTAAAGAATGTAAATGGCGGAGGCTGAAGACTGCCAAGACATGGGAGGAATTTAAAAATGTTAGAAATAAATATAACTACATGATAAGGAAGAGGAAAATAGAATATTATAACTTCAAAATTAATGAGGCTGGATCAGATACAGCAAAGTTATATAAGTTTTTGAATAGTTTATCTGGTAATGTAAGAAGGAAGAAACTCCCTGATGGTTTTAGTGACTCTGAATTAGCTGAGGCCTTTTTATTGTTCTTTAGAGATAAAATGTTACATATAATCAGTGGATTTAATGATACACGTTCTGTAGCTGTGGTTGTACCTGTTACTGAATTTAGACTATTGAGTTTTCAAACTGTGAATAAGGATGCTTTTGTTCGAACAATAAATAGATCAAAGAAAACATTCTGTGCCATTGATCCAATGCCAATGTCAGAATTGAGTATGGCAGAAAACTTTTCCCAACTTATAGATATTTTGATAATATTGGTGAATACTAGTATATCTACATGTTCTTTTCCTGAATCTGAGAAATCTGCCATTGTAAAACCTATACTGAAGGGGTCATTGGATTGTCAGAGTTTGAGCTCGTATAGACCAGTTTCTAATTTGTCTTATTTATCTAAATTATTAGAATATGTGATTATTGAACAATTGACTGATTACTTGGAACAGATCCATGCTTTTCCTGACTGTCAATCAGCTTACAGGCAGTTGTAATCCACTGAAACTACTTTATGTTCTGTTATAAATGATGTATTGGAAATAATGGATGAGGGTAAATGTGGGATATTAGTCTTGCTTGATCTCAGTGCAGCCTTTGACACTGTTGTACATGAGTTACTTTTAAATGACTTGAGATATATTGGTATTGAAGACAGGGCACTTCAATATTTAGATAGCTACATCAAAGATAGGACATACAGTGTACAAATTGGTAATTCATTTTCATCAACGCAAGCCTTGACACGAGGTGTCCCTCAGGGAAGTGTATTGGGCCCCATTCTCTTTTGTATTTATACCATTGGTTTATCAGCAGTTTTAGAAAGACATGGAGTTAAATTTAAATTATATGCTGATGACACCCAGTTTTATTTCTCAATCTCTGACATTGAAAGTACTGTTCAGGATCTTAATGACATTTTACTAAGTATTGAAAATTGGATGGATTTCAAACAATTAAAGCTTAATTCTGATAAAACTGAATATATGTTAGTTGGCAGCAAAGATAAGCTAAGAATTCTGGGCAACATTGTATTGAATTTAAATAACAATCCTGTTAATTTTGTTGATAAGGTTCGTGATTTAGGTGTCATACTTGACTGTCATATGTCTCTCAATGCTCAAATCAATAATGTTGTAAAAATTGCTGGCTACCACTTGAAGAACATTGCATTTGTTAAAAAATATTTAAATGAGTGTTCTGTTTTAAAACTTGTAATCAATTGTGTAATTAGTAGAGTTGATTATTGTAATTCAATTTATTGTCATTTACCTAGGTCACAACTAAAAAAATTACAACTAATTCTGAATAGAAGTGCAAGGCTTATTAAGGGTATACTACGAAGAGACAGGATTACCCCTGTATTAATTGATTTACACTGGCTGCTTATCAAGGCTAGAATTATTTTCAAAATTTGTGTCTTAACACATCAAGTATTGCACACTGGTTCACCATTATATCTGAGAAGCTTAATACATGTAATTCAACCAACGGAGGACACCATCAACACCCGTAGAGCTGCTACCGGAGTAACCCTTTTTGAGCCAAGATTTTTAACAGGTGCTGGCTTTCGCACCTTCAAATGTGCTGCTCCAAGATTTTACAACCATCTTCCCCTGAACATTAGACAAATTGAAGACATTAAGAACTTTAAAAGAAAATTGAAAGCACATTTGTTCTCCGAGTGTTATGATTTAAGTGATAAGACCATTTGTGAATCATTTGCTCTTTGAAAAAGAAAACTATATGTCAATGGTCCTGCAGAGCGCCATTTCGGCGGAGTGGGACCTGTTAAATAACAACAATAACAATAACAATATAATGAGAAGGAGGAGGCCACCAACTGCCCGATTTGACCTGTCTCTGCGGAGTGCAGTGTAACCTTGGAATGAGGGTGAGATTTCAGGCTGGAACCAGGTCTCACATATGCCAACTATATTGGGTGATAGAGAGTTGATGAGTAGAGAGAGGTCTCTCATCTTGTGACGAATATTAGGTCTTGGAACGTCTTGATTGAAGCGAGGACGTGAAGTCGGACGAGGGTCCGCTTCGGCGGAAGGGCTGGGGCCACGTTTGCCCTTAGGGGTTAGGGAAACTTCCATTGGGGGACCGTTCACCTGGGCCTGGCGGCCTAGGTCTCCCAGAGCTAAGCTAGAGATACTCCAAGAGGTTAGTAGGGGCCGAAAGCCTTTAGAAGATTGTAGTTGCGGGCGACCGTGAGTGAGAAGGTGATATAAAGTTCGACGACGAAGTGAGAGCGATCAAAAACGTCCGGTTCCTTCAGAAGATATAGAAAAATCCGAGGGTACCTATCAACCGAGATTCAAGGTAAATAAAGTAGGAAGGCCACTTTCTTTACTTCTTTTGGTTTATTTAGGTTAAAATATATGTTATGTTATGTATATATCTCTCAAAGTAGCACGAGAGAATGATGAAAATGAATCCATTAAACCAGATTGAAAGAGAAAACGGAATAATTTTTCCTTGTAGTAATATTTTTATTACCTTTTTCGAAAAATCCGTGCAGGAAAACGATTCGAACCAGGCACACTGAGGCAGCGAGCACCGCTTTGATCACAGTTAAAAGTATGTAGTACACTACGCTACGCCGAGAACCAAAAAAAATCTATGAATAGGATAGCTTTTAAGGAACACTTTCGCCAGTTCGAACGGAGACTATGAAAGAAATAGAAAATTAATTGGGAATTCAAAGAATAAATGAGGAATAGGTAAACGCGTGGCAGATATACAAATGTATATATCTCTCAAAGTAGAACGAGAGAATGGTGAAAATGAATCCATTAAACCACATTGAAAGAGAAAACGGAATCATTTTTCCTTGTAGTAATATTTTTATTACCTTTTTCGAAAAAATCCGTGCATTGAAGCGATTCGAACAGGCACACTGAGGCAGCGAGCACCGCTTTTATCACAGTTAAAAGTATGCCGTTAGTACACTACGGTACGCCAAGAAACAAAAAAATTCTCTGAATAGAATAGATTTTAAGAACATAAGAACATAAGAAAAGAAGGAGACTGCAAAAGACCATTCATGGCCTACACTTGGCAGCTCCTGTTCCAGTCAACACACAAAAGATTTCTTACCAGAGAAAAGTCATCAACATTGTCACCCTTTACAGGAGTTCGTCAGATCTAATCTACAATATACATAAAATGCATCCAGAGGATTATGCCCATTCATGCAACCGCAAAATAATCTCCCCACTCCTTAGAAAAATATATACATATGTACATAAAAAAGTCAGTCCCATCTAGCAGCTTCATTCATATATTTATCTAATCTATTCTTAAAACTACCCAGAGAGGAGGCTTCTATCACATGTCAAGTGAGCCTATTCCATTCATCAACCACACGATTTGTAAACCAATTCCTCCCAATCTCCTTCCTAAACCTATACTTATCAAGCTTAAACCCATTGCTACGTGTCCTGTCATGTTCACTAAGTATAAGAACCTTACCCAGATCCCCTTTATTATATCCTTTTACCCATTTGAAGACTTCAATCAATTCCCCTCTGACTCTTCTCCTTTCCAATGTATGTAGATTTAGTTTTCTGAGCCTTTCACCATAAGGTAAGTTCCTTAGCCCACCAATCATCTTTGTCATCCTTCTCTGCACAGACTCAAGCAAATCAATATCCTTCTTATAATATGGTGACCAAAATTGTACTGCATAGTCTAGATGAGGCCTAACTAGCGCCAGATACAGTTTTAGAATGACTTCAGCACTCTTATTGCTTACACTCCTCCTAATGAATCCCAATATCCTATTAGCTTTATTCTTAGCATTTAGGCATTGCTTTCTAGGACGAAGGTCTGAACTTACCAAAATACCCAAGTCCCTCTCACAATCGGTCCTCCCTAAATTTCTCCCATTTAATTTATAACTATTCAGTGGATTATTTCTACCTATACTAAGTACACTACATTTGTCTATGTTAAACTTCATTTGCCATTTATCAGCCCAATTGGACAGAATGGTCAATTCCTCCTGCATTACAACAGCATCAGAATCAGCCCTAATGGCCCTACCTAGCTTAGTATCATCAGCAAATTTACTCAGGTCACTACTTATACCTATGTCAAGATCATTAATATAAATTAAGAATAGCAAAGGACCCAAAACAGATCCTTGCGGAACTCCACTGCTAACACACACCCACTCAGATTTAACTCCATCTATACTAACTCTTTGCTGTCTGTCACCAAGCCATGACTGAATCCACCTAAATATACTGCCATCGATCCCGTGTGCTTTAACTTTGCTCAGAAGCCGTAAGTGTGGCACTCGATCAAAAGCCTTACTAAAGTCCAAGTATAAAATATCATAGTTTTCATCCTTATCTGCTGCTTCATACACCTTACTATAAAAAGACAGCAAATTAGTCAGGCAGGATTTACCCTTACTAAAGCCATGCTGTGATTCTTTTATCAACTTATGCTTATCCAAGTGATCCCTAATATTCCTTGCTATAATAGATTCCATCATTTTCCCTACCACTGATGTCAAACTTACTGGTCTGTAATTAGACATATTTGTTTTATCCCCTTTCTTAAATATAGGTATCACATTGGCTTTCTTCCATGCCACTGGCACAATGCCACTCTCCAATGATTTTCTAAAGATGCATGCTAGGGACTCACTTTACACATCCTTACATTCTTTCAAAATTCTAGGAAAGACCTCATCAGGAACACTTTCGCCAGCTCGAACGGAGACTATGAAAGAAATAGAAAATTAATTGGGAATTCAAAGAATAAATGAGGAATAGGTAAACGCGTGGCAGATATACAAATGTATATATCTCTCAAAGTAGAACGAGAGAATGGTGAAAATGAATCCATTAAACCACATTGAAAGAGAAAACGGAATCATTTTTCCTTGTAGTAATATTTTTATTACCTTTTTCGAAAAAATTCGTGCAGGGAAGCGATTCGAACAGGCACACTGAGGCAGCGAGCACCGCTTTTATCACAGGGTAAAAGTATGCCGTTAGTACACTACGCTACGCCAAGAACCAAAAAAATTCTCTGAATAGAATAGATTTTAAGGAACACTTTCGCCAGCTCGAACGGAGACTATGAAAGAAATAGAAAATTAATTTGGAATTCAAAGAATAAATGAGGAATAGGTAAACGCGAGGCAGATATACAAATGTATATATCTCTCGAAGTAGCACGAGAGAATGATAAAAATGAATCCATTAAACCACATTGGAAGACAAAACGGAATAATTTTTCCTTGTATTAATATTTTTATTACCTTTTTTCGAAAAATTCCGTGCAGGGAAGCGATTCGAACCAGGCACACTGAGGCAGCGAGCACCGCTTTTATCGCAGTTAAAAGTATGCCGTTAGTACACTACGCTACGCCGAGAACCAAAATAATTCTCTAAATAGAATAGCTTTTAAGGAACACTTTCGCCAGCTCGAACGGAGACTATGAAAGAAATAGAAAATTAATTTGGAATTCAAAGAATAAATGAGGAATAGGTAAACGCGTGGCAGATATAAAAATGTATATATCTCTCGAAGTAGCACGAGAGAATGATGAAAAATGAATCCATTAAACCACATTGAAAGACAAAACGGAATAATTTTTCCTTGTATTAATATTTTTATTACCTTTTTTCGAAAAATTCCGTGCAGGGAAGCGATTCGAACCAGGCACACTGAGGCAGCGAGCACCGCTTTTATCGCAGTTGAAAGTATGTCGTTAGTACACTATGCTACGCCGAGAACCAAAAAATTTCTCTAAATAGAATAGCTTTTAAGGAACACTTTCGTCAGCTCGAACGGAGACTATGAAAGAAATGGAAAATTAATTGGGAATTCAAAGAATAAATAAGGAATAGGTAAACGCGTGGCAGATATACAAATGTATATATCTCTCAAAGTAGCACGAGAGAATGATGAAAATGAATCCATTTTTTTATCCGCTCGTGTGGCTGGTTTAAATTATATATTGTGGGCGCGTGATCTGACAAAATCCTATGGATTGTTTAAATTGTATATTGTAGATGCATGATCTGACACAATCCTATGGATTGTTTATAAAGTAGTTGCATGATCTGATATAGTCCTATGTGGGTGGGTTTTGACGGATGCGGATGACCTTTGATAGGCTCTTGTGGCTTTTGTCATCCGTGAAATTATGTTATGTTATGCTATGTCCTTTGAACCGGATCTTAACTTACTTAGATCCTGTAATTTAATGGTAAAATAGCTTAAGCTAAACCATATGGGCGAGATTTATACCAATGTTCATTGTAAAAGAAAAAATATTTTGATAAATTGCTAGCGACTGTGATAGTACACCACGAGTTGTAGTGGTGGCGGTTGTAAGAAACAATAGTAAGACGTTAATTATATATTTATTTCTTAATAGTCAATAAATTTAAATTAGTTCGCCCTTAATAATTCCCACATTCGTTAATAAAATTTAAATTAGTTTTGCCATGTCAACAATTCATAAGATTGCGGGTCATGAAATTTTTTGTACAACCTTGAAAACAAGGTTGTGCGATGAAATGCAAGGCGCTAGCTGTGACTACGCAAAACTCTGAGTATGGAGTCAACAATTACAAAAACAAGTAGATATAGTGACCCGATATTACGAAGAGTTAATGGATGCTACGAGTGATGAAGAAAGAATAAGCGAACTAATAGAGCAAAGAGCGGAATATGAGGTAGAAATACAAATTATAATAAAGACTTGCAGGACTGTATTTATAGGACACAAACGCTATCAATCTTTGCTAACTCGACTCCTATAAAACTCCCTAGTATATACCTCCCGACCTTCTGCGGAGAGGTGGAGGAATGAGAGGGATTCTGGGATCAGTTTAAAAGTTTGGTCGATCGTTTTGACATTAATCTGGATGACAAATTCAATTATTCAAAAGGCCGATTGTCGGGAAACGCACGGAAATTAATAGAAGGTTTGCCGAGTGAAGAGGGCAGTTGTGACTGTGCAAAGAGTATTCAAATAAACAATTATCATAATAAAAAACGTATAGTAGAAGAACTTTGTAATAAAATAGAAGAACTAAAAGCTGCCTCTTTTAACTTAAAGTTTTTGAGTGAGTTCAGAGCGAACTTGGAAATAATAATAGCCAGGTTAAAAAATACTAAATGTGATGCTGACAGTTGCGGACCAATGATAGTAGCGGTGGTAAAAAGAAAATTACCATTTAAAGCTATAGAATATATCCAAAACCGAATGAATGAAGATTATCTAGAAATAACACAATTAAGAGATGGGTTGGGAAAGCTAGTAAATCATTTAGGTTCCCATAAAATGACTGCAACGGATGCTAACTTACCGTCTGCTACATGAGTAGCTAATAAATGGAGTAGGCCAGAAGCAAAGGTATATGAAGTATATCAGAAAAAAACTCTCATAAGTACCTATACTAAAGAAAGTTCCCCCTCCAAAACCAAACCGTGAATAATTATAAGTGTGTTTTCTGTCAAGGGCAGCACATATCTAATAAATGTACTGTGTATAAAACTTAGGATAATCGTATTGATAGAATAAAAGAATTAAAATTGTGTACGAGATGTAGCGGTAAACACCCTACAGAAAAATGCCGAATAAAACTCAATAAGTGTTTAAAGTGTAAAAAGGCGTTTCATCATTTAAATTTTTGTGACGAGTTGCCAACCATTGAACAGAGAGTTTGTGCTGTGCAGGCCTCAAGTCGTAAAATATTGACCGCGTTGCCAGTGGGAAAATGCTCCATGAAGGCTAAGGGGCGAAAATAGGCATTTAAAGTACTGTGTGACTAGGGTTCACAGTGTACCTATATCAGTGCAAATCTCGTAGCAAATTTGAATTTATAAATAAAGGAATGGGTAGAGTTAAGAATATCTGGGTTCACCGGCGAAATGGACAGTCAAAAGTATGGTATAGTAACATTCACTATTAAAAATGGGAATGAATTTGTAAGATTTCAAGCGCTAGGGTTGGATAGATTACCCCAAAACATAAAGATTGATGGATTGAATAATTGTTTGACACACCTAGTTAAGGGTGGAGTAAGGATGTCTGATCCATATTTGGGATATTTGATAACAGATGTGGATTTATTGGTAGGAGCGGATCAGTATAACAAATTGGTAGAGGGCATGGTTAAACTGAAAGGTATGACTTTCCTAAAAAACAAGGGGAGGTTTAGTATTGCATGGAAACATCCCTAATAAATACGTGCCCGTTATTAAGGAGCACAGGTAGCTTTACTGACCAATATAGGTGTACTACCGTCCAATAATTGTCCTGATCTATCAAATTTGTGGAAGTTGGATACAATAGGGATTAAACCTGAAACAATTAGTTATGAAGAACAGGCAGTGATAGATCAATACAAAAATACAGTAAAATTCAAAGAAGGAAAGTATTGGGTTAAACTGCCCTGGAACCCGACCACCAAAACCTACTAAACAATTACAAATAAGCTGAAAACAGGCTAAAAGCAAGTTTGAAAAAACTGAGGTCCAACGCTAGCATTATCAAAAAATATGATAATGTTATTAAAGAGCAGGTAGAGAAAGGATTTATAGAAAAGGTGACCTCTTGCTGAAGTAACTAAAGACACGCATTATTTACCCCCACCTACCCGTAATAAGGGAAAGTAAAACATCTCCATTAAGAGTAGTATTCGACTGTAGTGCGAAACTAAAAAATGGTACTAGTCTAAACGATTGTCTATACACCGGACTCACTATAACTGATAAATTAATGGACGTTCTGATTAGATTCCGGACAAATAAATATGCTTATACAGCAGATATAAGTAAGGCTTTCCTTAGAATAGGATTGCAGGAAGAGGATCGTAATTTTACGAGATTCCTTTGGCCGAGTGACCCTTTAGAAAGATATAGCCCAATGGATACTTATAGATTTAAATCAATATTGTTCGGAGCTACTAGTTCACCATTTCTACTAGAAATGAAATTAAGTCATAATTTGAATAATCAAGTGAAAAATAGTAATATAGCTGAGTGCATAAACAATATACTAGGCAATGATGGGGATGGAAATGAAAAAATATTGGGAATATATTGGAATTATAATAAGGATACTATTTCAATAAATAACGTTAAATGGCATGCAACTACGAGTAAGAGAACGCTCTTAAGTAATATAAGTAAAGTATTCGATCCCTTGAGGTTGGTTTCTCCGTTAATTACTCCCATGAAACTGCTAGTCCAGCAAACTTGGAGTAGGAAGTTGGGGTGGGATGAGGATCTTCCAATTGAAATTATAAATAATAGGAGGAACTGATCTTAGAAGCGAAGGAATTGGATACTATCGAATATCTAAGGGCGGTATTGCACAGCGGAGAACCGTGCGACCTTCACATATTTTGTGATGCTTCGCAAAAATCGTACGGAGACGTAGTGTATGCTACAAATTTTAGATCCGATCCTATGTTAATAATCTCTAAATCCCGCATCACATCTATGAAAGAAAAGACCATACCACAATTAGAATTAACGGCCATTTATGTGGCGATGGAGTTAAGTAAATATTTGAAAGAAGTATTGGACGATGTTAAGATACAAAGTAGTTATATTTGGTCGGATAGCGAAGTGTCTTTGCAGTGGGTAAGAAATAAAAATTGTAAAGTAGTTTATGTACAAAATAGGGAAGTAGATATGGGTCGTACAGATCCCCAATGTATATATAAATATCTACCTTCAGAGAGTAACCCAGAAGACATGTTGACGCGACAGATTATGGCTCCATGGTTTGATTGATTGTATAGGTTTATTGTGCAACAGCGTACCTTTATACATAATCTAATACAAATACAAAAATAATCCAATACAAATGCAGTAATAGTATGATACAATAATATATAAATACACGCAGTATAAGCGTACACATTACACAAAGCGGGGATCCCGTCAGTGTTGGCGTGCAGTAAGACGCGGTGGAGCGTCCCACGCGTGTCTTATCTGCTGCAAGTGGGTGGTGGTGGTCTTCACCACCCGTCGCCCGGCTGGGCGCGGGCGGCGATCAGCGCAGAGGGGGTGCTGTGCTCGGCACCTCCAGCAGCTCGTTTGTTGGGGTGTGGCGGACTACCTGGGCGGCTCTTGCCTCTCACGCCCTCAGTAGGGCGCCTCTTACAGGGGGAGGCGCTGGCGCTCTCTCTGGCCTGAGGCGGAAGGTGGCTGGGCAGGGGAGGAGGCAGTGCATCAGTGGACACCGGGAGCGGCCGCCGCAGTGTTCACACCTCCCTGCCACAGAATCGGCGTGCAGCTCTTCCCGCGTGGAGTAGCCCAACCTCGCACACTTTAGCAGCACGCCGTTCGCTCTGGGCTGATGGAAGGATGAGTTAAGTGAGTGATAGGCTGTGGCTGCAGCATACCACGCCGCTTGCCTCTTAATTGCTTCCCATTCTTGGTGCTGCTGGTGGGCGTTGTGGGCGGCCCTGCGTTTAGCCTGCACATTGAGCTGCTGCAGGCTGGGGCGCACGGTCCAGGTGATGGTGGGGCCGTGGGTGGCTCGCTTGGCAGCATTGTTGCCGCGCACGCCAATTTGGCTGGGAATCCAGTGGAGCCGGACACGCCTGCCCTGAGCTGCCAGGTCGTGCAGGGCGCACAGGATGGTGGTGGTGAGGTGGATGTTGTCCCGGGTGTAGGCGTGGGTGTGCTGCAGTGCCTGAAGAATATATAGTTAAAGAGTTTAATTTATTCCAAAATGAAGGTATAATACGATGCAGGGGTAGAATCAGTAATACCGAGTTGTCATACCATACAAAATTCCCTGTTCTTCTCCCCACCAAACATTATATAACAAATCTACTCATTAATAACGCACACGAACAGAGTATGCATGCAGGAGTTCAGGAAACTCTATATAAATTTAGGGAAAACTTTTGGATCCCCAAAGGCAGAATAAGGGTCAAAAACGTAATAAGTAAATGTTTTTGGTGCAGAAGGTTGGAGGGAGTATCGTATCCCTATGCTAAATCGCCTCCATTGCCGAGAGAACGAGTGGAGGATGTTAAACCCTTTGAGATAGTAGGAATAGATTATACGGGTGCTATCACTTGTGCAGCCACTAGAGCAATTCATTTTAACTAGGCCATGAACATGACAGCAGATATATTTTTAAATATATTTAGAAGGTTTATGGCTAGAAGATCCTGTCCAAAAATTATTCTTTGTGATAATGGCACAAATTTTAAACTGGGGGCAGATCTGCTCAGTATGATATTGGGTTAATTAACTTTTAATAAGTGGTCGTCGTTGCGCTTTGCGAAAGTGTATTGTTTCGAGATGCCACCTAGCACAGCTTTGGGTGTACCGAGAAGAAGTTTTTTTCTTTTCTGCTACTACGACTCAGTGTCAAGACATAAAAACAGACCCCGTTAAATATCTATTAAAATTTCCGCGAGTTGTCAAGTTTGGGGTCATACGGCGTGTAAAACCGTATAATAATAACTTACCTACTTTGATTTAAGTTTTATGAATATTAATGGATAAATAAGCAATTATCTCGTTTTAAGATCAAGAGTAATCACCATTTCACAAGCTAAGTATATATTTAGCTGTCATTTATTATTAATAGCTACCTATTAGGATCATTTATGCATATTATACGTAGACACTGAGAATGGGCTATTTAATAACCACCTTATATTAGAGCAAGTAACTGGAGATTTTTATTCTTTACTATGTTTATATTACAGCCATAATTTTTCAGTTCAAATTTAATTTAATTATTCTTGCAATTTCTTGTTCAAATTGTTCCAAGTGACCAAGTTCATAATTAAAAATTAAACAGGAAATTCGAAATATATATATATATATATATATATATATATATATATATATATATATATATATATATATATATATATATATATATAATGTATGTAAAACTAGCGTAGCAATGCTCTCTAGCATTTCTATAAAATATCAGCATACTTTCCTTTTTAAATACAATTTTAAAGTATCCAAATTTTTCCCCATCAAAATTTAGACCAGTTCTCTTCAATCTTATGTATAAATTATCAATCATCTCAAAGAATCCTATATTAAATCATCAATCAAAATTCTCAAATTTGTATCTATATGTATTTTCAATATATTTTTGTATAAATAATTACATCCAAAAATCGTGGCTAAGATACATTTTTTTTTTTTACAACACTTCCTTTAGGAAAGTAACACGCTTTCAGCCGTTCCAAATTGAACACAAATATTCCTCATTCATGTTTCGTCATTTTCATCGTAAAGGTCAGTAAATATTCCTTCTCCATGTAATCATTTAACTCTAAACAAATCATACTTAGTTTAATTCCTCGTCCTCTCATTCCAGACTCTCATACACTGCTTGTTATCTATTTACCATTACCTCGTTACCTATCTACACAAAGCTTAGTCACGCCGAAAATTCAGTATTAAACTCATATATATATATATATATATATATATATATATATATATATATATATATATATATATATATATATATATATATATTATTTTTCTCTCCTTTGTATTCCATCCATTCCTTAATGATTTTGTGGTCAGCCATTAACCCTAACTTCACCATAAGCTCAGCCGCTTGAGCCTTTTTACGATTTAATAACTCTCCTCAAAAACTTATAGATATAGGTTTGTTTTGAAGTATCTATTAAGTTCATACCACAATGGCCCTTGATCTATAAATTGGTGCCCAATTTTTTTTAATTATCTCCCGTACGTTTATTCATTCTTAATTATATAATAAAATATAAATTTTAAACCCAGTATAGCAATGCTCTCTGGGCATTCCTATAATAAAATCCTCCTGGGAAACTTAAATATATAAATTATGTATAAAATTCAAATCATTCATTTAATTTACTTAACTTTTGTCAATTAAATCATTCATGTAATTTATGTACAACTTAATAATTCATTAATTTATTTTAATTATCTTTTGTCAATTCAATCATTCAATTATTTTATGCATAACTTTTGGCAATTCATTTATTTTATGTAACCTTTAATAATTCAATTATCCCGTGATGAGAAACAGATTTCATTTAACGCACTGGTACAAACAACATCTCTTAGAATTTCACGCGCATACAAACACACGCATTTCACCACTTGTGAAATAACGCGAATTGACTCTCTCATTTGTGTTCGCGTCACCATCTATTCGTGCTCAAATTTACTTCGAATCAAGAACCCAATTCACAGTCCACCATAGTCACTTTACATCTTAGTCACTTTACATCTTAGTTACTTTACATCATAGTTACTTTACCACATCATACCTTACTACATCTTACTTTACCACATCATAATTACCACATATGGTTACCACATCTTGGTTACTTTACATAACTTACATTCATTCTACTATCCATTACTTCTCATTGTGCATTACGTTGTATTCCTTAGTGATTCTCAATTTAATTATATTCATCCATGTAAATGTAATAACCGCTCACTAGTATTTCCTAATTCAATTCTCTCATTGTGCATTCGTTGATTTTGTAAATATATTTATTTTGTTTATTTTCCGTTTTTCTTACAAACCTAGTTCTGAAGTTTTCTAAATTCGTTTCAAGTCATTCGTTAGGCCTAAATATTAGCAGACGACTATTCCTCCAAATTCAACAAATCCCATTAATAACCAAATACCATACCAGTCATATGGTTTCATATTTTTCGAGCACGCTCTATTTATTGTAAGCTATAGTCTCCACAAATCCTGACTGATCCATTTGTCTTCAATACGGGGACCACTGGAGCAGCCCAGGCAGAATGCGGTATAGGAGAAATTATACCTTCTTCTACCAATATATCCAATTCTCTTTTTACTTTATCTCTTAGTGCATAGGGAACTGTCCTGGCTTTACATAATTTAGGAGGGATATTTGGATCTACCTCAATAGGGAACGTTTTACCTTTAAGGCAACCCAGACCAGGAGTAAATAAATCTGGGAATTCTTTTACTATATCAGCTTCAGTATATGATACACTATTTATATCTGAGAGCTTCCGATTATTTAGATGAAGGGAATTAATTAAATCTCTTCGTAAAAGACATGGACCTGATCCTTTCACAACAACAATAGTTGATTGACAGGAATTAGCAGAATCAAGTCTAGCACAGACAGAAATTTCACCTGCTATTTTGAGGCAAACACCCTTATAAGTCTTAAGGTTTATAGAAGAAGGATGAAGAACAGGTCTGTCACTTTTAATAGGCCATAATTAAAGAAAGTGTCCTCAGAAATAAGGGAACCTGCAGCACCTGTATCTAATTCCATAGTTACACAAACATTATTTAGAAACAGTGTGACATTAAGAGGATTAACTTTAGTAGGAGTAACATTAAAGACATAGTCATAGCTAGAATCTACCTCAGTGACTTTAGCTTTGTCCAGTTTATGGACACGATTATTCCCTTTAAATTTTGGTTTGGTCTTACCAAAATTTACGCTTTGCACATTTTTGCTCATAGGTTTAATATGCCCCTTCTGATTACAAGGAAAGCAAGTAGCATCGTTGAATGGGCACTCCTGTTTCCAGTGTAATTTATCACAACCAGAACAAGGGGTCTTAGGTTTTAAGGTAGCATCTGCAACCCCAGCTTTAGGCTTAGTAGGATTATGCTTGAAAGTAGGGCTCTGATTATGCAGTTTGTTTATAGCAGAGTGTCTCATAGCTTGTGCATCTCTGAAAGCTGCTTCTCCAGCTATTTCTAGAGCTCTACTAAAAGTTAAGTCTGATTCTGCCAGCAAAATGTGCTATGTAGACTCATTAGATAGGCCCATCACAAATGTGTCTCTTAACATATCTGTTAGATGGTCACCAAACTCACATGTGTGAGCTAGTGCTTTAATTCCAGCAACAAAATTAGCAATAGTTTCACCAGATTTTTGATTCCTAGAATAGAACTTAAATCTTTCATATATTAGAATTACCTTGGGTTTGTAATGTTCCTTCAGAACTTTAATAATATCAGGATATTTACAACTCCCTGGCTCCTTTAGTGATAACAGACCCTTAGGTCCAGCCAATGTAAGAAAGGCTGGTGGTACCTTTTTCTCCTCTGGGATAGAGTCAGCTAGAAAATAGAATTCGACTCGATATTAATATAGGTCTCAAAATCTTCGACTCCAGCATCGAAACTATCAATATAACCTATAAGAGACATTGTATTGCAAAAAAACAACCCACGAAAAATAGAAATCTACACACAGAAACTAGGAATAGGGGACAATTTAACCCACTGATAAAAAGCAAAACAAATCCTCAATCCCCGTCGCCATTGTAGTATATATAGTATCAGTTAGGTTATAACAACTATTATTTAGAAAACTCACCAAGGATGACGTGGCGCATCAGATGTGGTAGTAATTGACAGAATAAGACGTTAATAGGGGTAGTAAATAGAATAATGTAATTTAGGCTATGATGGGAAACAGTAGGCTGGCGGAATAAAAAGTAGTCGCTAGGGGCCAGATCTAGACTGTAGGGGGGATGGTTGAGTTCCTCGAATCCGCACTCGCGCAGGGCAGCTTGTGAAACTCTGGCCTTGTGGACTTTGACAACGTTGAAGTCGATCATGGGGCGTGAGGTTTCTAGGGACCCAACGGGCAGAGACCTTGGTCATGGCCAAATTGTCGTGGATGATGTTGATAACACTTCCATGTGATATTCCAAGTTCTCGCTCGATTTCTTCGACCTTCACCCGTCGATTTTCGAGGTTCACCTCCACACGGGCCACATTGTCCTCGTTGGTCACGTCTGACGGGCGTCCTGGACGGGGGTCATCTTCAAGGGACTCACGACCATGGCGGAACTCCCTATTCCAGCGACCAATGGTTGTATAGGAAGGAGCGGTGTCGGTGTACACTGCAACCATGCGTTCATGGATCTCTTTTGCATTCTTGCCTTCCTTGGTCAAAAATTTTATCACTGCGCGGTGCTCAACCTTCTCCATTGTTGAAATACTTGTGACTGACGATCTGCGATCAGCTACTGCTTCTTAAATAGACGAGACGGGAGCGTTCGGCTGGGGGCCTGACTTGTCATAACTTGTCCTGACACCCCCCCAAACAGCCATCCCCCTTCCTTTGTTTTGCCCTACCGATTCGCAAAACTTATTGACTGCCCCTCGTTGCATGGAATATAAAATGACCTCAGGCAACGCCCCTATCGAGCAAATTAGCAAAGCCCCTGCCCCAATTCCCCAACTCATCCAGAGGCACGGCCACCCCTACATCTCTCTTCCCGCGTACGATCCGGCAAACCCTATCGCCTGGCTAGAGGCGTCAGACCTCATCCTTAAGCCTCAGCATGTGACGAATATAGAGAAGATAGCTGCCGTCTTCCAGCGCCTTCCCATGAGTTAGGGGGACGACGAGCTCCTCTGACGACCGGGCCGAGCGTTTAGAGGTTCAATCATCTTTATCGAGGGACCTCGAGGCCTCAATACGGAGGGTAGAGGCCGACATTCAGAGGTTAATGCTGCAACGTGGATCACGGAGCGAGTACAGTCACGGAGTTGACAATCAGACGCGTAGGCCCCATTCAGGTTAACGAAGAGAAACCAACGAGGGCATCTCAATGCGATAGGTGAGAGTCAGCAAATTTCACAATCTTCTTTCACCTATCCTCATCATCTTCCACACAGTCAGGGCCTTTGCTGATACCATAAAATATATGGCACAACGCTATACAATGTGCACAGCCTTGTAACTACCGCTATGCTCCTTCACATACTGCGACAAGTAGTCCCCCGAAGCATAACGTTTCCTTTCCCTCTCAACCAACTTAGTGGTGCTGGTATCATAACAAATATGGGGTACGAGCCGGAAAATGTTTACCCCGTTGCACATACTTACAACCAGTAACTCCACCTAATCTCAACTCTCCACTCCTTTCACATCAATCTTCATCTCAAAACTCCTCTATTCTTCACTTTTCATCACCGAACTCTCCAAATCCTCAATCAAATTTTCATTCCTCAAATTCTCCAGTTTTCACTTCACCTGACTCAACCACTTTCTCTAAATCCTAATATCAAATCTTCATTTCTCAAATTCTCCAGTTTTCTCACTTCACCCAAGTCAACCACTTTCTCCAAATCCTCAAATTTCAATTTCTAAATCTTCAAATTCTCGCATTCCTCTCACTCCAGCCTCTCAATCACAAACTTTAAACTAACAAGGCATGGGATTTTACGAGTTAACATAGACCACCTGCACCTCACTTCACTTATTCAGGTAGGTCTTCACTTTTGTATTTTGACCTACACTCAATCCTCACTTCATATCGTACCAATTCATTCAGCACCCATACAGTGCTCTGGCAACACGCCATAAATTCATTCGGCACTCATACAGTGATATGGCAACACGCCACCGACTCTCAGCAAACACACACACAGTGCTATGGCAACATGCCATCAATCTATTAGGCACTCATACAGTGCTATGGCAACACACCATCAATATATTCAGCACTCACACAAACTATTGCAACATGCCTTCACTTCACTCAGACACAGCTATGACAACACTTCATGAATTGTTTCGCACTCACATAGTGTTATGGCAACACGCCTTCAAACCGCCTATGTAGAAAACGTTCACCTTTACCTTCTACTTTTTCTTCCACTATACCCCTCTATGGTACAGTAACACCCCAAAATAAACCCAATCCTACCCTTTCAACCACCCCTGCTACTCAAACACCACCTTCCGTTTTGATGCCTCCTCCTCCTTTGTTGCAGAAACCCTCGTCAGGAGCAAATCTCCCACCCAATGATCACTCCGTCAGCGGACAACGGGACTCAAGACCCCCACATCCCGCTTGATGCCATCTGAAAAGGAACAACAAGCGGATCACCTTCGCTCCATCAACCTTCTCGTTTGCCAGTGCCTCGTTCGCGCTACTGGCACTCCCACAGCGAATCCATCTCCACTCACTCGCAGCCAAACTAATGGCGCTGTTGTCACACGCTCCAGTCACATCGTCAGAAGGCCTCGGCGTTACCAAGACGGCGGATCTTAAATTAAAAAAGAGGGGGTAACTTTCTTTGTGGGGAAGTGTTATAGCAATGCCCTCTGGCATTCCTATAAAATATTAGTATATTTTCCTTTTTAAATCCAATGTTAAAATATCCAATTATTTTCCCATTAAAATTTCAGCCATTTCTCTTCAATCTTATGTATAAATTATCAATCATCTCAAATAATCCTATATTAATTCATCAATCGAAAATCTCAAGTTTTCATGTATATGTATTTTCAATATATTTTTGTATAAATAATTACATCGAAAAATCGTGGGTAAGATACTTTTTTGTTTGTAACACTTCCGTTAGTAAAACGTTCAAACTAACACGCTTTCAGCTGTTCCACATTGAACACAAATATTTCTCATTCGTGTCTCGTCATTCTCATCGTAAAGGTCAGTAAATATTCCTTCTCCATGTAATCATTTAACTCTAAACAAATCATACTTAGTTTAATTCCTCGTCCTCTCGTTCCAGACTCCCATACACACTACTTGTTACCTATTTACCTTGTTACCTATCTACCTTACACCAAGCTTAGTCACGTCGAAAATTCAGTATTAAACTCATGTTCATATATATATATATATATATATATATATATATATATATATATATATATATATATATATATATATATATATATATATATATATATATATATATATATATATATAATTAAATTCAAATTCAATTACTATATTTCAACTATGTTTTATTCTTGTTAATCTATAATAATATATATATTTTGTTCTATCTTCCTTGTATTCCATCCATTCCTCAACGATTTCGTGGTCAGCCATTAGGCCTAACTTCGCCATAAGCTCAGCCGCTCAAGCTTTTTTTACGATTTAATAACTCTCCTCAAAAACTTATAGATATAGGTTTGTTGTAAAGTATCTATCTAGGTTCATACAACGATGGCCCTATATATATATACTAGCATCAAATATAATTAATCAATCAATTACTCTTTGACGAGAATAAATTATTTCTACGTAACATCACCACCAATACGACAAAATCCATTTTATACAAGAATTTCACTTACACCAACACACATACAAACACACGCCTTTCGCCATCTGCCTTTAATAGCTTTCCAAGGTCCTTTCGTGCACAGGGTCGCTTCAAAGAAAGGTCAGTCAAAATTCCTCTTCCACTTATTCTCTGCAATCAATCCTCACAAGAGAGTATGTCCTAATTCCTGTTCCTTCTCTCATTTGCAGACACTAATTCACATTCCATCATTAGTCGTGTACCTACATAATTACAATTATATATTTATATACACCTGTGAACACACCATTCTCGTCACGTGCTTTCAAATATTTACTTTCCAAACGCATAACTTGTATTCCAATTCAACTTAAATTATCTATGTATTTGTCAATATTCTCTGTATAGCATTCAATTTGTATCCCTTAAATATCCTCTCCGTTATTCAATTATATTTTGTATAAAAATAACTTCAAATCATAGATTATTGTAAGATTATAATATATCATATTTTTGTTAACTTGAATCATTATATTCCCATGATAGCAAGGAGAGTTCAAATCCACGTTATCGTTACGGTATTATCAGTCAAAACCAAAACAACAAAATTTATATACGTACTGACTTTTGCATTTACTATCTAAGGCTAAAGTTAGAACCTCTGCATAGCCGCTACACTCTAATTTCAATTGATGACAATTAAATTAATTTATGATCCAGTAGTTTTTAAAGTCTATATTAAGTACTAAAAAGGATTTATTTTTCGTGAGCAGCTAAGAGAAAAACGATAATTTAGAATACCACGAATATAACTCGATATAAAGAGGCTACTCAATTTGCATTTACACTATAATTTATTAGACACTAAATAGAGTTGTACTTTGCCAATCAATTTGCATTTACATTGTGATTTATTAGACAATAAATAGAATTGTACTTCACTAAGTTGAATTCACTATTTATCAATTGATTTAAATCGGCTTTGATTTACTCTGCAACTACTAGGTCACGTTTACAACCCAAGCGGTTGTTTTGCCGAAAAGTGAAAAGATGAAATTCAGTGAGCAGTCATCTGGCGAGATGGGAATAATTGCGGAAGTGGGAGTAGTCGTGTTATAGAAAAGTGAGAAGCGGAAAAGAACAATCAAAGTTGACGAGCGATTCGGGAGTCATTTCAGAGCACATGTCTTCTTGTCAAAACGTATAGGTGATTCTGTGCTTCCTTGAGATACTTAGTGTTCCTGAGCCATGGATGAACGAACGCTACAGGATTTTTGGAGTGCCCTGGTAAGACACCTCCTTGAGTTCGTCGAGCGCAATGAAGATGAAGTTTTGGGAGCTCTTACGAAATTCTGTGAAAGACGTATTATATGGGATAGTTGTTCTCTGCAAAACTTTTTGTATGTGTCTTGGTATATTTTTAGGGGAAAACTACCTTCATGCATGAAGGATGTACCTAAATATTTTCAAAAGCAGGAAAGTGGCATGATTGCAAATCGCTCAAGGCTGGCATGGTTTTAGAAAGTCTATGGGGGTTACGTTTGTTGCAGGTGCCCTGTTTATAGGGGGAAGGTGAGACTGGCTGGTGTATATTATTATTGACCTCATCCGGATTAATAGTGGGAAGGGAATTAATGTCACGGATATTTTGGAGAGGTCCCTCAAGTCGCGTGAGTGCGGTGATAGGTGACGTTAATTTCGTATCTGACTCCAAAGATACTCAAATAATATTCCGACTTAGTTGGGTTTACGAAGGCTTTATGATCGAGAAAGGACTGATAGGAATCACGTAAACAAAAATAAATGTTTAATTCCAACAAACAAAACAAGCAAAGCAAAAGGGAGGCTCGTGTTTACAAGATATGGTCAGGGAATATTTCACAACCGGTCAGGAAAACGAACGTTACGGAAACAAGAGTTAGGCGAGTATAACGCGTGCTTCGCGACGCTAAACGAACTGTAATTTGTTTCTTTACTATCGATCCTACGGTGTCTCTCCGTCTGTCTGACTTAACTATCTACCCGAGTGTCGAGTTCTCCATTTTTCTTCTATAAAAGGTACAGAAGGCGCGGCCGTTTTTCGCTTCTGGGATCATAGGCAATTTTATCATCACATGGTCTCCGAAGCTAATCATTTATGGTGCCTACAATTTTTCACTTTTGTCGATATTATTAGAATTTATTCTTCTTTTATTTCAATCTTTTTTCAATCTCAGAAAGAGGTTGTATGTGTAGATAGGTTCTTTTACAAGGAGAAGTATGTAGTAGACAGAAGGTTTCTAAGACAATTCATAAGGCATCAAGAATTTGCAGGAAGGTTTGTTCTAATGAATGCTGTTTGTTCATTAGTTCTCTTTAGTGCATCAACCTAATATTGACCAATGTTGGCTTAGAAAAGAAACTCTTTGATATAACTAAAAGTTTTGAAAAACCTATCCAAATTTAAAAAGAAGCACACTTCCAAATAGCTAAAACTGGATTCAGGGATCAGTGCGATGTCTGCGGGTTGCATTAAATCGTCTTGCGTCAGCCATGTGGGAATGGTTAATAATGCAGTTGCCCACAGACATTGTGCATAATTTCATTCTTTTTGCCAAACATTGTGATTTGGGTTATGAACGCGCACCTGGGGATGGCAACTGTTTATTTATAGTTTGCCAAAGCTTTGCAGCGACTTGATATTGACGCAAATCACCTGTTGCTCAGAGCCTTTACTTCAGAACTGTTGGAATCGAAAAAAAACGTTTCTTACTCTTTCTTGATAGTCTCTGGTGACCCTGAACTGGCCTTCAAAAACTACTTGCCATCACTTCGATGTGGGCAAAAATGGGGGACCACATTGAAATCCAGTTATTGGCGGAAGACTATTATGCCATAATACAAATTTATTTTAAATGGAAGCAACCTATCATTAATAAATATCAATGATGACAAAATGCAAATAAAATCATTACTTTAGCATATTGGAACAACTTGCACTACGATGTCTTCTTGCCATCGCATAGAAGTTTATCTCACTCAAGTGTATAAGAAGAAGATATAGGCATTGAGTCTGGGTATTTTCGACAGGACCATCGTGCTGAGTCTCAGAGAGTTTCTGAAGATCCCAATCAAACGCAAACCAGAAGAGTATCCAAAGCTGCAAGAGCTGAAAGAGCGCATCAAAGAAGGTCCTCTGGAACTTTAAATGACAGGAGAAGGAGGATAGAAGCTAATGCTGAAAGGATGAGATGAGTCAGGGCTTCTGAAGACACTTATCAAAGGCAAGCCAGAATAACAACCGGCGCTGCACAAATGAGACAAGTGAGATGTGCATTTTTGTTCGGTCTACATAGAGCAGCATTTAATTATGATCATAAAGAAGATTAATCAAACCACCCCAAGGTGTCTATTGTAACTTTGGAAAAGGAATGTAAGTCATGCAAAGCCCTAAAGTTCAAAGATGAGACCAATCTTCTTTGTTGCAGAAATCGAAAAGTTCAGTTGGAAGAGCTACCTATTCCAAGTCAACAATTCCTTTCCCTATTAGATGGATCAAATCCAGATTCAGTTGAATTTTTAAGATTCATAAGAGCTTACAACAAATGCTTTTCTATGACATCATTTGGAGCAATGATGTACCTTTGCCAGGGTGAAAGTCAACATTCAGAGTCCAATTCAATTTATCCTTTGCTGAATAAACCAAGCAAGTTTCTTTAAATCCACTTCATTGAGGACTATAAAGTTCAAGCACAGAACAGATCAAACATGTCTCAGGATTTACAACTAAACATAGTGCTGAATCTCCAAGAATTCATTCACCTAAACAATGTCTATATCAAAAAATTCAAGACAGCCTTGGAAATAAGTCCAGATGAAGAAGTCTGAGTAATCATCAGAGTAGACAAAACTCCGAATGGTGAAAATCAACGAAGATTCAATTCTCTTACAAAAAATGAAGTTGGACTTTTAATTGTAGGACAAGACTTTGAAAAAGGAGATATTGTTCTACAATATAAAGATGGAAATTTGAAGAAAGTCGCTGAAACTCATACAAAAACTGGAACAGGGAATAACAAGAAAATATCTGCTCAGGATCTTTATGTTTATAGAATAATAATGAGACAGGAAAATTTCAATTTGCTATTGAGATTTAAGCAGCTTCTCAATCAATTCTTAGTTAATATGTATGCCAAGATTGAGTCAGAGAGCTGGCCTTCATCAAGCTGAATCAGAAAAAGCTCAGGGCAGAGGAATACATCCACCTAAAAGATGCAGTTTTAAGTGATGGCACTGGAAATAATGATGGAAAATGGTGAGTCTGCCTTCTTCTTTTACTGAAGGTCCTAGGTACATGCATGAGAGAGTAAAAGATGTAATTTGCTATGTCAAACATTATGGCAAACCTGACTTATTCATTACCTTCACATGTAATCCCACATTGGAAGAAATGCGCATGCCCATTTGCTAATTTGGCTGAAGGACAAAATAAGTTCCAATGAGATTGACCTTATAATCAGTGCAGAATTACCAAATCCTGAAACAGATCCAATGTTGTTTGAAATCATCAGGAAGAATATGATTCATGGACCATGTGGTTTTGCTAATCCAAATAGGCCCTGTATGGTAGGCAAAACCTACAGCAAGAAATATCCAAGGGACTTCATTCACTAAGGAAACACGGACTGATACAAATGGATGTCCAACCTATGAAAGGAGAACACCAGAAGATAGAGGATATTCATTCGCTGTGAAAAAAATGGATATGATATTATTATAGACAACAAGTGGATGGTTCCGTATAGTCCCTTCCTTTGCAAAACATTCAATGCCCACATCAATGTGGAATTTTGCAACGGTGTGAAATCCATCAAATATGTTTGAAAGTATATAGACATAGGAAGTGATCAAGCAGTTTTCAGCCTAGAGAATCATAATGAAGTTGAACAATTTCAAATGGGAAGATATATTTCTAGTAATGAAGCAGACTGGAGAATACTCTATTTCCCTATTCATGACAGAAGTTCCTCAGTTCAGCACCTGGCTGTTCATTTGGAAAATGATCAGAGAGCCTATTACACTGAGGAAAATGTAAGAGAACCGGTTGAAAGGTCAAAAAACACTACGCTGATGGGACTCAAAGGGATTTGAGTCAATTTGGGATTCCAAAACCAAACAGATATTGACTTTCAGTGAAAAGAGAAACCTTGAGAGAGACCAGCTACAATATTGACAAACTTGCTGTCATGGTAGTAAAGAGGATCCAAATAACTTTAGACCGGTTAGCCTAACTCCTGTAGTCTGTAAAATTCTTGAGAAAATAGTTAAAAAAGGGATTTGCCAACATCTAGAGAGGGAGGGGTTAATCAGCGATGCTCAGCATGGGTTTAGATCAGGTAGATCATGTTTGACTAATTTACTAGACTTTCTGGAGTTCATAACAAATCAAGTAGATAAGGGAGAGAATGTAGATATAATTTACTTGGATTTTAGTAAAGCATTTGATAAGGTACCACACAGGAGACTAGTTCATAAATTAAAAATGATTGGGATATGTGGGGGTGTTTCAAATTGGATAGCTGAGTGGCTGAAAGACAGGAAGCAAAGGGTAGTGCTAAATGGTGTAAAGTCAGAGTGGAGGGATGTTATCAGTGGGGTTCCTCAGGGATCAGTTCTCGGTCCATTATTATTTGTCATCTATATAAACGATCTTGGGGAGGCAGTTAATAATAAAGTGTCAATTTTTGCAGATGATACCAAATTAGCAGCTGTAGTTAAAGATATTGATGATAATTTTAAAGTGCAGGGGGACTTAAATAAATTGTTATCCTGGGCACATAAGTGGCAAATGACTTTCAACCTTGATAAGTGCAAAGTTATTAACATGGGAAAAGATAATAGAGAATTTAACTATGAAATGGATGGGCATTGGCTGAGCTCAGTAGAGGATGAGAAAGATCTAGGAGTAGTAATAGATAAGTCATTAAGGTTTTCTAAGCAGTGTATTGAAGCAAGAAATAGGGCAAATAGAGTGCTGGCTTTCATTAAGAGAAATGTCAGTTACAAAAGTAAGGAGGTTATTCTTAAACTCTATAACTCTTATGTTAGGCCACATCTAGAGTACTGTATACAGGCATGGTCCCCACATTTTAGACACGATATTAACCTTCTTGAGTCAGTGCAACGGAGGGCAACAAAGATTATTCCTTCCCTGAGGCACCTTGAATATATAGATAGACTGAGGGTATTAAATATGTTCTCGTTCGAAAGGAGGTGTGTGAGAGGGGATATGATTGAGCTGTTTAAAATTTTTTCCGGGATAGATAAATTGGATGTTAGCAAGTTTTTTGAGTTAGATGATGGAAATCGGACTAGAGGTCACCACTTGAAAATTAAAAAGCAAGGGTGTAGGTTGGATTTGAGAAAATATTTTTTCACCAATAGAGTGGTAGACTTCTGGAACAAATTGCCGCCGAGGGTAGTAGGTAGTCCAAATTTAAATGTATTTAAGAGTAGGTTGGATGAGTTTATGGGAAGGGAAGGTTGTGATGGTTCCTAAGTTTTGTATATATTAATATTGTTTGTATATATCTATAGCTGCATCATTTAGTTCTTGACAAGCCTTGATTGGTGATACCCTTGTTTCTGGATGCAATCCTCTGGATGTAGTTTTCCTGGGAGTTTGGGTGCCTTGAAAAAGACGCCGCTTGACTCGGATGACCTATGATGAGCCCTTGTGGCTTTTGTCATCTGTTATATTATATTGTGGGGGACTTTGATTTTGTCTTCCCTGGTGATGGTGCTTTTGTGGGTGGGTTTTGACGGAGGCGGATGACCTTTGATAGGCCCTTGTGGCTTTTGTCATCCGTGTAATTATGTTATGTTATGTTATGTTATGGTGCAGACCAATGAGCTACTTTTAAATCAAGATCAAAAAACAGTATATGAAATGATGATCCTAAGAAATGTAAATTCCGCCAAGAGTGAAATATTCTTTTTGAATTGTAGATAGAGGAGAGTAGCAAAAGGGGCAAAGAAAAAATAATAGCGTATGCGAGTTGCGAATAGCTTCCCGTGTCGCTGGACCTCTTTTAGCTTTCGACGAATCCACTCGGCCATCCTTTGTCTAAAAAAAAACCCCATTCAAGCAAAGCTTTTAAGCCGCTCTCTTGCACTTCTCGTACGCTACACAACCCCCCCTCCTAGAAGCGGAGCGTGAATGAAGAAAACCCGTTTGGAAATGTTATCTAAGGGCTAACGCTCCCACTCCCGGGTGTGGGCACCATTATAGATAGAAGAGAGTAGAAAAAGGTAAAAAAAAATAATAATAATAGCGTATCGAGTTGCGAACAGCTTCCTGCGTCGCTGGACCACTGTTAGCCAGCGGCAAATCCCCTCGGAGATCCTTTGTCTCAAAAAAAGACTCATTCAAGCAAAGCTTTTGAGCTGCTCGCCTGCATTTCTCGTACGCTCCAGGATGCTCCAGGAGGAATTGGAAAACTTTTGTTATAAACTTGATTCTATCAGCTGTGAGAACCCAGAGAAAGATTGCACTTGCAGTAGCCTCATCTGGCATTGCTGCAACACTTCTACAAGGAGGCAGAACATGCATTCCACATTCAAGCTTCCATTGAATTTGATTGTTAATGAAAATCCAAGCTGCAGCATCAAGAGAGGAACCACTGTGGCAAATCTTTTGCAAGAAACCTCAGTTATTATTTGGGACGAATGCACTATTACTCACAGAAAGACTTTCGAAGCTTTGGATAAAACAATGCAGGGCATTACGCAAAACACCCAGCTCATGGGCGGAATGACCCTTCTTTTGTCAGGAGACTTCAGACAAACTCTGCCAGTGATTAAGAGAGGAACAGCAGCTGATTAACTCAATGCCTGCTTAAAGAATTCTTACCTTTGGAGTCACGCTCAAAGACTGTCCTTAAATAACAACATGAAGGATCACCTACATGGAGATGTCAATGGTGGGTTTATGTTTCTCAACTTATTGTGCTAGGAAATGGTAGACATGGAAATAATGCAGATGGGGATATTTCACTTCCAGGAGGTTGTGGAATTTTGGTGAAGGATATTGAAGAACTGCAAGTTATGGTTTATTCAGACTTACAGCATCATTTCCAAAACAAGAATTTGCTCTGTCATAGGGTCGATTCTAGCCCCAAGAAATGAAACAGTGCATGCCATAAACAAGAATTGCCAAAAGAGATAAAAAATTATTTCTCTTATGATTGCACTGTTGACCCTGACCAAGTAGTTAATTATCCCACTGAGTTCCTTAGCTCCCTTGATCCCCCTTGAAATGTCTTCCCATTAACTTTCTTTATAAGAAGGAGCGTCAGTGAGGTTGTTAAGAAATTTGTATCCTTCGAAGCTATGTAAAGGAACAAAACTAATTGTGAAAAACTTATGCCTCACCTTCTCCAAACTGAAATTTTAACTGGTCAGGGCAAGGGAGAATTGGTTCTCATTCCACGGATTACACTGATACTTCCAGATATGCCATTTGAATTCAAAAGACTGCAATTTCCTATTAAGGTCAGCTTTACAATGTCTATCAACAAAGCCCAAGGCCAGCCTCTGAAGGTTGTGGGACTTCATTTGCTACATCCTTGGATTTCTCATGGTCAGTTCTATGTTGGATGCTCAAGAGTTGGAAATGGGAGAAATATATTTATTCTTACTCCCAATGGTAATGGAAAGACAAAAATATTGTATATCCTGCAGCTTTGCAATAGTTTACATATTTGGTTTATTAAATTCCAGTAATGTCTACAGGTATTATTACATTTAAATCAGTGCAAATTGTGTTGGGATTTAACAGTTGATCTCATTTTTTAAATTTTAAATGAATAAAATGTACTGTGCTTTTGTGATTCAACATTTCTATTCTTTTTACAATAAGTTTCGGGCCAGAGGTAACCAGCTTGCTCTCAGCAAGATGTATTGTCAAAGTCAGGCCCTGGAAACGTTAGAAAGGAAATTTTCATTAACATTAGCAAGTTTATTTATAAGAAAGTAGTACATTGTCGTTACTGCACTTACCCTCTCCATCACTTTAAAAAATACTGTCTCAAATAATATAATTAATACATCCATGAATGGTTTCTTCTTTCAACGAGAGAGTACCTGTAACTTCAAACAAGGAATAACACACACACAAAAAATGATATTTGATATCTACTTCTAAGAGTGACGGAATGCAAATAGGCTTCGAAATAATACCCGTACAAACCTGAATTCCGTCGCGGAGTGACGGCGGGCACCCAACTGCTAGTTTATTATAAGTATGCCATGGCAACAGAATGAAAATGTACATTTAATAATTTGAAATCAACCTACTTTTATACAATGCACCTGGTCTCTTAAAAATAAAAGAATGAAAGGTAAACTTTTATTTTATGTACATCTATCTTTACCTTGAGTTTGGGATCCTTTGACTTTCGGAGTTCTACAATACTTTTTTTCTCCTTAATTACGCACGGTAGTTAGCGGTTCTTTGGAGCGTTCGGAGGTGGGAACAGCAGCTCTTTAATACGAACATCTACCTTCCTATTTCATTTTGTTATGCTTGGTTGCTAAACGTGAATTTTTAAAGTGGCAGCAATCTTGCGATTCTTTGTTTAAATTATGTAATACCAAGCGTTTTAACCTTTGAACGTTCGTATGTCCGAGCTGCAGATCCTAATCGCGAACAAAGCCTATTTCTTTTTTTTCTTTTATATAGGTACATTCATTTGTGTATGCTCCACACTACTTTTCTTTAAACCAGACAGAACCTAAGAATACGGAGTTAACTCTAAATTTATATTTACACGGACTTTTTACACTAATGGCCGTATGCTAAGAAAAATGTGAAATGCACTTTTATCAGATTTAGTGTAGCTTCACATTTATTTATAAATTTATTATATTCAAAAGCATAAAATGTAAAATACATAAAAAAATAGGTCTTTTGCTCAAATGTGCATTTCACAGTTATCTTAGCATACGGCCGTTAATATGAAGTTAATTTTAAATTAATAATTCTACGGACTTTATACACTTGATTCGTTCTAATAAAATTAATGTTATTCTTACCATCCCGGACACTGGATTTTTTTTAATTTTTAATATTTTAAACTAAATAAGCACTGAATATACGCAGCTGAAATGGTCTGCACTGGTGGAATCTTTATACACATTATTGGTATCTGAAACACTTTTTACAATTGTTATTATTAATTTTATATTTTTTTTACCCAAACGCAGGGCCGGTTTAAGAAGCTGCGGGGTCCATAGCACAAGGGACAGCGGGGTCCCCACCCATATATATATATATATATATATATATATATATATATATATATATATATATATATATATATGAATAACGTTACAGCCACGAGGAAAATGAAACAACGGAGAACTGCGAGGCCTTTCGACGAATGGTCCTCACGTTCCTTATTTTCGTGATTCAGTTATACATATATATATATATATATATATATATATATATATATATATATATATATATATATATATATATATATATATATATATTTATTTATTATAAAGAGGCCATGTTGAATATAGTAATTGTTATTTTTGACAGCAGAAGATGCATTTTTTAGTTTCTTGACAACTTTCATAAATGATTATCCCTTAAAAGAGGGGGGACCATAAATATCATTTTAAATCATTATTTATTATTCGCCCGAGGCTTCTTTCAACCACATTGGTCATCTTCAGGGGCTATGCTGATCAATTTAAAGAATTTCTGCTCTATAAATGCAAAGTATATATGGATATTTTGCAAGATTTTGATGAGTAACATAGAAAAATAAACTTGAGATCAAAATGGAAAAAATTTGAATTTAAAATGAAACTATTTAGAACGAACATATGTTAGAAAAAGTAACACGAGAAAACAGCAAAACTAACACATCTCTTTCTGAAATAATACTTGATTTGACGTCAATTTGCCTAAAGTTTCGATGCTCACAGTCATCGGTCTGAAATAATTGTTGGTAAAAAGACGTAGACTTCCAGTACTTATTTTTTTCATAGTTAATGTGAGCTTCACACATAATTTCCTCTTGCAATATTTTGACTGCATCTTTTCCATCCTCCGAGCGGTCATAGGCCATGTATGTGTATACCTCCTTGGGAGAGGAGCACCCCATACCCGATGACGAGGTCTACTTGATGTTTACGGAAACTGTCCTTGTGACGACCTGGCTGTCTGAATGTCCTGGAGGGAGACATTCCCCTCTGATATCAAATGTTGATCTCGATCTTGTTGCTGACTATTCTTTCTCTGGCTGACTGTCTATATGTGTCTTTTACAAGCCCTTTTATCCTAACGAAAGATTAGAGGCGTGGCTCCGTTTCTCCATTCCGAGAGCTTGGCGGAGCCTATTTGACCAGAGGGTATGTGCATGTATTTAGTGTAGGCGCGCGTACACCCAGAGAGTACTCGAATTTGAAAATTTCACTGATGTCTGTCTATCAGGCCGATATTCGTAGCCAAATAAGATTTCTTCTTTCGTAGGTCCATGTCAAAGCTGGTGGGTCAGACTTCTTCTGTATCAGATTCATTACTTGTATGAGCAGCTGTTTCAATTGTCCTCCTTATCGCTGCTGCCAAACCCGTTAGCTCGCACCTGTTTTCTAATGTCTCTGTGTGTGTGTGAATCTTTATGTGTTAGCGTGAGAGCACAGCGATTTCATTCCCTAGCGGTTTTTCATTATTTACAAGTATACATTTTGCTTTGAATTGATACATCATTTATTGACTAGCGGCTTAGCATTATTTACAAGTATACATTTTGCTTTGCATCAAGTAATTATTAACAAATGGCATATTATTTTAGGGTTTGGTTTGTGTGCCCATTTCAAGATTTCATAGGGCCAATGGGGTGCTCAATTTGAGAGGTTCCTTGCTGACTCTACTCCACCTTGTAATTGGGCACTACAGATATAATGTAACCAATTAATTTACATTTACATTTTGACTTATTAGACACTAAATAGTTATACTTCACTAGATTGAATTCATTATTTATAATTTGATTTGATTCAACTTTTATTTACTTGGAAATTAATATGTTGCGTTTAAAATATAAGCGGTTGTTTTGCCGAGTAATTAGAAGAGGAGTTTCCGTAGAGAGTTTTCTGGCAATGTGTTTGTCATTGCCGAATAAGGAACAGTTGTCTTATCGAGAAATATAGAAATATAGACTGGGAAGCTCTTGTGGGTGATCAGGAGGCTGAGGAATTTTTTAATGTGGTCCAAGATAATTTTCTGAGGCAGATTATTAACGAATCCACTAGAGGTAATAATATACTGGATTTAGTTCTGACAAATAGGGAAGAAGTTATTAAGGATACTGAGATTGGAGGAAATTTGGGTAATAGTGACCATTGTGAAATTAGATTCAAGATGAAATGGAATGGTATTGATAGTAGCATGGACAATGTTAAAATTCCTGACTTTAGAAGAGCAAATTATAATGGGCTAAGGACTTACCTGGAGGCAGTTGTACAGAAACCAGGCAATGAAATCAATTCAGGAATAGATTCAATGATATCAGTTAGTGGAGTCAATAATCACCAGGAGGAAGAGATTACAATTGAAGAGGAGTATGAAAGAATAATTGAGCAATTAATTACAGGTCAGATGATTAACATTCCATATAAGGAGATTAGGACTAAAAATAATGACCCAAAATGGATGACAGATAAAATTAAGCATTATATTGGCATTAAAAAGGGCATTTATAGGAAAATAAAAAATAGAGAGGATCACTTAAGGCAGAGATATAATGAACTAGCAAGAGATGTTAAAAAGTTAATTAGAGTAGCAAGGAGAAATTATGAAATTAAAGTGGCAAATAGAGCAGAGGAAGATCCTAAAAGTTTTTATCAATTATACAAAACTAAGGTTAGAGATAAAATAGGCCCACTTAAAGATTCCAATGGAGAATTAGTGAGTGATAGGGACTCAATGGCTGGAATGCTAAATGACTTTTTTCTCTCAGTATTTACACAGGAGGATACTCTAAATATACCCGAGGTGTCAATGATCTTTCGGGGTAATGATAAAGAGAAATTAAAGGATATCTTGATCACAAAGGAGATAGTGACAAAGTAAATTTATAAAATCAAAAGTAGTAAAGCACCCGGTCCTGATGAGGTCTTTCCTAGAATTTTGAAAGAATGTAAGGATGTGTTAAGTGAGCCCCTAGCATGCATCTTTAGAAAATCATTGGAGAGTGGCATTGTGCCAGTGGCATGGAAGAAAGCCAATGTGATACCTATATTTAAGAAAGGGGATAAAACAAATATGTCTAATTACAGACCAGTAAGTTTGACATCAGTGGTAGGGAAAATGATGGAATCTACTATAGCAAGGAATATTAGAGATCACTTGGATAAGCATAAGTTGATAAAAGAATCACAGCATGGCTTTAGTAAGGGTAAATCCTGTCTTACTAATTTGCTGTCTTTTTATAGTGAGGTGTATGAAGCAGCAGATAATGATGAAAACTATGATATTTTATACATTGACTTTAGTAAGGCTTTTGATCGAGTGCCACACTTACGGCTTCTGAGCAAAGTTAAAGCACACAGGATCGATGGCAGTATATTTAGGTGGATTCAGTCATGGCTTGGTGACAGACAGCAAAGAGTTAGTATAGATGGAGTTAAATCTGAGTGGGGGTGTGTTAGCAGTGGAGTTCCGCAAGGATCTGTTTTGGGTCCCTTGCTATTCTTAATTTATATTAATGATCTTGACATAGGTATAAGTAGTGACCTGAATAAATTTGCTGATGATACAAAGCTAGGTAGGGCCATTAGGGCTGATTCTGATGCTGTTGTAATGCAGGAGGAATTTACCATTCTGTCCAATTGGGCCGAGAAATGGCAAATGAAGTTTAACATAGACAAATGTAGTGTACTTAGTATAGGTAGAAATAATCCATTGAATAGTTATAAATTAAATGGGAGAATTTTAGGGAGGACCGATTGTGAGAGGGACTTTGGTATTTTGGTAAGTTCAGACCTTCGTCCTAGAAAGCAATGCCTAAATGCTAAGAATAAAGCTAATAGGATATTGGGATTCATTAGGAGGAGTGTAAGCAATAAGAGTACTGAAGTCATTCTGAAACTGTATCTGACGCTAGCTAGGCCTCATCTAGACTATGCAGTACAATTTTGGTCACCATATTATAGGAAGGATATTGATTTGCTTGAGTCTGTGCAGAGAAGGATGACAAAGATGATTGGTGGGCTAAGGAACTTACCGTATGGTGAAAGGCTCAGATAACTAAATCTCCATACATAGGAAATGAGAAGAGTCAGAGGGGAATTGATTGAAGTCTTCAAATGGGTTAAGGATATAATAAAGGGGATCTGGGTAAGGTTCTTATACTTAGTGAACATGACAGGACACGTAGCAATGGGTTTAAGCTTGATAAGTATAGGTTTAGGAAGGAGATTGGGAGGAATTGGTTTACAAATCGTGTGGTAGATGAATGGAATAGGCTCACTAGACATGTGATAGAAGCCTCCTCTCTGGGTAGTTTTAAGAATAGATTAGATAAATATATGGATGAAGCTGCTAGATGGGACTGACTTTTTTTTATGTACATATGTATATATTTTTCTAAGGAGTGGGGAGATTATATTTTGCGGTTGCATGAATGGACAGAATCCTCTGGATGCATTCTATGTATATTGTAGATTAGATCTGACGAACTCCTGTTAAGGGTGACAATGTTGATGACTTTTCTCTGGTAAGCAATCTTTTGTGTGTTGACTGGAACAGGAGCTGCCAAGTGTAGGCCATGAATGGTTTTTTGCAGTCTCCTTCTTTTCTTATGTTCTTCTTCTTATGTTCTTAAGAGTTTACGTGGCGAGTTGACCAGCCAACCGGAAGTCATTGAAGAACAGACTAGTCATCTTTCCGAGATGTATTTATGATTCCGAGGTTCTTTAAGTTTCCGTGGAGAGTTGTCTGGCAAAATGGTAGTCATTGCCGAAGAAGTCGTCGTATTATCGAGAATGGTGAACAGGAAATTACACTTTTGGTTGGCAAGAGTCATTAAAGATCACAGTAGTCGTCTTCTTGGGAAGTATGGATGATTCCGATGTCTCTTGAGATTCTGAGTGACATTGAGACAAGGAAGAACGAACATAGCGCAATACTCATAGTGTTACTGTATCATACTTCGTTGAACAGGGCCAAGTGCAATGGAGATATGTAGAGTGGTCGGAGCTCTTTTGAAATTCCGTGAAAGACGGATGGGAAATATTCGTTCTCTGCAAGCCTTTTTGTATCCATCTCCGTATGCTTTTGGTAATAAACTCTCTGCCTAGAAGGGGTATGGAAATCTATGCGCAGGGTGGATATTGACGCGATCGCAAATCACTCAAGGGGGTAAAGTTCTTAAAACGACTCCCGTGGACGTTCGAGGTACTCGTAACGCATGGTCTGCACGTAGTAGTCTCAAGTGCTAGGTCACACATCATCCTATCTTCTGTAGGGGATATGTCATGTAGCACTGCCAGATTCTTATAATCCGTAGTACTCCGAAAGTAAATGTATATTATGTATATCTGTAGTCATAGGTGGGCATTATCGCGATAACGATATTGGGTTATTGGTTATCCGAATTTTTTTCCGCGTTATCGATTAATCGGTATCGCCGATACTTTTGGTTCCAAACTAGCAATAATTGATAATTTCAGTTTTTGGTTCCAGTTTAGCACAGGGGCGACCCGCGCGTGCCTTGGAGGCAGAAATAGGTAGGTCCGAGCTGGGAACCAGCTGTCGGACGAGAGGTTCACGAGGTGTTGATCCTGCGCTCTACTGGTTTTACTTGTTCTTTGATGATTTTTCCCCTATGTTTCCGTGCTTCTTCCGACCTATTTTTTTTGTGCACGTGTATATGGATGCATGTACTATTCCGTGCAATTCTTTAATATCCGTTTGTTAACCTTTTGAACACTTAGAAAGTTACGACCCTATTCTAAACTGATCCTATTTTTATTGTAATTTAGTAGTGCAGTGCTTTGCTGCTATTTTTATAGTATTGAATTAGTGATGGCGTCGCAAGAGACTGTGCCTGCATCAAGCTAAAGAGACTCACCGAAGTCTATTGACTCTGAGCTCACTGAGGCTGAGCATCAGTCACCCTGGCCATTCCTTGGCAAGTGAGTGAAGTACAAGAAGATGGTTGGCGACAACCAACCTGAAGAGCTACTTCAACAGGATTCATCCTGACAAGGCAAAACAAGTTGATGAAGCTTGCAAGGCCAACGTTGGGACTGACGGCCGCAGCAGAAACCGGTCCAGTCAGTCAGACGACGGCGGGTCAACCAGCAAGAAGCAGCGGCAGATGTCCATCGCCGAGACCTTTGGCATCTTGGCCCAAGGCAGCGCCATCCTGCAGTCCACCGTCGACAAGACAATTATCAGGTTTGTGGTGGACAACAGGGTGCCGCTGCAGATTGTGAACAGTCAGAGCTTCAAGGACATAGTCCACACCCTCAACTCTAAGAAAGAGGTACCTTCCAGGAGGACGCTGGGGAGGAGGATCATAAAAACCCATGCGGAGATGAGGGAGAGCTTCACCAGATAAGAAAGTAAGAAACAGTATTCAAATATTCTTACTATTGTATTATAAAATATCGCGATATATATATATATATATATATATATATATATATATATATATATATATATATATATATATATATATATATTGTATTATAATTTTGGATTTATCGGTTATCACCTTATCGGGTGATAGATTTAGCGATTATCAGTTATCGCTGATAAGGTTATCGTTATCAATTTATCGGTTATCGTGACACATTTTTTCGTTATCGCGCCCACCACTGTCTGTAGTACTCTAAAAATAAGTAAAATCAATTTATTCTCAAAGTAATTTGTATCCAACTTAAACGAAGTGAGAAGTCAAACAATATATATGTAATCATCACTAACTCTATAATTTAAGTATTTGAATAAAAATTTCATCTTAGTTTGGTTATGACTTATTTTTTATTAAAGTTTTTTCTAATAATTATTTTATAATACCAAAACCAAAATGATGAAGTTCAGAAATAAATATAAGTATCGAAATTTTGTAAAGTTTTAAAACCCCAAAGAATTACAACTGGTGAAGTTCGGAAATTTTAACCATGGTTGCTCTCTTTATATTTTAAATTTTAATCTTAGCAGCGAAGCCATTGCCTGATATATATATATATATATATATATATATATATATATATATATATATATATATATATATAAATATATATATATATTATATATATATATATATATATATATATATATATATATATATATATATATATATATATATATATATATATATATATATATATATGTGTGTGTGTGTGTGTGTGTGTGTGTGTTAGTTTAGAAAATGGTTCCATTATCCAGGTCTGTAAATTCATCTCAAACGTGAGCACTCTACTTATATAATTTTCATTAATTACAGACCTCGATTTACTTATTACCACTTTGATCCGTTAACATTTTTTCTTCTCTTAATACCCTGTTATTATACGGCAAATATTCTTTATCCTGTTAATACCCTATCCTGTTAAATACCTTCTTTTTTTTACATCAAATTAGTATCCTGTTTTTATACATTTAATTACCAATTAATATTTTGTGAATTGCCTTTTTGATTCTCTTACATATCCATTAAATAATTACTCGTTGTATTTCAATTTACATCTTGTATATAACCAATCAATTATATGTGTTTTCATTTGGTAATTCTGAAATACATTATATTTTTGTACGATCGTGTATCCAACCCCTCGTGTTTACTGCATTCCGTCACGTAGGCCGAATCTAAAAATTAAACCTTAATTTCTATTAATCTAATTTTGTGTACAGGATATTGTATTTATATGCTACCAAGGTAAACAATACAATAACCAGTACACATTAAAATGGGGCCCAGACCCGTGAGGGGGATCGTAATCCCTTGGATAACATTTCCCAACGAGTTCTCTTCATTTCTTCAAAATATGCTCCGCTTCTAGGAGGGGGTTGTGTAGCGCACGAGAAGTCCAGGCGAGCGGCTTGAAAGTTTCGCTTGTATGAGTCTCTTTTGAGACTCGAGATGGCCTAGTGGATTCGCTGCTGGCCAACAGTGGTCCAGCGACGCGGGAAGTGAGAAAAGGGTGCTTAAAGTGAACATTTTCAATAAAGGTGCGTTTCCGGTGATCTATGGAAACAGTATCCTGTTTGGTGGTAAGCTGAAGGACGAACAACTTCGGCTTCATAGAGATTACGAAAAAGTGTCCATCATAGACAAGTTGCAAGGAAGAGCGATTTGAATCGCGATGGACAAAAACATGGGAACATTTCGTGACAGTGACCCAGTGGCGGCTCGTAGTTGTGGTGCTGCATCAGAATTTTTTTAGCATTGTTTTAATATTGTGTAAACAGAAATGAACATATAAAAAGAAAATTTATAGATAAACTTGATAAAATCCTAAACAGAACAGAATCTAACATGTTTTTACTTACTATAGCCTCAATTGTTACAGTTCAAGCTTGATCTATTCATTTAACAACGAAATCCATTCTTCTTGTTTTAATTTGCGCGAAAAGATTTTAATTATTTTCTCCTTGATCTCTGGATGACTACATAATTTTTTTTTTCGATTGAAAGCACTGCAAGTGCATTTAGTCTTTTAGAAATCACGGTGCTCACTAGAAATGTTTTTATTCTTTTCAAGGTTAAAAAGCAGCTTTCTGACTCTGATGTAGTCATGGGAATTGTCAAGAGGATTTTTACAGTTTATAAATTTTACTAAGAACATCATCTAGATTATTTTCCAAGATAAATTTCAGCGGCTCAATTAATTAATTAATTAGTAAAAGAACCGAAAATATTCTGAAATAAATTCTACACTTTATCACATTCAAGAATATAAACACGTCTTTAAGCACAACACACGCTGAGTCAAAAAGAAATACTACCTTCCATCAGCACACCAAGCTCGGCACTGCGTGAGATAGAGTGCTTGCTCTCCCCAGCGTGCAGCTTCCTATCTCGGACATGTGAGCATGCGCACAACAGTCAAATACCATGTCGCTGGAACTGTGAACTATACAGTTCTATACAAGGGTTTTTGTATTTTTTTCATAAACTAGGGGATGGTTACTGGCATTAAGCTTAAAGATTATATAATGTACAAGTATAAAGAAAGCATTGAAGTAAAAAGGACTCATTATATTGAATGTTATCGATAATATCGAGTGAAAATAGGGGGTGCTGCAATTCCGCAGTGCCTATACACGAGCCGCCAATTTTTGTCATCTCTTTCGACAAGAAGGTTTTGTGATTGGGCAGCACTCTAGAGCGGTAGGCTTACCCTCAGCCATCACCAGGAACGATTTTAGACTCTCAGGCTTAGGGGTGCTTAGCACCAGAGCTGGAGTGGTGGGAAGGGGGGGGGGGGTAGGGTTTGAAGGAGGGTGGGAGTTCTCCCCCAGGAAATTTTGAACAAAACAGATGTAATTTCCTGTAACCTGGTGCATTTTAGATGCACCGGATTACAAGAAAAATACAACTAAAATTGATAGGAAAAGATGTAAAAATAGGCCAAAATCTTATTTTTCTCTTATAAATGTAAAATAAATAAATAGGTATAGATAAATATTATATATTATGGGAGACTGTGCATTAATGGGCTCATGATATGAAATATATCATGAATATGACTTATTTATTGAATTAACATTACTTTAAAGCATAGAGAGGACAAACAAGGTATACTGATGTGCTTACTCGTGAGTAGAATGGTCTTTTCATCTGAGGTCACTAAGTTACTCGTACAAAAATGAAAGATTATGTATACCTAAAACTAAATACAATCTTTATTTCTTTGAGTGCTTTTGGTTGGTAGCCTATATCAAAATAATATACAGCATCAATTAAATTTCCTTAGATATTAAAAAAATTCAAGAAGATGGATAATTAAATCAAATTAAACAATAAAATACAAAATATATTATTGAGTTCAAAATGTAGCATTCTCAGATAACAACTTTTAGACATCTTACAATAACTTGTCATAAAACAACATCTGAAACCTTCTGTGGATTAAAAATGTAGGACAAAACAAAAACAACAATAGGCGGCAGGTTACACAGACTGATCCTTAAAGAGTTAATCTGTGACGTCTCACTCTTAATATATCAAATCTATCAATGACTTTCTGATGTTCAATGATGTCAAGCACTTCTATTTCAATTGATATCACCGCCATATTGGGTGTCCTACTTTAACCAGAGGTCCTTCTCAGCCAAGTGTGCAACCTACGCAATGCACTTAATGACCTCTCACTGCTACAGCTGCTCACAGGCATGGTTAATGCCCCTTGCAACAATGGTTTTAGGGAAGGGAACATGTTATTGTTTAAGGAGGTTGTACACTTGTAGCAATCTTTACCCCTTGCAAATGAAGTATTTATTCCTAATATTATATATATATATATATATATATATATATATATATATATATATATATATATATATATATATATATATATATATATATATATATATATATATATATATAAAAATATTCAAGAAGGGTTGGTAACCCTGACATAAATCATGAGATTGTTACTCCCGCTCTCCCAAGCGTCTTAAAATTAACTTATGAGGTTCATTCGTTTTGCTCAGTTGCTTCTGTAAACATACCCTTCCAACTCCGTTAAAATATATTTATCATACCATTTAACTATTTATCCTCTGGCGTAAGATCAATGTGATAATGATAGGCCAATTTTGACAAGTGATGCCCAGACAAGAAAATTGCAGATGTAGGACTGCATGCCTGAATATCTTGAAGCAACTCCTTACTAACACAAAAAAAACGCTTCTCAAGTTCAGCCAGCATTCGATCTAAACAAGGAAACAAAAGATTCCTTTTAAACTCCACCAAACCTGAGGAGCCGTCAGCTTCCCTCCTTGCCACACATGCAGATTCTACAACAAAATCCTCTAATCTCCTTGCCTTTGCTCGTTTCCCTAAGGAGAGTTCTTGAACTTCATTTGCCCCACAAAGTTTCTTTGTTCGTGAGTAAATGTCTGCAGCCGTGACATCACTCCGTTTCTCTTTGAGGAAATCAATAACAGCATTCTTGTGTGCAAAAGCATGGACTAGGTCAACATTCTCCTTTTGCCTATATCTATGCAACGCTGCTGTGATTGATAGTAGAACCTCAAAAACTAAAAGCAAACACACAGATGAAAACTTTGTTAGTTTTGCCTTTAATCCCACATCAATAGGTGTCTCAATTGTGCTCCAATACTTATTCTAGGTAAAAGATTAGCTACAGTTTACTACCATCAAATCTTCTCCATTAAATTTCGGTAAAACATCCTCTAATATGAGAATATCATGCACGCAATTATTTCCAGCACTCACACAACACATTCTTGGACCAAAATCTGTTGTCTTTTTGCAATTATCTCATTTATCTCAGAAGACTCTGAAACTTTTGGAGACCAGCAAAGAACATGATGACTGACTATATTATGCATAAAAGGAATACAATGAGCTTGTTGTTGTGCCAAGCTCAAGCTGCAATTATTCATTAAGTTAAATATCACAATCATTTTGCCTGTGTAGCAGCTCTGCAGCTACAAAATTATTTATATATATATATATATATATATATATATATATATATATATATATATATATATATATATATATATATATATATATATATATATATATATATATATATATATATATTTTTATATAATTTTTCTCAAAAACAATTGGCAGCATTTTTGGCAACATTTTCACGCACGACTAAAGCTTCCAAATATTCCGCACAAAAATTGTCACTTGTTCTCTCTCCAGCTCCAACTAAAGGTTAGTTGAATTCTTTCTCCATATAATCCTTAGATTTTACAAACAAAAACACTATCTAATTCCTTATATTTCCTTTTCCAGACTCTCATACATTTCCCCTTCTATCCATGGTGGTTTTACTTACATTTTAATTTCATTTCAATTATTCCAATTACATTTATCCACAATTCATGATTTTAATTACATTCATATACAATTCGTGATTTTAATTACATTTCAATTATTTTCAATTACATTTACCCACAATTCGTGATTTCAATTATTTTCAATTGCATTTATCCACAATCGTGATTTCAATTATATTTACCCACAATTTGTGATTTCAATTATTTTAATTCCATTTTCATTAGTTACAATTACATTTGAATTAATTATCTATCTACCTTGCGCCAAGTTTAGTCACGACAAAAATTCAGTTTTAAACTCATGTTCGTTTTGTATATCTAAATTGAAATTCAACTAATATAATTTCAAATATGTTCCATTCTTCTTAATCTATAAAAATATATATTTTTTTGTATCCTCGTTGTATTTGTTCCATTCCTTAACGATTTCGTGTTTAACCATTAAGCCTAACTTCGCCATAAGATTAGCCGCTCGAGCCATTTTTTACGATTCAATAACTCTCCTCAAAAACTTATAGATATAGGTTTGTTGTGAAGTTTCTATCTAGGTAGATACCACGATGGGCCTATATCTATACCTGTTTATTCAATGTTGCACCTTGTATTATTGTTTTCTGACATTGCCGATTTTTTTCTTTTATTTTTATCTTATCTGGATGCTGCTGCTCTCTCTCACTCTGCCCTTGATCACTATGCTCTGCTGATGTCTGATTCGCCTTTCCTTTTTATGCTGTTAATCAAAAGACACACTTAATACGCATGGCAAACATGATCATTCTTTTATTACAGAACACGGAATCACAGAAAAACAAGGACAATGACCAGCAAAGGTCAGAAAAAGAGCCAAGTGAAAATACTGAGTATTTTCACTTGGCTAGTTTTCTGTCCTTTGCTATTTTTAATTCCCTTAAACTCATCATATATAAGGTTTATTTCCTATAGAGTACACAAACCTCATCTGAATCTTTCCCTTTGTTTTAAAAAAATGCTATAATATCCATCTTCTTGCTGCTGACTGCCTACAAGCAAAAATACATAGATTTATACTTTATCACGATGAAATTATATTATTCACTTTCATGTTTACAATTAGGTTGTGTAATGTGCATTAATGGCATGTGGTCATATTGTGACCTACTCTGAATGTATGCTAGGTTAATGTTTTGTGTGTTTACTCATGTGGCTTTTATAGCTAAAAAAATATGGACTGCGTGTGTGGCAAGCATATACAGAAGTAGCCTATATTACCTGTTTGGTGTCGTTCGATCTATGACAAGCTTTTAAAACTAATCTATCCACCTGACCACTCAGACACCGCGCACTAATGTATTTCAGGCGTTAGCTGGGTGGCCAAAATAAAAGATGCACTGTTCAGACTGTCGCACCGGCAGCGTCTCTTCACTTTCAGAGAGACAAAGTCCGTTAATAAATAGTTTTAATACTTAGTAAATGTGACAGTCGCCTTTGTTGTTGTCACTTGACCGACCGCGCTGCTGCGTAGCCTGTTATCTTTTACAGGTCAGTCTCTCGCGGAGGCAGTGCTTCACACACACACACACACACACACACACACACAGGAGAACAGGCGCAGCTGGTGCGGATGGAGAGAGAGATGAAAGTAGCGCGCTCTTAATGGATCAAACTATTTGCCAAAGAAGAGGGGGGGGGGGTGTTGATCTTATTACCTTGTACTTGTAATATTTTACATTTGGTCTGTACATGTTTAAAAGGAATAGATAAATAAATAAAAACACACTTAAAAACGTCCCTGGCCATCACCCGTACAAAATCGTGTACATGAGGAGCAGGATAGAGGTGAGAAAGTAGAGGTTGGTCACAAGAAGAAAATAATTGACAAGGGAGACGAAGTTGAGTACCATACACCAGTTCAGCTGCCTAATAGGCCAAATCCTCTTTCAAGGACGAACGAATACTAATGAAAATCTAAGGTAGCTCGTCCACCAAAGTGATATTCGGATCTGTGGTGCGTAAGCTCACTTTGGGGGCCCTGTGTATACGTTCAACAGCGGCGTTACTCTGAAGATGGTACGCGGTGGTACGTAGGCGAAAGGAGCTAAACACTGACATGGTTGCATCCCATTGGTGGGATTCAAATTAGCTACCACGGTTAGTCATGTTTGTTGACGGAACACCAAAAGAATCACCCATCCTTAGACGAAAGCTCAAGCGACACTGTAGGCTCTGATGTTCAGGATAGGAACTGCCACTGGTCAACGAGTAAAAGGATCGATTATGATGAGAAGATAAATGCAACCTCGGGTGTAAGGATTATTACCTACTAGATCGACGTGAAGTGCGTCAAAACGCGACGAAGGAAGATGAAAAAGGACCAGAGGAGTTTTCGTGTGGCGATGGACTTTGGCACGCTGACCGGCCATGCATGAGCGAGTCCATTTACTCACGTCGGCATTCATACTTGGCAATACGAAGCAATGTGCGACGAGCTTGCATGCTGCATTGATGCCAGGATGTGAAAGACCGCGAATTTGGTCGAAAATATAAGCAAGAAGAATGAGAGGACGAGGTCAGTCGGGCAATGAATAGTCGACCAGGATGTGCCCGGAAGGACTGTCTGGTAATTCGACTTCGCGAACAACGAGCTTTGGAGAGTGACGCAGTGTTTGAGTGTCTTCATCCTACTCGTGGGCCAGTGCTGTTGTCGAATGATCGATGGGCGCAGTGCGAGAGAGTTACACGCCCGTAATCGCAGAAACGCTAGAAAGCACGTCTGGTACGACGTTTGAAGACCCAGGAACATAGCGAATATCGTTCATTATCTGCAGGATAAAGTCAAGGTGACGAGTATCAACTACAGTCTTCACCGAACACGTGATACGAGGCGAACAAGCATACTGAAGTCACGCTCTTCCAAATATGGACGGAAGTGACAGATTGCGAGGTATATACTAAGCAGAAAATATCCATCTAGGCATCTTCACTTTAAAAACTAATAATTGATTCACCTTCAGTTGTCCCACCTCCAAGGATTCTAAATATATTAATCGAACTAAATAGTTCATTGTTTTTCTGTCAAACATGCCTAACTCACCCTGACTTATCGATGCCCCTAAACCTTTTCCAATTCACCATAACTTATATCTTTCACTTCTAGCGTTCCAGTCTCTACTCCAGACCTCATTTCCACCTTATGATTTTCATACTTACATTTCCTGTCTAATCTTGCATTCTTTTTCATATTATACCTCGGTGCTTTTTCAATTTAAGCATCCATAACGCAAGTGACTCACTTAATTTTAAAATTTAATTTGCCATATCCAAATAGCATATACGACACTCAGAAACACCTACTCATCTTTCAACATCACATGTCTCACATAATATAACCACACCACTATCATTCAGAGGCATACTCATGTCATTCAAACAGGCAGCCATTTCAAAAGTACAATAACAGGCCGATGTAAGAAAAGAAAAATATATAGCGTCCAACCAGTTACAAATTTGTCGTTATACTAAATAAAAGTTCTACGAGACGTTTAGATTTACTATTGTAACAATAATAATCTCCTGAAACTCTACTATACTCTACTAGTACCACATAATTTGTTGTTTGAAGATAAGGTAATTGAAATATTCTGTATTTTTCTTCCTTTATATTAACGAATAGTCTTGAAAACACGTCACCTCATAATTATTCGTTATTGGTACGCCTGTTTAGTAGTCAGCTGGGTTGGTTTTCTGATAAGTTTATTTAACAACAAATGTCATTCAAGACATCTTTTTATCAGTGAATTCGTGATTGCTGTGCATTTCTTTTAGTGTCTGTACTGTTGATGAGACTTTAAGGTTCATGGCAAAATTCATTTAAGAAGGCCTTTAATTAACTTACGTATATAATGGCTGGACAGTCAATTAATGATAGGCTTACTGCTGCTAGGTACAGTTTAGCCGGGCAAGGTTTAGCAAAGTCTGTTTGTAAAGCAACAACCGAGGAAGTTATTGGCCCCAAGAAAAAGCACTTAGATTGTAAGTCTGTTTTTGTGCGTCACTTTTCAAAGTATGCTTTGTTTAATTTTTCTATTGTATTAAATCAACAATGTGCTAATGGAAAATAGTTGATGGTACCTACTCAAATTTGGCATGGGAACTTACAAGTTGTACTTTCCTAGATTTTATTTTGTACCTATTCTAGTTTTTGCCACTTGCTCTACAACAATTGTATTTTTATTAGTAATTTTGGTTAATTTTTAAAACTAATCACATAAACAAATTTAGTTTTCTCAAGCATATATATATATATATATATATATATATATATATATATATATATATATATATATATATATATATATATATATATATATATATATATATATATATTGGCTGTCTTCCTGGAATTAGATTAGAATCATGGCACCATGAGGTCCATTTTTATATGCTAAACCAAATCATTATTTATTTGGGTAATTGTCAAGATTTGTGGCCCCTGATATCCTGTATGATTTTTTTTTTTAGGTTACCTTTATAGCTACTTTCTTTTTGCCTTGCTCACCTCATTGTTTTGAGTCATTATTTTAAGACTAATAATATTAATACATTTTAGGTAGACTTGACCTTATTTTAACTGATAGTTAATTAAAAATTTGTTCCTGAGGGCGAGCTGGAGGGTATAAAGGAGTTTTGACAGATGTGGATGACCTTTGATAGGGCCTCGTGTCTTTGTCATCCGTCAAATTATGTTATGTTAAATCAGGGGCTGTGAATCCTTCACACTTGCCTCCATTTGTTGTACAAATGCTTCCTTTTATAAAAATCTCTACCTATTTACATTTGTTGTTTTGTTTATAAACAATCTTCATTTTGTATGTCTTTTTTTCCTATGATATAATTTTAATTTACTTTATATCATTTTAGGTTCTAATATTTTTTCTCATATGATATTTTCAGTTCTTTCATATGTAATTATAGGTTAGCTTAGATTATTTTTGGTTATTAAAATGAAGCATTTGCACAACAAAAGAACAGATTTTGGTAATTGTGAAGACTATGGGCAGATCGTAGGCCTAGTTTTTTTTTGGCTATTTTGGGCTACTTTTCGTTGTTACTTTTTTAGAGATGAAATCAAAGAATTTTATGGCGATTTTCTTTTTTATACTGGGGGGCTGTGCCCCCCAGACCCCCCCAAAGGATTGAAACTCAGGGTCATCGCAGTGTTATCCCCGTGGCGAGCCGTACCCAACAACGAGCCGACGCTCAAAATAATGGTTAATACTTACGTCAGACGGGTGGGTAGAATTCGTGGAATCGCTCTTGAAGGTTGGGAAATTTTTTCATAAAAAGCGAGTTTGTGAGATAACCGTCCATATGTTCCTCTCTTCAGCCATAGTGGGGAACATTGGCTCTCGTATCCCGCCAAACTCGTTCTATATTTTGGGTGCTGGCACCCGTTTCTGGATCCCCAAAATTCTGTGAGTGGTTGACGGTAAGATGCTCGTATCCTTCAGAAGACAAATTTGAATAGGCTGCCCATCCGTCAGATACGACTGTCGTGCCCGGCAAAATCCACTTTTTGATCGCTGCGAGGAGGGTTTCTCTATTTCGATTTGGCACCGAAACAATGAAAATGTTCTTTGTCTCACGTTCGAACCCTCCAAAAACCCACTGCCCTTCCACTACACGGCCGCAGTTATATTTACGCTTGCCAAATTTGGCCTCATCGATCTTGACTGTTTTCCCGGGACCCCCAATTTGGGTAGAATAATTGTCGAAATAATGCAAAAGAACTTCCCGGCAAAAGCTAAACCAATCGATGAGGCTTTTTCGAGAAATGCGCGTTTGCGAAGTGACTACTGTCATAGGGACCCGATTGACAATGAACCAAAATACGATCGTAACAATCTTTTCGATTGAAAGGCACGATCCAGCGAAAAAAGTGCCTTTCCGAGCCGTCGATTTATATTTACAGGGTTGTAATTTCCCGTCAGCGTTGACACATGATTTAGCGCACCGAAAGACCCAGTTTGTGTTCATTCTGAGCTGTGCAGAACAATTCGGACACTGACGTGTTGATTTGAGAAGCCCATGGGCTTCGAGAAAAGCAACACATTTCTCGTTGTCGGTTAAAATAGCACCGAAATGGTGAATCCGTAATGAGCAAACTTCACATGAAAAAGACATTTTGACAAATGAGCGGGAAACGGCGTGGGTGGTCGTTTAAATATGAGAGATGCGGACGGAAAAGTAGAGCATTGTTCCCGGAAATTTCGTGACTTTTTTTTCCTGGAATTGACCATTTGTGTTTCTTGAAAAAACATAACATATAACATAATTACACGGATGACAAAAGCCACAAGGGCCTATCAAAGGTCATCCGCCTCCGTCAAAACCCACCCACAAAAAGCACCATCACCAGGGGAAGACAAAATCAAAGTCCCCCACAATATAATATAACGGATGACAAAAGCCACAAGGGCTCATCATAGGTCATCCGAGTCAAGCGGCCTCTTTTTCAAGGCACCCAAACTCCCAGGAAAACTACATCCAGAGGATTGCATCCAGAAACAAGGGTATCACCAATCAAGGCTTGTCAAGAACTAAATCATGCAGCTATAGATATATACAAACAATATTAATATATACAAAACTTAGGAACCATCACAACCTTCCCTTCCCATAAACTCATCCAACCTACTCTTAAATACATTTAGATTTGGACTACCTACTACCCTCTGCGGCAATTTGTTCCAGAAATCTACCACTCTATTGGTGAAAAAATACTTTCTTAAATCCAACCTACACCCTTGCTTTTTAATTTTCAAGTGGTGACCTCTAGTCCGATTTCCATCATCTAACTCAAAAAACTTGCTAACATCCAATTTATCTATCCCGGAAAAAATTTTAAACAGCTCAATCATATCCCCTCTCACACACCTCCTTTCGAACGAGAACATATTTAATACCCTCAGTCTATCTTCATATTCAAGGTGCCTCAGGGAAGGAATAATCTTTGTTGCCCTCCGTTGCACTGACTCAAGAAGGTTAATATCGTGTCTAAAATGTGGGGACCATGCCTGTATACAGTACTCTAGATGTGGCCTAACATAAGAGTTATAGAGTTTAAGAATAACCTCCTTACTTTTGTAACTGACATTTCTCTTAATAAAACCCAGCACTCTATTTGCCCTATTTCTTGCTTCAATACACTGCTTAGAAAACCTTAATGACTTATCTATTACTACTCCTAGATCTTTCTCATCCTCTACTGAGCTCAGCCAATGCCCATCCATTTCATAGTTAAATTCTCTATTATCTTTTCCCATGTTAATAACTTTGCACTTATCAAGGTTGAAAGTCATTTGCCACTTATGTGCCCAGGATAACAATTTATTTAAGTCCCCCTGCACTTTAAAATTATCATCAATATCTTTAACTACAGCTGCTAATTTGGTATCATCCGCAAAAATTGACACTTTATTATTAACTGCCTCCCCAAGATCGTTTATATAGATGACAAATAATAATGGACCGAGAACTGATCCCTGAGGAACCCCACTGATAACATCCCTCCACTCTGACTTTACACCATTTAGCACTACCCTTTGCTTCCTGTCTTTCAGCCACTCAGCTATCCAATTTGAAACACCCCCACATATCCCAATCATTTTTAATTTATGAACTAGTCTCCTGTGTGGTACCTTATCAAATGCTTTACTAAAATCTAAGTAAATTATATCTACATTCTCTCCCTTATCTACTTGATCTGTTACAAACTCCAGAAAGTCTAGTAAGTTAGTCAAACATGATCTACCTGATCTAAACCCATGCTGAGCATCGCTGATTAACCCCTCCCTCTCTAGATGTTGGCAAATCCCTTTTTTAACTATTTTCTCAAGAATTTTACAGACTACAGGAGTTAGGCTAACCGGTCTAAAGTTATTTGGATCCTCTTTACTACCCTTCTTGAAAATGGGGACTACATTCGCTCTCTTCCAATCATCGGGTATTTCTCCATATTCCAATGACCTAGTATATAACTTGTCCAGAGCTATTGAGATACTTTCTACCCCTTCCTTAAGTATCCTAGAATGAATATTATCAGGGCCGGAGGCCTTGGTAGTATCTAAATCACCTATTAGTCCTTTTATCATCCTCCGATCCACACAAATGTTAGTAAACACCTCTTTTCCTGACCTATGAGTACTATACATAGGACTATTTAGTTTCTCTTTTGTAAATACTGATGCAAAATGACCATTTAGTACCCCAACTATTTCCTCATCAGTTTCTCTCACAAACCCTTCATATTTGATAGGTCCTATTTTAACTCTGCCACACTTGTTATTAGTTTTATAGTAACTAAAGAACTTTCTAGGATCTTTGTTGCTATCCTGAGCTAATTTAATTTCTGACACCCTTTTGTTCTTCTTTATAATCTTATTTAACTCATTCCTAGCCATTCTATAATCACTTAAATTTTGAATATTATTTTCTACCTGTAATTTTTTATATGCCCTTTTCTTCTCTGAAATTTTTCTAGCTATCTCCTGATTCCACCATAATGGTTTCCTACTTTTGTTCCTAATGGCCTTCATTGGGATACATTGTTCTTGGACTACATTTATTATATGCTTGAAAGTATCCCACATCCCATAAGCATTTTTACCTCTGAATTCTATATCCCAGTCTACCAAATTTAGCAAGCTTCGAAGTTTTACATAATCTCCCTTATGAAAATTTGGAACTTTTTCAGCATTCTCAGTTATTTTACCCTTCTCAATTCCCAAGTTAAAACGAACTATCTGATGGTCACTATTTCCCAATGCTTCCCCAACAGTCAATTCTTGAACTAAATGATCACTGTTAGAAAGTACTAAATCTAATATATTGTCCCCCCTCGTTGGCTCATTAACAAATTGATTCAAAAAATTATCCTCAAAGCATTCTATGAACCTGCCACTTGTTCTATCCCTACCTATCATATTTTCCCAGTCCACAGAGTTTAAGTTGAAGTCCCCAATAATAACTGCATCTGTTTCACATCCCTTACTTATTTCCCTTATCATTAGTTCATCTATATCATCAGTCTGCCCAGGTGGCCTGTAAAAAGCTCCCAAATGCACCATTCTATTTTTACTGAACCTAATATCTATCCAAAGTGACTCAACTCCATCCTGCTTTATTGAAGTATTTAAACTTGAAACAATGTTGTTTTTTATATAGATAATTATTCCTCCACCAATCCTACCTGTCCTTTGACTAATGTACATATTATAGCCCTGAAAATCAAATTCACTTATAGTGTCACTAAATTCTATTTCATTAACCCATGATTCAGTAACGCATAATATATCTATATCCTCATTGCTAATATAACTAAATAGCTCATCCTTCTTGTTTCTAAGACTACGAGCATTTGTATAGAAACAATTTAACCCCCCTATCCCTGAAGCACCTCTTGAAACTTGAATGACCTCACCTCTATCGCCTTGGAACCTATTTCTGTTATGTGCCAAGTCCATTCTACTTTCAGTACTATAATGTCCTCTCATAATTCCCTGACCACTATTAGTATCTAGTTTCCCGCCCGCAAAGACCTAATAACACGATCATACTCCTCCCACAACACATCTACCCCCCTCCTACTCAAATGCAGTCCATCCATCGCATACATTTCTTTCATTCCAACAAACCTATCCCACACATCCACAAACATGACACCTTCCATCTCACACATCCTCCTCACATAATCATTCAGACCAATTGCACGAGACATCCATTCTACCCCAACATCCATTCTTGGAAGCACACCTGTCACAACACCTTTCATTCTACTTTCTTTCACCTTTTCAATCAACCTCTTGTACCTCTCACGTAACTCACATGCACCCACTTTCTTCACATCATTCACTCCTACATGTGTAATCACAACCGCATCCCTTGCACAGCCAGACACCAGTTCCTCATACCTATCAGACAGATCTCTCACTCCAGCACCCGGCAAACACACCCTCAAACCATTCAATCTACTTGCATTCAACTTCCTATCTAAATATCTAACTCGCGAATCACCCATCACAAGCACTTCAGTCAGACTCCTATTCCTAACCCCCACAGACCTAACTCCATCCCCACTCCTATTCTCATTCAAACTACCAGTCACTCGAACTCCACCCCCACCCCCATCAGTCATATCACTTCCAGTTACTTCCTCTCTTAGGGCACTGAATCTATTAGTCAAGCTAATAGGTTCTGTGTCCCTCTGACTCACACACCTATTCTCCCCCTGGCTAACCACCTCAACAGAGGCAACCCTATTCTCACAAAGAACAGGAGAAGCCTCCCTAGCTTCATGTTTCCTAACCACTCTCCACTGTCCCCCATCCTCACTAGGCCTATTTCTAACTAATCTAAGGGGGCTAACTTCACTATCACTAGAACTATCATATCCTACCTCCTCCACCGGCCCTCTACCTTCACCTGAAACATCTAACTGGCCTACCTCACCACCTAACCTATTCCCAAATCTAGGCCTAACACTAAGTTCCCTCCTGAGCTCAGCAACTAACCCCTCCAGCCTACATATCCTGTCTAAATCCTGCCTTCTCATCCCCTCTAAATCTACAATGCATTCACGCAGCCCACATACAACACATGTATACCCCTCACCTAATACACCACAACCAATGCATACATTCCGACACTCATGCTCACTTTCATCCCCAAACTCCATCACTTATTCAAACAAAGAAAGAATTTAAGTAGCAATAAGAAAAAAAAGAAGAGCAACTTAGCTTTGGCTGATTGTGGTGAGAAAAAAAACAAAAAACAAACAAACTATAGAAAAATCTGAAAAATAGATCAACAGACTGAGAGCTCTATAAAACACGTGCTACCTGTTCGAAGGTCAGTCGAAGATTGAACTACACATATATAGTAATAAAAACACTAATCTGAACGCATCAATTTGGAACAATAAGCAAAATGAAGGTCGTAAAATAACCTTTTAAACAAATCAAAGCAGAGAAATCAATACGGAACAGAAAATATGAAAAAATCTTGTTTTCGTCAGAATTAAGACGTGAGACTTCATTAACAACACCGAAATATGGTTTAATTGAACATTAAACAATGGGAAATTAAGTAAAAAGTAAATAAAAACACTAAATAATGTCAGGCATAGGGTAGGTAGGATATATAGAAAAGAAATGAGGGGGAAAAAACATCGAAAATATAAGATAAACCAATTTTTGATTATTAGAAAAAACACAAAAAGCCTTGAAACAAATAGAGCTTTCTGATTGGTCATTTATGAAAATGAATCCAGATCTGTGATTGGCCAGTGCGATAGCAGAAAAACAATGAAAAGTAGCCCAAAAAATAAACTAGAATCGCATCTGCCCATAGTCTACACAATTACCCAGATTTTGCTATAGCATATAAAAAAAAAATGGTAAAGTTGAAGATAAGGTAAATATGTAGATTAGCGGCCCGGCCGAAAAAAAGTTTGTGTGTAAATATTATCGTTCACTTGTGTCGGAATATTCATGCGCGTTTGAGTCTTTTTCGAATTGTTATTTTATAAACAATTAGGATTATATACTGGGGGGCTGTGCCCCCAGACCCCCCCCCCCAATTTAATGAAACTCAGGATCATCGTATATTGAGGTGCTTATCACAATGATCACAGGGAATTGACAATGGGATTAGTTTGTGGTCACTGCCTAAAAATTGTAATAATTTATTAGTCTCTAATTAACGCAGAAAACATGACATGATTTCAGTAATTATTTACTTAGCGGTGCCCAATTTTTTGAGCAATTTTTTTTTCTATTTTCTAGCTACTTTTTTGCTCTACTTGTTTTGAGTCATTGGAAGCTACTTTTTTATAGAAATGGGGTCTTTGCCCCCCTTTCCCCCTTTAATTGTGGGGTAGTTGCACCTGTCCACTATTTTCAATAATCTACTAGTAATCTCTAACAAAATTGTATAATTTACTTACTTCAGGCACTGTTCATTCTTGCCCAATGCGCCAACATAACATAACATAATTTCATGGATGACAAAAGCCACAAGGGCCTATCAAAGGTCATCCGCATCTGTCAAAATGCATCCATAGGATTGTGTCAGATCATGCATCTACAATATACAATTCGAACCATACACAGGAATGTATCAAAAACAAAGAGCATCATCATCAAGACTCGTCAAAATCCAAATCAATCATAATATACAATAATAAAAAACTGGATCCACAGGAATGAGTCCAGAATACCCCTCAAAGTTAACCCTCCCTCCCCATAAAATCATCTAATCTGCGTTTGAATACATTCAAGTTTGGACTTTCTACCATCTCATATGGCAAACTATTCCAATAATCTACCACTCTATTGGTGAAAAAATATTTTTTTAACATCCAACCTGCACCTGTTTTTTTAATTTTTAAGTGGTAACCCCCTAGTCCTATTACTACCTTCCAACTCAAATAACTTGCTAAAATCCAACTTATCCATCCCAGAGCAGATTTTAAAAAGCTCAATCATATCTCCCCTCACACATCTTCTCTCAAATGAGAACATATTTAGTACCCTCAGTCTATCTTCATATTCAAGGTGCTTCAGGGAAGGTATTATTTTTGTTGCCATCCTTTGTACTGACTCTAACAGGTTGATGTCATGTCTAAAATGTGGTGACCATGCTTAAATACAGTACTCTAAATGTGGCTTAACATACGAGTCTTGGGGTCTCTTGTACACGCGCCATGGATATTCTATGTTCCGTGACGTTCAGCGCTTGGGGCGCTGATAGGGCTAATGCTTTACTTTTTTATCGATCCTTTGTTCGCTCGAAGCTCGACTACAGATGCAAGTTTGGAAGGCACTGGTCGCCTTGAGACCAGTGCCTTCCACACTTTCCCTATTGAGAGCCTGCTTGTCGATGCTAGAGAGATACCAATATCTATGTGCCATGCACAGTGCATTGCTCGCCTGTACGCACAAACGCAGCATCTCCCTTTGTCACCATGGCTCTCAAAGCATCTGCAGCTGATATCGACGGTGCCTATGCGGCCAAGAGACGCAAGTCATACCCTAAGCCCTTTGGGTTTAGGGCTAGGAAACTCCTTCGAGAGCTAAATATATATCTCGGGCCAGTGACACCCCTGGTTGGCTATTTGTCACCATGCCTCTGCTCACAAAGCTTGTTCAGTGCTGGGAGTATTGCATTCAGCATTTTTGGAGCACATCTCGCGTCACACTGGAACTGTGCCAGTGTATATCGATGGCTCCAAGTCCAAAGAGGGGGTTGGTTTCCACGCTGTATCCCCCCTGTCTGAAGTCAGTGGTGCTCTACCAGGTGGTGCGTCTGTCTTCACGGCTGAGTTAGTGGTAATACACCACTCTGCACGGGAGATTACGCAACGTGCTGGGTTCCTGGACATGTAGGAATTGCGGGAATGAGTCCGCGAGGACCGGGCAACCAGACCAGTGTTTCACTCTTCCACACACAGACTACATGGCAAGAATACAGGCAGCTCTTCCGACTGCTTGGCAAAGAAGATGGGAGATGGTCCAGGGAACTTAAAGTTGCGTACTATTGCGCTGTGACTGTTCCCATGGACCTACCCCCCAATGCAGTGACGCCTTCAGGTCGCTTTCTGTCGTCTCTGAATCGGGCACACTCGTGTGATGCTTCACCATTTAATGGAGCCCTCACCTGCACCGTATTGTGACGACTGCATCATTCCCCAGACTGTTTGGCACCTTCTTGTTGAATGTCCCAGTCTGGGTGATCGCGCACGTTACCTGTCCCGTTACCGGGATGGGCGGGGTCTCTACCACCTGTCCCTTGTAGTCGGGATGAGTGCGTGCACATTGACTGGTGGACTTCTCCCTTTTATTTAACTAGTTTTTTTTTTGTTTTCTTTATAGGATGCATGTTCCTTTCCCCCCCCCGGTGAATCTTACTTTAAAGTAGCCTATTACTAGACAGTTTTTAATATGGCAACTAATGCCCAAGTAGGCAGTCACCAGATGAGCTCTTAAAAAAAAAAAAAAAAAATGGAACTACAGCATAAGGAAATTCAGTAAGTTCAACACTTTTATCGAAAGTCAAAATCATTAGAATAGCCCCTAAATTAAAACCAGTTTCACCAGTTATGCCAATCAAGACACTTTCTTCATAACACTCAATAGAATTAGTTAAATTAATGTTTGACACTACACACTCCAACACCAGACTGACTTGGGCTCCATATCAATGAGGGCACAAAAGACCACACCATTCACCCATACTTGACATCTAGAAGGGTGTTTGACACGATTACACTGTAACTGTAGTCTACTTCCCACTTCCGGAGTGTACATGATTTCTGGGATGTCAGGCTCACTAGTATTCTCCTAAACATTGAAGATGAATGATGGGTCTATCGCTCACGTCAGGATGATAATACACAACTGGACAGGCAGGGCCATAATTCACCCATACCTGTAGATTAAGGCACTTTGAAAAAGCTAACAAAAATTCAAGAGCTGGTGCACAGCCAGAATATCTCATAGTGCAGATTTTACTTTGGACAGTCTGGCTGGATGCATTTTATGTATATTGTAGATTAGATCTGACGAACTCCTGTAAAGGGTGACAATGTTGATGACTTTTCTCTGGTAAGAAATCTTTTGTGTGTTGACTGGAACAGGAGCTGCCAAGTGTAGGCCATGAATGGTCTTTTGCAGTCTCCTTTTCTTATGTTCTAATCCAAGTTTAGTGGAATCTTAAAAAAAGCTTCTCTACTAGAAGTTCCTGGAGCTTGGTTACACTTGGCAACATCTACAAATCTTTGCTTTGTTCTTCAAACAGCTGCTCATGATCACGTAGAAGAAACTCAATTAATGAATCAGGACCTCCTCTCATTTTCTTAAGCACCTTCAAGCCAATAGGTAACTTTAAATATGAGTTATCAGGAGTCATCTCATGAGGTTGCAGACCAGGAAGAGGAGACAGCCAATCAGCAGCAGTATTAAGATCACCAAGACAATACTGAGCAACAAAATCAAACTCTGATAATTCTTCCAAAGTCCTACTCAGACGACTGTCAATCATTTTCATATCATGCAAGTACATAAGAGGATGATGGTCAGAATAAATATAAAAAAGGTCTAAATCTTTTAGCTCTCCAACAAAGAGCAGCCAACTCCCGTTCACTAGTTGAGTAGCGTGTCTCACAATCAAGGAAAGTCAGTCAAAGGCAATAATTGCTCTATTACCTGCTTGTTCCTGATAGACAGGCTCCAGCTCCTTTCCCAGAAGTGTCAACATACAACTCTAAAGGTTTAGCCTCAGGTGAATAATCAGGATATGCTAACATTATAACATAATATAATTTCACGGATGACAAAAGCCACAAGGGCCTATCAAAGGTCATCCGTATCCATCAAATCCCACCCACATAATGCATCCATAGGATTTTGTCAGATCATGCATCTACAATATACAATTTAACAATCCATAGGAATGTCCAACCATGCATCTACAATATATAATTTAAAGCCTCCATAGGAGTTGTCAAAAACAAAATCAAAGTCCCCCAAAATATACAATAAAAAGAAACTGCATCCACAGGAATAAGTCAAGAAACATATCCACATACCAAAAATTAAGAAATTAACCCTCCATCCCCATATAATCATCCAATCTGCGTTTGAAAACATTTAAGTTTGGGCTGTCTACAGTCTCAGGTGGCAACTATTCCAATAATCCACCACTCTGTTAGTGAAAAAATATTTTCTAACATCCAGTCTGCACCTCTGTTTTTTAATCTTTAAGTGGTGGCCTCTAGTTCTATTACTACCTTCTAACTCAAATAACTTGCTGAAATCCAATTTATCCATCCCAGAAAATATTTTAAAAAGCTCAATCATATCTCCCCTCACACACCTTCTTTCAAATGAAAACATATTTAATACCCTCAGTCTATCTTCATATTCAAGGTGCTTCAGGGATGGTATTATTTTTGTTGCCCTCCTTTGTACTGACTCTAATAAGTTTATATCATGTCTAAAATGTGGTGACCATGCCTGTATACAATACTATAAATGTGGCCTGACATAAGAGTTGTATAGTTTAAGGATGACCTCCTTACTCTTGTAGCTAACATTTCTCTTAATGTAACCTAGCCCCCTATTTGCTCTATTTTTTGCCTCAATACACTGCTTTGAAAATTTCAGTGACCTATCTACTACTACTCCTAAGTCCTTCTCATCTTCAACTGAATTAAGCCAATACCCATCCATCTCATAGCTAAATTCCCTATTATCTCTCCCCATGTTAATAACTTTGCATTTATTAAGGTTAAAAGTCATCTGCCACTTCTGAGCCCAAGCTAACAACTTATTTAAGTCACCCTGCGCTTTAAAGCTACCCTCAACCTCTTTGACTACAGCTGCCAATTTAGTGTCATCAGCAAAAATTGACACTTTGTTATTTACACCTTTCCCAAGATCATTTACATAGATTATAAATAATAAAGGGCCTAAAACTGATCCCTGAGGTACGCCACTAATAACATTCCTCCACTCTGACCTCACTCCATTCAGTACAACTCTCTGTTTCCTATTTTTCAGCCATTCAGTTATCCAATTTAAAATGTTCCCACATATCCCATGCAGCTTTAATTTATGAACTAGTCTTCTATGTGGAACCTTATCAAAAGCTTTGCTGAAATCTAAGTAGATCACATCAACTTTCTCACCCCTATCTAATTCTTTAGTTACATAATCCCTAAAATCCAGTAAATTAGTTAAACACGATCTACCTTTTCTAAAACCATGCTGAGCATTATTAATTAACCTGCTACTCTCTAGATGATCAGAAATTTCCTTCTTAACCATCTTCTCCTGTTGAAGTACCTCTTCATCTCTTCAATCCAAGAAATTTTCCTATTTCCTTGACTTTATGCCCTCCTGTTAAACAAGACAAGGGTTTGGCAATGTCAGAGCACATTGGGTTAAACTTTCTCTGAAAGTTCACAAAGCCTAAAAAATTTCTTATTCATAGACAGTAGTAGGTGGCTTGAAATCCTTAATTTTCTGAACATAATCAGGGTGCTTCTTCTTCCCATTATAGGCCAATAGACCTCACCAGCTGTTTTAGTAAGTTGTTTGAGAAAATGGTGAATGCTCGCTTGCAGTGGTTCCTGGAATACAATGGCCTCCTAACTCCATACCAGTGTGGCTTCCATAAGAAGCAGAGTACAACAGATCTTCTTTTCCATATGGAGTGCACACTCTGAGGCCTTTACTTGTGGCTGCTATGCGATGGCTGTCTTCTTCAATATTGGGAATGCTTATGACACCACATGGCACTATGGAGTTCTCCATCAGTTGTATGAGAGAGGATTGAGGGCTCTTCTATCAGTTTTTCTGAAAAGATTTTCAGCTACTCGCAATTTTTGTGTTGAATCCCCTTGTTTATTCTTTGTTGCCTTCATATCAGTGCATCATCTCCTTTTTGACTGCCAGTCCTTCTCTGGCTCTTGTATGCAATGCTTCACATCTATTTTATGCATCCCATATAATTATAAGACTGCACTTTCTCTTAGTGGAGGGGGCCCTTTTTTTAGTACTAATTCATCTTCCAAGATTTTTAATAGTCTGTTTTTATAGCTTGTAATTATACTTTTTTAATTAACTACAAATGTATATGTTAGCATGCATGTCTTTTTTTTGTCTCAGTGTGGGACAGTTGCCCCCTCCCCCATTGCTAGGCTATGCTGGGGCATGTCATTTGTTTATTGCCTCCAGGGACCATGCTAACCTTTGGCTGGTACCAGCCTTTTCTTGTTGTAATCCGAGTATACTTCCCATCACCCATACTTTGGAACCCATGATGGTTCTCAGAGTTTTGCTATATCTGGTGACTCGGTATTAAATAATTTATATCCTATTTTTTTAGTGTTGATTTTTATAAGCTTGTTCATGGTGTTAAGCCCCATTCTGATCCATTGATTTCAGGAATGGTTCTTTTTGTGAGAGCTTTGCTTTGTTTTTGTGGCCAAGTTCTTGTGGCTGCTTTTAGCAGCTATATTCTTATACTAATTGAGATTAATATTTATGCTAACTTCAAGCTACAATGAAGTTCCCCCAATCATTGAAAAAAAGCTTACCTTTTCATTCTTTTGTGTATTCTCACATCTACTGAATGATCATAACCTCCTTGGATTATACAATTTACATTTCTCAAAATTTAATGTATACAAGTTTGATGGTAAATATTGAGCTAATCATTCATTTTTATGTATAAATATATAGAAAAAATTTCTATTCTGGTCATAATTGTCTTAAATTGAGCAAATTAATTCTAAATTTTCTGAAGTCTTTCTTCATCTATATTATGAAGGAAAGTGAAAGAATAAAATGATTTTAACTTGAAAGAAATTTGCATAAAGTTAACTAGTAGTATTCTTTTGATTTGGATACCTTGTCTGTTTTACATACTGGCCTGTTGATTTGATCCTGTAACTCTATAACTGTAAAAATCTCTAATTACCTCAGAGGTTGACTGTGGATTGTTCATTCAACTTGATGCTATAGAGTTTCAATAGTTTGGTTCTCAAATGGTCTAAGACCTCACTTAACCACTAATGCTGACATATTTTTAAATATGTACCAAGTTTTCTGATATTAAAACACTTAAATATCATTGTTGCTTTACATTTTATCTGTTGGTAGGTATTATAATTAATTAACCCATAGCTTATAGGTAATAAAAGATACATTGATATATTATATGTGTATGAAATTACACTCAGAAACTTTATCTTGTTATATTTGGCTGCTCCATTGCTTTAGATATTTCTCCCTCATGAAGTGTAGTCAGGCTTAGATTGGCTTTTTTAAAAATAAGAATTGAAACTCTAATTTTTGGTATTTTGCATTGAAAGAAAATTGGAATATGGATAATTTAAATTCATTATTCTTCATAATTCCTATTAGTGTTTTGGACCACAGATTTTTTTCTAAAGGAAAGGAATGCTTTTACTCTTTGAAATCTATCCTTTTCTTAACTCGGACCATTTAGGTATTTTCTCCCAGTCAGCCATTAATTAGTTAGTTTTAATTTTTTTTTTTTTTACCATAAATTGTAGCTTTACTTTTCATCTCCTTTTTCTTGTTCTCCCCATCACTCCAAACCCATAAGTATATACTTATAGAATAGATGATTAGTATCTTTATGAGGGGGAGGAGGCATGTTTTATTAGCCCCAACTAACCACAAAGGTTCATGCAGTGGATTTTATTTGAAGTACCTAGACCGTTCTGGTTCATATAAGTACCCTGAATTACTTATATGAATTATACTTTAAAGCTTACAAAAGATATTCTTTTCTACTAATCCATTAACAATTCTTTTTATTTCATTTCTTTAGTTCATGGTTTCCCTTAACAGTTTTCTTTTGTTACTTGGACTTGACTGTTAATATTGTTTTTTTATTTTATTTATTTATACTCATTTGGTTTGTGTTGTATTGCTTCCTGGGAGTGAGTAACCTGCTCCCTCTGACTGCTTGGGAGAATAAGGGAAAAAGCTTTTAGTTCTACAGTGTGTTGCAGGCTGTAGGATTAAAAGTGGGGCTGTGCCTTCTGGGGAAGGAGATTGATTAGATAAAAAAAATCCTTCTGTTTGTATGTGCTATATGCATTGCACTTGCATTAGTACTGTGGATGTTACCATCCCTTATTCAGGGATCAGGTTCCTGCATATTAGGTTGCAGTCGGAGATTTAAGAAGATAAAATTCATCCAAAATATTTAATTTCTAGGCTTGTTTGCATGATTTCATTAACTTGACTGATTTTGATAGTCTTGAGTCTTTCAATTTAACACGTTGACTGCGAAGGCTTCCTAAGAGTAAGTTATACAGGTATTACATGTTGGAAACAGCACCCTTATGCGTTAATGCTTAAAGAGCGATATAAAAAAATCTGGTAAGGATAAATTATTCAACACTACCAATCTACCATATATGGCCCAACTTGTTTCCAATGTGTTAAGAGATTATTTAGTTTTATTGTGTGGATGCACATGCATATTTTCATTGATTTAAATTTGTTAGTATAGTAAAATGACTATGTATTTATCGTATGTAAGTATTTGCAAGCAAAGGACCACCCTTCCCCCCTTTTAATCTGTTAAATCGAGGGTTGATTGTATAGGCCTGATACGTTATGCCCCTATTGTTGCTTCCAGTTTTACAGATATAATCTTGCTTATCCTCGAGGATGCAAAGCTGAAGAAATCTAGCTTTCCAATGTCTTTGTTTCTTGCCAAATGGCCATAAAACTGTTAATGAAATTAGCTTAAAAATATCAAGTTTTATATAAATGCTTTCATCATTCAGAAGAAGAATTACATGAAAGCGTTCAGCTTCTACTTTTGAGGACCTTTGTTATCTATTCTTGCACTAAAACAAGGGATCTAGATACCAAAATATCTTTGATGTGCTCTTTGAAAGTTCTGTAACAGTTTTAAAGATTGTTATTGCTTGATAGAAAGGAAATTGATGATCTGTTTGGTTGGTTAGGCAAAGGTTCATAATCTAATTCATTGTTTTAGTTTCACTTGTCATGTGTGGCTGAGCTTTGTTGTGGAGGAAATTTATCTTTGTGCTCTCCGGATGCACAGCCTGATTTTGATTGGGGGGTGGTTGATGACCTCCATGGTAATATCATTTTCTGGGCTGCTGCCACCCGAGAGCCCGTCCCGGTGGTGCGGGTGCGGTGGTCTGCATTTCAGGAAATGACTGAAATCTCTATATCAGTTGAGGTGTTTAGTTTGGTAGATGAGGCCATCGAGTTCTCCAGCAACCTCATCACCATGTGCCTAGCTACTATTCCTAGAAGGTCTGGCTGTTTTGCACGCCGACCACTCCTGTGGTGGTCAGCCGAGTGTGAGATGGCCCTCAAGCAGAAGCACTATGCCTACATGTGCTATAAGCACCATCCGAACGATTTCACTGTTGGTGAATTTAGTTTGGCTAGTGCTAGGTTCTGGGATATTTTGAAGAATGCCCGCCAGGAGAATGGGACTGCAATCTCGGACCCTGCATACAGAGCAGCATTTAATGCACATTGTGATGTTGCGGAAGGCGGTAATTTAACTCGAGAGGTGGAGAACCCTTCAATGACAGGTTTACTCTGAATGAGTTGCATCCCGCTTTTGCTTCATGCATGGAGACTACCCATGGTCCGGACGATGTCCCGTATGCCATACTTCGACACGTGGGTGAGCGAGGCATGGCCCTTGAGTTAGAGATCACTCTACTCCAGCTCGTTTCTGCCCAATCTCTCTTAACCTCTTGCTTGTGCAAGTTGATAGACAAATTGGTAAATATTAGATACTCCTTTTTTTCTGGACAGTGCGGCCTCTGCAAGTTACACTCCACATCGGATGCTCTGCTCTGCTCTGACTGGAAAATGCTGTCTGCAAGGCGTTCTTTCTAGATATCACTACGCTACCATGTTTTTTGATCTGGAGAAGGCCTATGATACCGCATAGTAATATAGTATCATGGAGACACTCAACATGATGGGGATGAGGGGACACCTCCTAATCTTTATAACTGAATTTTTGCGAGATCGTGCATTTCGCGTACAGGTGGGGGGGGAGCCCCCTCTGGCCCAATGGAGCAGGAAGAGGGTGTCCCACAGGAAAGTGTCCTCATTGTCGCACTTTGCCTTGAGCACCAATGGCATCACCCCGGAGCTGCTTGAAGATGCTCTCGCCACGCTCTACGTGGATGACCTTTCAATCTCTTTTGGCAGCCCAGATGCCAACTCTGGAACATAGACTCCAACAGGAATTGAACTACGTCTCTGGCTATGCCGAAGTGCGCAGGTTTTGGTTTTCCTTGCCCTAGACTAAGGTGGTGCACTTCTGCCACCATCCACAGCTCCACCTTAACCCAGACTTGTTTCTTAATGGGGTACGCCTGGATGTGGTTGAGTCGCACCATTTCCTTGGTCTTGTATTCGATCGACGCCTCACCTGGGAGGCTCATATTCGCAGCCTTAGGGTCTCTTGTACCTGCGCCATGGACATTCTCCGTTCCGTGACGTTCAGCGCTTGGGGCGCTGATATGGCTACTGCCCTACTTTTTTATCGATCCTTTGTTCGTTCGAAGCTCGACTACGGATGCGAGTTTTATGCATCTCCAGCTGAGCGTGTATTGTGGAAGGTAGATTCGACCCACCACACAGGCCTTCATCTGGCGACTGGTTCCTTCCGCACTTTCCCTATTGAGAGCCTACTAGTCGATGTTGGGGAGATGCCATGCACATTGCATTCGCCTGTTTATGCGAACCAGGCGCCTCGCTCAGTCGGCAACAGTTCTCACTGCATCTGCATCTGATTTTGATGGTGCCTATGCCGCTGAGAGACACAAGTCGTACTCTAAGCCCCTTGGGTTTAGGGCTAGGAAACACTTTTGAGAGCTAGGTATAGCTCTCAGGCCAGTGGCACCCCTGGTTCTGCCCAGGACACCACCCTGGAGGGTACCACATTTGGCTATTTGTAGCCACACCTTTGCTCCCAAAGCTTCTACAGTGCTGGGAGTATTGTGTTTAACCTTTTGGGAGAACACCTTGTGTCATGCTGGAACCATGCCAGTGTAGACGGATGGCTCCAAGTCCTAAGATTGAGTCAGCTTCCATGCCGTATCCCCTCTTTTAAACTCAGTGGGGCTCTGCCAGGTGCTGTGTCTGTCTTCATGGCCAAGCTGGTGGCAATACACCACTCGGTACAGGAGATTCTGCGATGTGCCTGGTTCGGAGACCAGATTGTGATCTATAGTGACTAATAAAGGGCCCTGAGTGCTCTCGGTGCATTGGAATCTCTGCATCCCCTGGTTTGCAATATCAACATGACACCTTGTGTCATGCTGGAACCGTGCCAGTGTAGATGGATGGCTCCAAGTCCTAAGATTGGGTCAGCTTCCATGCCGTATCCCCTCTTTTAAACTCAGTGGGGCTCTGCCAGGTGCTGTGTCTGTCTTCATGGCCAAGCTGGTGGCAATACACCACTCGGTACAGGAGATTCTGCGATGTGCCTGGTTCGGAGACCAGATTGTGATCTAGAGTGACTAATAAAGGGCCCTGAGTGCTCTCGGTGCATTGGAATCTCTGCATCCCCTGGTTTGCAATATCAGCATGACACCTTGTGTCATGCTGGAACCATGCCAGTGTAGATGGATGGCTCCAAGTCCTAAGATTGGGTCAGCTTCCATGCCGTATCCCCTCTTTTAAACTCAGTGGGGCTCTGCCAGGTGCTGTGTCTGTCTTCATGGCCAAGCTGGTGGCAATACACCACTCGGTACAGGAGATTCTGCGATGTGCCTGGTTCGGAGACCAGATTGTGATCTATAGTGACTAATAAAGAGCACTGAGTGCTCTCGGTGCATTGCAATCTCGGCATCCCCTGGTTTGCAATATCTATGATGCCACAGTTTTGGTGACCTGGATATGTCGAGATTATCTTCTGCTGGGTTCCTGGACATGTAGGAATTGTGGAGCGCCCAAGAGAACTCAGTGAATGGACCAGCAGTTTGCTCTTCCTCACACCGACTACATGGCAGGAATACCGGCAGCTCTTCTGGCTGCTTGGCAAAGAAGGTGGGAGACAGTCGAAGGGAACTTAAGTTGCATGCCATTGCGCCATGACTGTTCCCATGGACCTACCCTTCAATGCGGCGAAGGCTTCAGGCTGCTTTCTGTTGTCTACAAATTGGACACAGCCCCTACTGTGCAGACTGCATTGTCCCCTAGACTGTTTGGCACATTCTTGTTGAATGTCCCTCTCTGGGCTATCTGCGCACATTACCTCTCCCAGTACCAGTATACACATTGCCGCTCTGAGAATGATCAGTGGAACATTCAAGGATAGGCAAGTTGTTCAAGTGGTTTCTTGACTGGGGGCATAAATCCAGTCCAAATGACAACTCGGAGAAGGTGTATTCGGGGGGAGAAATAGGAAAGGAGATAGTAGAAGGGGAAAAGGCTTGAACAGGTTCAGTGTCCAAGGTTATACAGAATTTCAGAAATCTGGAAAGAGGCCAGACTAAAAAGAAAGAGAGAGAGAGAGAGGACTGCTATAATGTAAGTAATTGGGTTAGTAATAAATAACAGATTACAAAAATAGATTTATTTAAATATTAATGACTACAGATATTTACATATTTTACAGGTATTATAAGAGAAACGTCACAAAGAAGTTTTTCTCCTCAAACAAAAGTAGAATACACTCAGAGAAAAGTAAATTATACTGGGATATCAGATTAGAATACCCGTACATATACAATTATACTTAATCTGACTGACAACTGAAGTATTGGAAACTCAGAATAAGAGGAACAGACATCAATAAGCTCCTGGATATGAAGTTCCAGTACAAGAAGTTACAGCATAAAAGGCTCCGTTATATGGAATTTCAGTCCAGACAGCTCCGGCATATGCACCTAAAACAAAAAGATAACAGTTTTTGTTGGGTGGGTATTTAACAATTTAAACAACGTCTATATTTTATATGCAGGATTAATTAGAAAAAGAATTATAGTGACACTATGCAACAATGAACAGAACAAAAATACAAGACAAAAACAATTTAAATCATAAAGTTAAGCTACTATCTTGCTAGTTTAGCCTACACAATTCTATTAAATTAATCCTAATACTTACCCCTTCACTGTGGTTCCTTTAACCCCTTCCCCGGCAGAAACGTGTATACACGTTTTCACAAAATGTTCTTTTTTCAGTCGTCGACGAGTATACTCGTCTAAAACTTTACCTTCAAAAACCAGCTACATACGTATATACTCGTCGATTTTAAGCCTTTGTAAGCCATTCTACGTGTGAAACGAGTATTCTCATCAAATCGTACGCCTGGCAGAGGCGATAGGGTAGAGCTGTGTGATTTCAAGGACATTGTTACTAGACTTGCTCCGACAGCCATTGTCGTCGGATGGGTGTTGTTTGCATCCACATTTGCATTCATTTTTTTGTAGCATTCTCAAGTGTTACACCCCAAATGTCTAGTTCAACGGAAGATAATGAATATGAACCTTCCCTCAGAAGCTTGAATACTTCTGATAACTGCCAGTTCATCAGACAATGACTATTTCTCGACAAGTGAGGAGGAGGGGGGTGAGGGATGAGCTTGGAGAAGCCTCGAGTTGTCACAGGAGGAATAAAGATTGATGAAAACCCAGCAGAACTGAGTCCATTTGAATTCTTCAGTCTTTTTATTGATAAAAGGATTATTGACTCTGTACTGGTAGAGACTAATCGTTTTGCTGAAAAAACTGGGCAAGATGATTCTTTGTGGTGCCCTGTAACAGAGGCTGAACTTTTTGTATTTTTTGCCATGAAAATGCTTGGGGGTATTGTGAAAATGCCAGAAGAAGACCAATTTTTTGGCAGCTAATGACTATGAAACGGTACAGTAAGATAAAGCAATATCTTCATTTTGTAGATAATGAAACTCATGATGTACAAACTCACCCCAACCCCAAATTGTATAAGATTTATGATGTATTCATGACATTGTGTGAGAACTTTGGGAAGTGTTACACCCCTAGGCAAGATGTATGTATCGATGAGAGCCTTATGTTGTTCAAAGGAAGGTTAGGATGGGTACAGTACATTCCACTGAAAAGGAAGAGGTTTGGAGTGAAATATTTCATGTTGTGTGAGTCAAAGACTGGATATGTGTACAAAATGACCATTTATGTTGACAAAGGAACACAGTTTGATCCAGAGTATGATGCATATCCTGTGAGTTCGCGTGTTGTTTTATCTTTGATGAAGCCCTTATTTGGGAAAGGTTATTGTGTTACTGTGGATAACTATTACACTAGTCCACAATTAGCTGATGCTCTAGTTATGAACCAGACTGATACTTATGGAACTCTATGTATGAATCAAAAAGAAGTGCCAGAAGAACTGAAAAGAAAAAAACTGAAGAAAGAGAAGTTGCAGCATTTCAGAGAGGCAAGGTAATGACTCTTCGTTGGAAAGACAAAAAGGATGTTGCAATGCTATCAACCATTCACAACCCAGCCATGCATGACATTGAGACAAGACAAGGGCCTGTGAAGAAACCCAAAGTTGTATGTGAATACAATCATACAATGGGAGGAGTTGACAAGGTGGACCAGCAACTGGTAGATTATCCCATTCCAAGGAAACGGGATAAGAAATATTACAAGACAGTTTTCTTCCATTTGATGGATATTGGAGTATGGAATGCTTTCATCCTGCATCAAGAAGCATTCACTCAGTCAGGAAAAAAAAGCCTAACACACCTGAAGTTTCGTTTGGAAATTATACGATACATATTTGGCAAGTAGGGACCTGCTTTACCACCAAGAAGATCACCAGGTAGACCCTCGACATCACCAGGAAGTTTGCGGCATATGCCAGGAGGATATTTTCCAATGGAAGTTCCACCAACAGAAAAAAAGAAAATTCCAACAAGAAAATGTGTTGTATGCAGTCTGAAGCGTGACCGTAGAGGGAAACTAGTCAGGAAAGAGTCACGCTACATGTGTAAAGTTTGCCAAGTAGCTCTATGTGTTGTGCCATGCTTTGAAAAGTACCATTCTAAATAATTTCATCTAGAAACTTTCTGAGGAAATACTATTCTTTTATATGTGGAAATAAAATTCATTTGTTTTATTTTTTTTGCTAACAACTTACAGTTTTCAATTGATTTTGTTCATAATAAAATGCCGGAAAAAGGAATTTCATTTTTTATGCATATTATAATTACTGCTAGATATTTGGTAACAATTGTAATAAAAATTAAAAATAAAATAGTTTTTATTTCTCTTTACATTTGGTAATAAAATTTTGAGAAAAATTAAGAAAATATGGTAAAAAAATATGGTTTATAGGAAGACGAGTAGACTCATTTTTGCCGACAAAGGTATTTTCAAAATAAAAAGTTAACCACAAAAATGGGAAGAAAAAATAATTAAAAACTGTTTTCATAACCAGCATAAAAAATACTATATAGAACTAAATTAAAAAAATTAGTCTGAAAAAGAAACGTTTTTAACAAAAAAATTGTTGGAAGGGGTTAATGTCTTTAATTATTAAACAAGAGTTTGATTTTTATTATAGATTGTTATGCCACACTTTGTATCGGGATATGGCATAATTAATTATCAAAGAGTAAGTATATAAATAAGTTAGTGTCTGAAACATGGAAATTTAAATTTAGAGAAATAATAATAATAATATATACATTAAAATACTGGGAAAGAGTATATTACACTGGGATGGGTGGGTTCGCTACCACCTGTCCCTTGTACTCAGGACAAGTTTGTGCACATTGTCTGGTGGACTTACAGACTTTTTGGGGGAGGCCGGCCTTCTCCCGTTTATTTAACTAGGTGGGGTTTTTCTTGTTGTTATTTTCCGTGCAGGTCACACGTCCCTGCGCCGAGGGGAGGCGAACCTTCCCTGATGCTCGAACCTGCTTCCTGTTGTTGCCTTTTTTTTGTTATTTTAAAGCAGCCTAGTACTCAGTAAGGATAGTTTCCCAAGTTTTATAGCTTCAAACCATAACTCAAAATGTCAAAATAATTTGAAAGGTTAAATGCATTGTAAGATAACATCACTTATTACTAAATACATAGAGGTTATTTTTCTAATATAATGGAGAAAACACAAGCAATTATACACATACCTATACATTCCTGGAAGAAAGTTTTGCTTGTGAGAGTGTTCGATGTCTACAGTCTCGTTGAATACTCCAACAGTAGTCTGCCATCATGTTTGTGCTCCATCAGCCTTGATATCTCTCTTCCATAATCTTGATATCTTGATGAAAATGCTCTCTGTGTTTATCACTCACATTGCCAAGATCAGGAGAAATTCATCAAGATGGCTCTTGAGGAAACAAACCTTTATGCTCATGTTGCAGCCTAAACAATGAAAACTATCAAGTAATGTCTCTACCAAATCCTAGTAGTTAGTAGCCATTTTGTTCCCAATAAATCCTTTCACAACAGCCACAAATGAATCCCATGCTCTTTATTCTGTCAGTCATCGAACTCGAGACGTTTAAGTTTTCCATTAACAGTAAACAAAATCATCTTCTTCAGTTTTAAAGAATGCCAAAAAATCTCTCCCTGTTCTGATAAGAAGTTACATTTTTTTTCCTGCAACAAATTCTTCTCTTTAAGTCTAGAAGCTAACTCTTGAAAGGCCTAGGTCTCTAACTAAATCATTCAGTTCTAATTGGCTAAAGTTTCCGCATTCTTGGGTCGATGCATGTACAAAGTCTGGATCACTGTCACGTTCATTGCCTACATCAGATTCACATATTTCACTTACATTGTCCAGTGAAGGAAGTTCCTTTAATACAGGTACTGGAATTTCACCTGAATGAAGCACTGAACGAATTGCTGAATCAAGATTTGGGTAACTTATTTTATGTCTTGTTTTCTTGCTATAACCAGAAGTCTTTGTGAGACAAAAGTAGCAATCATTTACATGGTTTTTGGCTCCTGCCACATCATAGGAATGTCAAATCCTAGTTGTTTCCTTGTGCCTTTTGTCTATTGGCGTAGATTTTCGACACATGGCTTACCAACATTGTGCGGGGCCAATGGTTTATTCTGATCACTTAATTTAACATTGCAGTAAGCTAAGTATGTTCTTTTCACAAAGATACAAATGTTGATTCTTTGAGTTGGTGCAGTAAAACAACCACATATGTATATAGCAAAACAAGTCTGGGGGTGGGGGGGAATTCAAACATTTCCTTCAAAATGAGGCCATACCACTGAATGTTATTTCATAAAACAAATCTGAAAAAACAAAAAATTATATTATGCACAATTGCTTTATATATCTAGATGTGCATAAAAAATGTCATAGATAAAATAAGAATACGAAACGCCTCCACCTCCATTCACTTGGTTGTACTATGAGTGGGACCAATATGGACCAGCCCATAAATAAAAAACTTGACCTGATGAAAATTATTGCCATTTTTAAGCTCTGTAACCCCAAATTTCCCAAGAACAGTTCTCAAACTTAAGGCAGCAGAAAAAAAAGTTAAAATTTGGTTATTGAAATGTATTTGATTGAGGTGGATTTTGGACAAAGCTGCCTGACACATCTCGCCATTACAAACATCCATGACAAGTTTTCACAAGCAAAGATCTGGATGATGCATATCTAGTACAAATGAAGTAAATGTCATTTTAGTGTTGCAAATATTTACTCCACCACCACAGAAATGAGTTAGGCAATGTGCATGTGAGACTTGGTTCAGCAAATCAGATGTTCACCTTATTTTAAAGTCATTGAAATGGAAAAAATACATTCCAAAGCTTTCAGTCAATGGAAGCTGAAGATGTACAGTTTTCCATCCAAATCATGTGGTCAGATGAAGCTACCTTAAAGCTGAATGGCACAGTAAATCAAGACAACTGCAGGTATTGATCACTTGATTATTCAAATGTTTATGTGAATAAGCATATTAATTTAACAGTATGGTGTGGTTTATCATCCAGGGGTTTGGTTGGACCATTTTTCATTAATGGGACAGTTATCCATCATTCAGATCTCAGCATGCTACAGTCAGAAATTATATCTGCAGTATGAACTATGTTTAGAAACAAATTTTACTATCAACAATGAACCCACATTATTGACATGTTAGAAGGTACCTTGATGAAATGTTGCTTAACTACTGGATAGGACAAAGAAGAAGCAGTATCCTCTACATTTATCAGTCTTGAGTCCTTGATATTTAATTTTGGTGCTACCTGAAGGATGAGGTTTATGGTAAAAGACACAATGCTTAACACCCGAAACATGCAATTAGGGAAAAGTGCATGACCGTCACAACACCCACATTAGCCAATGTCTGTAAATCAGTTGATGCATTCAGAAGTGCATGTATGCTGCTGGAGAACATTTTGAGCACTTGATGTAGTTAATTAAATTTTATATTCAAACTACACTAATTTACATTTCATTGGCAATGGCTATGGCAAGTATTTTCTTAATGATAATATGATACTATAAAGAGTATAGTCTATTTTGAGAATCAGCATTTGTTTGCCTGTCATGGTTTTCATTCACTTTGAAGACTTTGATTTCAGTGTAGGTAGTCTGTCAGTAGCCTGATATTTTAGGTTGTTTTTTTTGTATGGACTGTTTAGTAAGCATTTTAGGAAGTTAGGTAGCCAAGCATTACTAAATGTATGAAGGGTTTGTATGTTGTGGTTTTTATGTTTTGTCCATATGTTGTTTACACAATTGATTTGAGAGTATGAAGTCTTGTGGGCGGCATATTTTTTTTTATTTTTGTGACATGATCTTTGAATGGTAACTTAATAATTTATTACTTTTTTTTTACATTCACTGTAATTTCCATAAATTCTCCAAGTTGTATATGATTGTATTTATTGTTTCAATGATTTATTTCACCAGTGATAGCTGTGTTAAATTGCCCTAGGTTTAATTTTCAAAGATGCACTGCTGATTCCATATTTCTGCTAAAATGTTTTTTCCCTAACTTAATTTTTAACTTTCAGATCTTCTTCAATGTACAAATGAACCAAATGTTTCAATTCCACAATTGGCCAATCTTTTAATTGAAAGGAGTCAAATGCAGTCATGGGTTAGTGTCTTCAAAGCCCTCATCACAGTTCATCATCTTATGTGTTATGGCAATGAGGTAAGGATCTTTTATTTCATTCAAACTGTTTTTTTTTCTGAGTTAAATAAGATTTAAAATACAATGCCTGTTTTTTGTACCAAATTTTCCCTAAACAATAAAAAGGTTGCAATGTTGGCTGCCTTGCTTATGGTGAACCTGCCTCGACCTGGGCTTTAGGAGGAAAAAAAGAACTCCATGCAGGATTCCAAGAACTGACAAAAGCTGAAGAAGCATCCCATATCTCTGGAAAGGGATGCAGCCTCAGGCTGTTTACCCAGCATGACTGAGCTCAGTCCCCCCCCCCCCCTCTTTTCCTTCCTATACATCCTTTTTCACCATGATTCCCTTATCTCCTTTTTTTAATCATTCCTATCTTTTTAAATTTTTTTTTTGGTCCCCCAGTATCTTAGACAGAATTGTGCCCCCCTCCCCCCTCAAGTCCACCACTCACCATTTTCTTTCCTCTGCAACTTCCTACACATGACATAATCTCCTATGTTACCACCTACTCCCTAAACAATTACACACTCCAGTGGACCTGCAACCCATGCACAACTACCCACACACATCTCACCCACATTTCATCCACTATTTCAACATCTTCCACTTCAACACATGGGCATCCACGACAAGCAGCAAGAATTACAACATATGCTAAACACACACAACATTCACATGGTCCTGATTAAGGAAGTCCACTTAATTCCCAACTATTATTATTATTATTCTGAGAGCTACCAAAGCCTCCCTCCAGGATGCAAAAGTGACTGCTAAATCGATTCCACACTAAATACCCAAATGGTACTGAAGAGAGGCAAAGGCAGCCATGAAAAAGTGAAGGGCTAATAGTAAACCCAGATGAATAAAAAATATTAGAAGATGAGAAAAAACTACTGTTTCAAGAATGCATTCACACAGGACTTAAATGAAGAAATATCCCTTGAGTGTCCTATTGTACGCCCAGGACAATGCAGCTTATTCAGTTTAATACAAATGCATTCCATTATCCAACATCACCAGTCACAGAAACCCTCTTACAAATCTACAATCAATAACCATAAAACTCTACAAAACCACATACATCATCCTATAATGTCCACCTGCCTCATCTGAAACTGCCCATGTTTTTAGCCCAACATAACACCCTTTCAAAATTCCTCAACCTCTTGTTTTACTTCAATGTCAATCTCCACACCTGGCAAACTTTACAGACCAACCGAATATACGCTCTTCCTCACAATATCTATGGTTACAAACCTCTACTGTCATGCACACAGTCAACACTTGAAAACTGGCATAACCTTTCTGCTGATTGCTGCTTACAGCCTCTAAATTCGTCTCTGGCAGCCCCATGCTATATAGGGTGATCCCCACAAAATGGGCTGAATTTTCAATTGGCTTTATTTCCAAATTACAATGAAGCCTATTGTAATTTGGGGCCTGTTAGGGGGGGGGGGTTACCCTGTATATGTGGCCTGCAGAAGGTAACTAATCCTTGATGCAAGGAGGATCACACTTCCCCAGACAGGATCCTCCACTCCCCTCACTTCATGACTAGTACCATGTAGGAAACCTTCCACATACTCCAATCTGTTGATAGGCAGGCAGGCAGGATATAAATGTTATGTAGTTTTGTTGATTTTAATGAATATTGATTGTAGTTTTATGTGGTCATTTTGTAGTAATATTTGTATATTTGGTGGTGTTGGAGAATCGGATATCCTTGTGTAACGAGGTATGCTCTGAAGTGCTGGAGGTACATCCTAGTGTAGATGTGAAGTTTTTAAGTGTAATTGCAATTTGGGTGTTGTTTAAAATTTCACATAATTATTGCCCCCATAAGGGGCAGGGTGATTTGCTTTCCTTGCTGCTGTGCTGACGGTTCTCAGTGCCCTCTCTGGACCCAGCATAACCTCTTCTCCTTTCTAACTCCCTATCTTCTTACTCTACCTCCTCACCTTTTCTACAACTTTCTCTGGTCAACCTCTAATTTCACCGGGTAGATGACGACCAGCTTCCTCCTTGGTGTGGTGTTTTTTTAACAACCTGCTTAACCCCAACCCACACCTTCCTCATATATCCTTTCTCTCCTTTGCAGTCTATCAATTTTTTGCCATGCTGATGGGCTGCCAGGCCACTAGGCGGGAGGAGTGACCTCAAATGATGGCAGCTGGCTTTGGGTGGGGAGTAGTCGATGACATCCATGGTAGTGATCACTTTGCTATTCAAATATCATTATTTTTGCTGTTGCTGCATGAGAGCCCGCCCTGGTGGTACTTGGCGCTGGTGTGGGGGTCTGTATTTCAGGAAATGACTGATTTCTCTATCTCGGTTGAGGAGCTTAGCTCTGTAGATAAGGTTCTTCTCTAGAACGTCCGGCTGATTTGCATGCTGACAATTTCCGTGGTGGTCAGCCGAATGTGAGGCATCCCTCAAACAGAAGCGTTATGCCTATATGCGCTATAAGCACTGCACAAACGATTTCACCATTGGTGATTTTGGTCGAGTAAGGGCTAGGTTCCGGTATGTTTTGAAGCATACATGTCTCCACTTAATGGGAAGACCCCTCTAGCAGAGGTGTGGAAGCAAGTCAAAAGGATTTGGGGCAAGTTCTCGCAGGTCTCCCCCTCCCATTCTTCAGGAGAATGGGACCACAATCCTGGCCCCAGCATCCAGGGTGGCATCCTTGGCAACCGTTTTCTTAGCTGGGGTGCTGCTCAGCCAGCATTCAATGAGGAGAAGGTTGCAGATTGGAATTACCTCTAGAGGCAGAGAACCATTCAATGACAGGTTTACATTTAGTGAGCTGCATTCTGCTTTTGCTTTGCCCAACGATATCCCGTACCCATGCTTTGACACCTAGGTGAGCGAGGCATAGCCTTTCTGCCGATCTGGTATCATGGAGACTCCACACGATGGGGGCGAGGAGATGCCTCTCAATCTTTATATGTGAATTATAGATCATTGATTCCATGTAAAAGTGGGGGGGGGGGGAAGCCCTCTCAGGCCCAATGGAGCAGGAAAAGGGGGTCCCACAGGGAAGTGTCTTCAGTGTCTTGCTCTTTGCCCTGAGCAGCAACAGCATCACCTCAGTGCTGCTGGAAGATGTTCTCACTATGCTCTACATGGACAACCTTTCAATCTCTCTTGGCACAGCCCAGATGCCAACTCTAGAGCATTAACTTCAATAGGCATTGAACCGCGTCTCTTGCTATGCTGAAGCGCACAGGCTTCTGTTTTCCTTGCCCAAGACTCGCCTGGAAGTGGTGGACTTGCACCCTTTCCTTGGTCTTGTATTTGACCAATACCTCACCTGGGATGCTCATATTCGTACCTTAGGGTCTCTTGTACCCTTGCCATGTATATTCTGTGATGTTCAGCGCATGGGGCACTGATAGGGCTACTGCATTACTTTTGTATTGATCCTTTGTTCCTTTGAGGCTTGACTACAGATGCACATTTTATGCATATGGAGCTGAACGTTATTGTGGAATGTGGACTTGATCCACCACATGTCCCCCATTGAGAACCTACTTGTTGCTGCTGGTGAGATGCCGTTCACTCTGTGCCATGTACAGTGCATTATTCACCTGTACGTGTGAGCCTGTTGCTTCCCTTAGTCACCAACAGCTCTCATGCATCTGCATCTGATCTTTATGGTACCTATGTGGCTGAGAGATGCCAGTCATACCCTAAGCCTTTTGAGTTTAAGGCTAGGAAACTCTTTCAAGAGCTCCATATAGCTCTTGGGCTGGTGGTGCCCTTGGTTCTGCTGGGTTCTTGGACATGTAGGAAATGCCGAGAATGATGTGCCAAAGAGTTTGCGAGGACTGGGTGACCAGACCAGCGCATCGCTCTTCCTCACACCGATTACATGGCAGGAATACGGGCAACACTCTGGGCTGCTTGGCAAATAAGAGGCTGTCGAGGCGAACTTGATTGTTGTGTGCCATTGCACCATGGCTGTTCCCATGGACCTACCCCACAATGCCGCAATGGCTTCAGGTTGCTTTTTATCATCTCCAAATTGGACATGCTTGCGGGACACACTGCTATCTGATTGAACCTTTGCCTGCATATTATTGTGTTGACTGTCTTGTCCCCCAGACTGTTCAGCACATTCTTGTTAAATGTAGCAGTACCTATCCTTGTGCTAGGACGAGTGAGCAGGGTCGCTACTGCGGACTATGACTTTTTGGAGGAAGCTGGCCTCTTCTACTTTATTTGACTTTGTTGTGGGTCACATGTTTCTTCTTGGGAGGACACCCAAACATGCTTCCTTCCTGTTACCTCTGCGTTTGTTCTTGTTTTTATTTTTTAGCCTTTGACCTAATTTATCATTGTTTTTTATTTACATATTATTTGTTTTTAATATAGCTAAGCCATAGGCTGCGTTGATTGCTGCAACTTTTGCCCTTATTAGGCTGTTGCCAGATCGGCTCCTAAAAAAAAAGAGAAGCAATTATTGCTGTTAGTGTTTAATTGCAGAATGTTGAGGGAGTAGACAGGATGCAGGGTGTGTCCGGGTAGTTGTGCATAGATTGCAGGTCTATCAGAGTGTGTATTTTCTTAGGGATTGTAAGTTGGTGCATCAGAGATGGTGCCATTTGTTGGATAGTGGAGATGCTTGCGAGTAGTGGACACATCGGTCACAAGTGAGGCATATGTATCTGAGTGGAGTGGGAATAGTGGTTGATGATAACTTTCTTGCCTGCTCTACACACTTCAATTTAGACTTTGCTATTATCCTTTAGCAAATTTAATTTTTCTCTTGTTTTCAGAGGTTCACTCAATATTTGGCTTCCAGCAATTGTAATTTTAATTTGGGAGGCTTTTTGGACAAAACAGGAGCAACAGGTATATATATATTGTTTTGTGCAATGTTCTTTATTAAGATTTTATCATATCATAGATACTTTTTTTTACTTCACTCGCTCAAATCATAAATTTGTATTTGCTGTTCACCATTTTGCACATCATATTTTAGCGGTAATTTGATATATTTTCGAAAAATATGAATGTTTGAAGGTTTTCTTTCAGGAACAAAAATAAAAAAAATTATATTTATTCATGATACCCTTAGAGTTGGGTACTTTGATTACTATTAAAACCATTTTGAGAGAAAAGGAAAATGCTTGCCTCTCATGCATGTGTGCAGGCTATGGTTTAGCCAAGTGGAAATTTCGCTTCTGATTACAGCATAGTTAAGCCACATCAGGTGTGATTAGTCACTTGATGTAGTCACAATTTTGATTGCCTTTGAGGCAGCTGCCATACACTGTAGATAGATACCCCATGACTCAGATTCCTAATTAAACTGTAGGTCCTCACTGATAAATAAAATGCATCTTAAATGACTTCAGATCAGTGGTAAAATTTGTACCACTTTATTCATGTATGCTTTTCTGGAGGGATGTCATCCCAGTAGGATATCCCTAAGTACTTTAAACATCTTTGGTATGCTAACTCATCATCCTCACCACTTCTTTAAAAAAAGTGTTACTTCATCAGTGCTAGTAGGAATCTTTCCCACCCCTTTATACCCATTAAGCACAAAATTAATTTTTTGTGTGTTGATGGTCCTTCATACTGGAGGGGTGATATGTGCTGTAATATTTTGTGCACTAAGGGAAAATAACATGACACATGATACAATGGATGTAGTTAATAGCCCAAAGAAAGGAAAGCTGGTATCAAAACCTGGAAAAAAAATCTTGGGAATAGATTACATTAACTATAGAAAGAAAATGGGATTTTTTCTAAACAGAAAATAGGGCAACTATTTTAACCACTATATGAAAGTGAAAAAAAGAGTATTCGAACCTGTCATCAAACTCGCTTGGCTATCAGAACCACAACGCACATTGATCGAACCACCATCCTCAGGTTCTGATAGTGAAGAGTGCTTAATGACACAGGTTCAAATTTACTTTTTTTTCACTTTCATATAGCGGTTAAAATAGTCGCCTTATTTTCTCCATTTCTAAAAATCCAATTTTCTTTAAGCTTTTTATGGTCCCATAATCTACTCCAAAGAGTTTGACTGCGTTGTGATACCAGCTTTCCTTTCCTTAGGCTATTAAATACATCTTATGCAATGTTCATTTCTAAATATAAGACTACAAGCACTCTCCACACATGCCTATCATAAAAACTTGTAATAATCAACCTTAGTCTTTAATGTAGTAATTGCTGGCATCCACACATCTCGGTGGAATAAATACAATATGGGGTGGGGGGAAGTACCGTGCAATATAATGCATTTTATCTTTGAAAGCAGCAAAAACTTTACATTGCATGAAAGCCTAATTGTTCATTGTACTAGACAACCAATACATAATTGTAAATATTTTTAAAAAAAGTCCTTGATAATTTTTGTATATGACCAGCATCTTAGAATCTGAATACAGGCGTAGTTAGAGAGCAATAACCTACCAGTATGGGATTTATAGCCAATTGCTTATATTTAGTAGTCACTAATTTACCCCATTGTTTTTTAATTCTATAAGTTTTTACCGCATTAGTTGGTTTGTTTCCTTTTTGTCCTTGTATATTGAATTATTGTTAAAAAAACCCCTTCCCCTTAGAATGTGCTAAAATTTAAAGCTAGAGCTGCTATTCAAATAATCTGCCATTTTCCTGACCATTGTATACTGTTAATGTCAATTATTTTGTATCTACTGGGTAAATGTTGCATGAAATGTTTATTTGCATGTTTGTATTTTATTAACTTGAACTTGGTAAATACCACAATTACTGGAAAGTTATCCCAAGTCTTTGACTGTATTTTCTAATTTATTGTCCAATTAAGTTTTGCTAGATGTATGGTGATAGAATTCTTAGTGGATATGTGCTGTCTAGCTAATTATTGACACATATTTAGCTCATTTCTGTGCCAATGTGTGCAGATGGTTCGAATCTGAAGCTGGTGGGGCTTTTCATGGCCTAGCTGGTTGCAATACATTGCTTGGTATGTGGATTATATCCTGTCTCTCTTTCAGAGACCAATTTATATTGACTCACAGTGCACACTATGTTCTTGGAATCTCCACATTCCCTATTTTCCAATATCCATATTTCCATGGCTACTGCAAGTTGGTAAGAATGTTGAGATTGTTCATTTTGTGTTGCTAGTCAGGAGGTTGTTGATTGTCTTCTGCTGAGTTTCCCCTGCAGATGGGAACCATGTCTAGACTGTTACACTTTATATCTGGAGGAGCAGCATTCCTCCTCCCTTAAGTGCCAATAGGGAGGGCCACACTCACTGAGTTGACTTGAACTCTTTGGCAGGGCCTAAGGAAGCTGGTCCATTCCTCCTTGTTCCCCTCGGTACCTGCTGGGTCAAATCATTAGGCAATTCAGCTTTCAGAATGAGGAGGTTGTTCTGCCCTTGTAAAACTCACTGGTGCAGCCTCACCTGGAGTTTGCAGTACAGTTATGGTCTCCTCACTATCGAAAAGACATTGATCATTTGGAAAAGGTGAAAGCCAGGCCCATGAAACTGATCTCATCGCTAAAGAATAAAGACATACCAAGAGACTCTAGACTGCACGGCCATCTCAGTCTTTCAAAATTTTGAAGATTTTTGAAAATATCGACTACACAAAGTACTTTACCATTAACCGGAATATAACTCAAAATCACAGGTGAAAAGTGGAGTAGCCCAGATTTTATACACTTCCAGTGGGTAATTCATTCAGGTACGCCATCTGCGATACATTGAATAGACTGCCATCGGTAGTTGTCAACAGTTCAAGAGTCGACTCGACATATACTATACAACAGGACATGGGGATAGGTACTTTGAGGTACTTTTCCTTGTAACACTTTTTTGTACTACTTTCCCTTCTCTATATTTTCCTTTCCTGCAGGAAAGTCTTTGGTGTAGTTTGGGCTAACGGATCGGCTGTAAGGGCGGGTACCCTGTGTAGACTTGCATCTGGTATCCAGAGGAACCATGGCCAGAGTGAAAATAGGAATGGCCCGGCTCAATGGGTTGACTTGAACTCCTTGTCAATAGCTGGGGAAGCTACTTGCTTTAAATACCTTCTTTCAGGCAGTCACAGAAAATCTACACCTGGACATGTATACTTTTATTTGTGTGTACATTCCATTATCAGCCAACTATGACCCTGGGGGCTGATTCTTGGCAGCTTCTGCCAGATCGGAGCATAAATTAAAAAAAAACAAACCCTAGATCTATTGAATCCTTTGGTTTATTGGTCCAAAGTTTAGTGTTGTTGGGGTGAGGGTCTGATATTAGTATGAAAAGGTATTGGTTCATGTTTATTGACCAATTTTGAATGCAGTTCAGCAATTATTGTATCCTGTTTTCACCAATGAAAAAATGGATGGTTCCTTCACTATTCTAACAAACTAACTTTTTTGGCTGCAACAATAGTTTGTGCCCATAACATAGGGATTTCATTCACAAAGTATAGTGAATGTATTTATATGCAAGTTATTGTCACCTGTTAGTTTGATTTATTGTATAGGATCTATTTTTCATCACAGGTCACAATTGTTAATAAATTAATTCCTATTCTTTCTCTCAACATGCAATGAACAGACTTCAATAGCTTGCAATTTCAGGGAGTTTTGTTGTTTTTTTAAACCTTTTTTTAACTTTCTCTATTTCCTTGAAATGGTGTAATGGTGGCTGCTGAATTTCTAAAGTTAACAACTTTTTTTTTTGCTAGCAGCCAATAATTCTTGATTAAGAATAGATTTGGTCATCCCTTAAAGTTAAATATTGTATCCTTGTTTCCAGACCTAAAATATATTGCAACATTGCCAAGCACATCTCACTGTAGTGGTGTTCACCTCGCATGCTTTTTCGGTTATCACCAGCTAGAACAACAGTATTTCCTAACTTGAATTAATATTTGAAAATTGTCCTAATTTCTTGCTTAGATATCCCATTGCTGTTGCGGAGGGTAAATGGCTCAAAGGATTCAACTACTCTACAATGAATCTGCAAAATTGATGCATTTGTCATTTTAATGTTTTCCCTTGTGATGTAAAAATATTACATGTGAAACCTAATAGTAATGCCACTGTATGTGTATGTAAGAAAGTTATTATCTCCCCCATTTGTTTGCTGAATTCAAATGATTTGTATAGATTTGAGCTCCTATAAAATGTAAATACGTTCAAAATGTATGACAGTTTCAATATTGTTTTAATCTTCTTTTCTTTTTACTTACAGACCAACCTCAGCTCAGTAAGTATGAAGTGACCTGCAGCTGTACAAAATGCTATTCTTCTCTTGTTTTGTTGATTGATATTTTTTTCTAATGTAGGCTACATAAATCTAGTTTTTCTTTTATCATTATCAGGCTATGACATGTCTACATTTATTCGCCGTTATGCAAAATACATCAATGAAAAGGCAATTTCTTACCGTAGTGTTGCCTTCGATTTTTGTAAGACAAAGCGTGGGTGAGTCATTAAAATTGATTTTTTTTTGTATTTTTTGGATATATGTTCTTTTAATCATTATGACTTAATTTGTCATAACCTCAATTTAGATTATTCACTGCACTGTATAGTTGTCAGAAAATATTTGAGTAAGGATTGTTGCTGCTTGTGCAGAATTTGGCCTAACTTTTCTTGCAGAAAAGAGGATGGAACATTGAGAACAATGTCAACTGACACCCTTCTGAAGACTTTGCCAATACTTCAGGCTCAGCTCGATGCTCTACTGGACTTTGATTGTACATCTTCGGAACTAAATAATGGAGTTATCAATGCAGCATTTCTACTTCTCTTTAGGGATTTGATCCGCCTCTTTGCATGTTATAATGATGGCATCATCAATCTCCTTGAGAAATATTTTGAAATGAACAAAAAGCAGGCAAGTTGAAAGATAGAATAGTTTTGTAAGGTAGTAGTACTGCAGGACATGGGTACTCAGCAATGGTCCCCTGCTACCCTTGAGTGCTTGCTTTTCAAATGGTAATTTTTGGTCTGTTCCTTGATTTTAGCTTCTTTGACAGGCAAGAGATGCACTGGACTGCTATAAGAAGTTTTTGATTCGCATGGACAGAGTTTCCGAATTCCTCAAAGTGGCGGAGGTAATTCTCATTTTCAGTTGTGCCCTTCGAAGTAAGAGTTGGAATACTGAGCATTGAGGCATTTATATAAAATCCTATCATGTTTGCCCTCATCATTAGGCTATTGAGTTATGGATCCTAAGCATTTTTTCCCTTATTTAAAATTATTTGACTATATAAATTAGGCATAATCCTTTGATCTTTAATTAAATAAATTCTAGATGTTCCATAAAGTTAAACCACCCTCTGGATATCAAATTAATAATGTTGTATTTAAATATTTAAATATTACTTCATCCTTTTTTTATGACCATTGCCTAATAGGCAGTATCCTATTGGTAGGAGGTTTACACTTCAAGCTCATTAGAAATTCTCTAAGGGGGGTAAACCTATTGGGGTACAAAAAAAAGTAATATCATTTTTTCTATGAAATTGTAGTTCAATAAACTCCTCCCCATTTAAAAAAAAAAATCAAAAAACACAATTGGCATCATTAGCAATGACATTTACCCATCATGAAACAACTTGTCTGATTCTGTAGTTAAAAACCCTTTGTTAGAAAAGAAAAGTGGTTTCTTTTCCCATTCATGATTAGCAGCAACTTGTTGCCCGCAAAGCAGTTAGTTGAATTAATGGTTCAAGGCAGATCACCTTTTAGATAAGTCTGATATTTGGAGATGGATCCTGTTCAACTGCAGCTTTTCCTGTCAAAAACATTGTCCCTTCAGAGATATAAATCACTTTAATAAACTAAACTCTTATTTGAAAGCACCCAGCTCCATCAAGATATTGTATGTCGTTCATGATGCGTGTTGCATTGTTGTCTTTACACAATTTGTAAAACGTGCAATGTTCAATGACACTGTAAATTCTTCAGCATCCTTTGGTTATCGGATACAACAAAAAATTCCTCAAACCAACCATAACAACTTATCTGAATATACTCTTGGATCTTTTAATCTGTGTACCATGACTTTAAACTCTACTTGAAAATATGACATTACTTTCCAGTACCCTTAATATAATACAAAGGTTATAAGATAAGTAGCATAATTGGCAGAGATGGGAAAGTTATGTTCATTTCACCCTGTTCGATTTCTAAGTATTTGGTAATGTGTATGATTTTTCTGCTTTCAATAATTCCATTTTCTTATTTCCTTGCAAGAGTTTTAATTCATAATTTTGAAGAACTCTATTTTTACACAAAATGTTCTTGGGAGTTAGGACCTCCCTCTTCTCCCCCCTGCCCTACATCCAATATATAAGGGTGACCTGATTTGATATTGGGTCTTTGTTATCCATGACAACTTTTAACCCCCTCCCCCTCATTTTTCTATCCTTATATTCTCTGAATAAACTTGCCTTCATTGATTAATTTATTTTTTTTAATTTGGAACAAAAATTATGGATGCTATATAGGTACCAAGAACTATCCAGTAAATACCAGTGTAAATTGTATATATCTCTAGTTTCATTACTTTATATTAATCCCTTACACATTTTAAATACTTAAAAATTAATAGACCAAATATTAAAAATTAATAGACCAAATATTTTGCAGGCAAGTGCCTTTTCCATTAGACATCAGGTTGCCTAGCAAATCTATCATTGGTAAACTGTTAATTTTTAAATTCATCAATTTGAGGAGTCAAATAAGCTTGGCCATTAGTAGTAAGCTGCGCATCCCAAATCATCTATTCCACACCTGGCCTACAACAAAGAATCTGGACTTGTTCTCAAATACTTCTCATCCTTTGTCTTTCTTTCAGTTATGTATTCTCTTCAAGCATCAAATCATTGTAACTATGCCAGTTTCTAAAGCATATTCATACATTCCCAGTATTTAGTTTGTTTAATTATTTAATTTCAGAGCTTTCGTTCATATGGCTGGTGCCATTAGTCCATGAAATCTAAACCAAACCCTCTCAAGACCACTAATGTGTAGGTCTGGTAAGGGTGATATAATTCCTAATTGGGCAAATTATTAAAATGTGATTTCTTTCAAGTAGAGTATTCAAAATTTTCTATTTCTAACTCATTACCACTCTTCCATTAGGCAATCGGTATGGACAAATCAGAAATTCCAGACTTGAAGCAGGTAGGGAGGGTTGGGCATGTATTATCTCGGCTGGCTTACCTCTTGAGTGATAGTGAAGGACTTTAATTTGTAGATGAAGTGTAGTTAGCTTCAACCATAACCAAGGCTTCAGGTGACAAGGTGAGAACCCAGAGCTTTTGTCCCAATTCCATGCTATATTAACTCTCTTCTTGTGTAGTCCTGATATGGGCTTGATGCTGAAGGCCTTAGTAATATGCGCAGAAAATCTAAAGTAGCACTAATTGGCATAAAGGCTCTGGGTATTGTCTATGTGCAAATTTTGGGTGTACTAATGCATCTCTCACTCGCTTCCTCCCATTTCTTCACCCTTCGTATTGACTGGCTGCATTGTGCACTCTCCTTCCTTCCACCTCACCCTTGTGTGGATTCCTTCCATATCCATCCAACCTGTGAAATGCTGCAATTTACACTGGTCCTTGTGTAGAATATAGGCATTGATAAAGGAGAAATTCCAGACCTAAAAAAGGTACGTACTTGTCCTTTTTTTAATACCTTTTAGTCAAAATAGCTAACCTACCCTCTTTGGCATTGACATTTTGAGTTTCATACCCTCTTGGTCCTTAGTGCCCCCACCCCTTCCCTCCCCCCTCAAGTAGTTTTTCTCTTGACTTTGTCATTTTCACTCTATGTAACCTTTTCTTGTAGATGCCCTCGTTAGTTTTTTCACTGCAGCTTGGAATTTAATTTGATCAATATCTGTGACAATCCTAGTGTCCTCCCCAGTGTGGCAGTGACTGATGGTTTAGCTACTGAAAGACTGACCTTTGTCAGTTTGTGCAGATGCTGCCTTTGCTTGACCTAAAAAAGAAAAAGAAAAATGATTTAAATGCTTTTAATTGTATTAAAGTTATGGCTAAACTCCTTACTTCCTAGATTGCACTATATGTTATTAGACTCTAGTTAAACTGGTTTGTTTCACCATCCATAGTGAACATTTTGTTTTTTAATATCCTTTTTTCTCTTGCCTTCATGGGAACCTGAAACTAATCATTGATTCCCCAATCCTCTGCATCCTGCCATTCTTTGGAATCCTTTGCTTAGCCTTCAGATTCTGATTATGTAAGTGGTAAATCTGTAAACTATCCTTGAAAATGGGCAATTAAATCAAGTCGTGTTAAGTTATATTTGTTGGCACATTGCTTTTGTGATTGTCACTGGAAATATTGTTTCCAGGGCTTTAAAAATAATAAAATAAAATGTTGCTTGGGTAGTTGCTAAAAGTTGATTAATTATTTATAGCAGGCCTGGGCAACCTTTTTTTTTTGTTTTAGCAGCTCTCATAAGTCATCTTCCATCATTGAGCTATACATTCTTTGTAAATGGCAAATTTACCTACAATACTGCTGTACTTAATTTTTATTTTAGATAAGCATGTGAATTGTGTGAAAACCTAAACAATACTAATTTTATGATAGAGGTGTGAGGGAAATTGAGGTTTTAAATCATTTGCCTTAATTGGATGCAGGCTGCAAAAAGTGTTGCCCAGGGCCGACATTTGTTATCTAACTTAAATCTTCAATTGGTCAATTTTAAGGTAAATAAGCTTATAAAACTGTTAATGAACTAACACTGGTGCCAAAAGTCTTGGGATAGATACATAGTATTGTGTAGGACCCCTTCTAGCCTGGTGAAGTTCAGCAACTCAACATAACATTGATTCTACAAGGGAATGGAAGCCTTCTGGGGAGATGCTGATCCATGCTATCATTGGCTGTCAACAGTTCTCTGATAGTAGGTGCCACATCTAAGGTGCAATTGAATCTGGCCACAATGAGAAATGCTTGATTAGTTTCATGTCTGGTAAAAGTGATGGGCACACTAATCATTGGAACTGTCCAGAATGCTCATTGAACCAAATCAGTGTGACTTGGGTCTTGACCATGTGCATTATCCTGCTGGTTTTTAGTGGTGTTCTATCCTGCTGGAAGTCCAGGAATGGATGTAGATGGGCACTAAGCAATGCCACATTTTAGTTACCAGTCAATTATGTTTAGGTGGACCTGAAGACCCAACCCAAGCCATATGAACACATACCACACTAGTATGAAACCACCACTACTCATCCTGCATGTTGCATGTGTGAATAGTGGGGTTCATAGCCTCATGGCGTCTGCACCACAATCAAACCCACCCTAGCATCAGCCTGAAACAATTGAACCATGACTCATCAGTCATCAGGCCACAACGCATCTTGCCACTGCTCCCCGTAAGGGGCGCGGCGATTTGCCTTCCTGGCCGCCGTGCTGATGGGACTCAGCGCCCCGTCCGGCTCCAGCTTAGCTCCTCTTCTCATTCTACAGCCTGTATTTCTCCCCTACAACCTCCTCCCACAACTTCTCTGGTCGGCCTCTATTTTCACACGGTAGATGCTGACCACCTTCACAGCCAACTATCCCGGATCGGGGCTGAGGGGTGAGGGGACAATGTTCCCTAACCCCTGAGCTCCGATTTGGGATGGTGGGTTTTTAACAACCTGCTTCATTCCCACCCATACCTTCCTCACATCCCTTTTCCTTCTCTCTTCACACACTATCAATTTTACGCCGTGCCTAAGGTGGAGGGGTGACCTTGAATGGCGGCACCTGGCTCTGCCAGCCCCGTACGAACCACTTGCTGGGTGGGCTACTGCGAGGGGTGATGAGCGTCTGCATCCCATAGACAAATTGGGGTCCCCATTGCCGATGATGCAAATCTAAAAAAAAACCAAACTTTCCCTTTCTCCCTCACAATCAACGGAGGCGCCTTCGGGCAGCTCAACAGAAAAAAAGGAGGTTTCCCCCTTTCCCCCCGTGCTCTCGCAGGGGACCCTCCAAATCTCTCAGTAGGGCAAACCCTCTAAGGGGGAAGCGGGAAGCCAGGCTCCATCTGTCGCTTCCCTCAAAAGACCTGCTGGCTAGAATATTAAACCTAGCGGGGGTCAAATCCTGTTCTTCCCAAGACAAGACTCATGACACTGCTGCCAATAGGACCTGTGATGTCCTTGGGGGGTGGCAACTGGAGGCCTTTCCCTGAGATAGACATGGTCCTTGAGGCAACCCAGCCTCAGACGGTAGGGCCTTCCATAGGAGCGCATCCGCGCTCCATGCCAAGCACCTAACTCGAGTCGGCTCCTATGCAAGGTCTTCCAAAAATGGCTAGGGTTTCCAAGGCAGTACAAGGAGGGGAGGGATCTCCTCTGACCTGTGCCCCTAAGACTGCCAGGACCTTCTCCATCTCGGAGAAGGATCTTGCTGAGGCCAGTCCATCTAGCCTGGGGGCTCATGCCTGCAGAGGGGGAGAAGAGGGTTGATTCCCCGCCATCTGCTCCTAACAAGAAAAACGACAACAAAAAAAGAGAATAAAAAGACAGGGCTCCTCTCCATCGGCGAGGGCCTCGGGGATGGATGGGTCTGCTGCAACTTCGGTAAGAGACCAAGCCAAGATCGGCAAATCCAGCCCCTCTGCCGACCCAGGTGCAGAGTGGAGCCTCGATTATATCGGGCACCTCATTCAGAAATTACCCAGCATTTTTTAGCCTGCTGGCTTCAAATCTTCCTCGTTATTCACTCCACTGATGGCGCCATGTTGGCTAAGGGCAACATGATCCATCAGAGGAGAGCTTTATCTAGTGTGATTGGTACAGAGCCGAAGGTGACCCATTTCACCGACCGGAGCCTTTTGACGAATGAGTCAAATCCCTCTGAGGTGGTCATGATTAGTGCCCTTCGGACACATTATGGCATGCCTGTGAGTGTGACGCCGCACTCTACCATGAACTTTGTGAAAGGAGTAGTTTATGCGAGGGAACTCGTGGATTACTCCATAGAAGACATCACCTTAGAGCTGGCTGACAATGGGGCAGTCAAGGTTGAAAGTGTGATGAGAAAAAAGGGAGGGGCCTCGAAAACCACCCATACACTCCATGTTCAACTGTGACAAGCTCCTCGAGTCGGTGCGTGCCGGTTGGTATCGCTACCGCGTGAAGGCATTCGTGATTTGTGCCACTGCCGTGAAGGTGCTATTACTGTCACCGCTTCAGTGTAAATTGCTCCAAGGTCGCATATGATAGGTCCAAATCGTGTGTTAATTGTGGAGAGCCACACCACGCTTCGAAGCAATGTGGTGCATATCTCCTTGAGAATGAAGTCTTGGCCTTTTAGCCCCAGGATCTCCTCTCATTCCGCGAGGCTGACTTGGTCAGGCCAAGCCCAGCTCTGCCTAGGACATCTCAATGCTAAGAAAGACGCCCTCTGCTCCTGGCCCATCCAGGCCTATTCGGAACCCTTCTGCAGGTTCCACTCAACCCAGGCGCTTTCCTGGTAAAGCCAGCGGCACAAAGGGTTCACACCCAGCCCCGGCTAAAACCAGCACCCCCCCCCTTACCCCAGCGTGACCGTTTCCCGCAAGGCAAAACGCCACTTGCCTCCACCGATTCATTAGACTCACAGGAGGCAACACCCCTTAAGTTGGTCGCCAGCCTATCTCCCGGGGTTCCTAAAGCTGCCCCCCGAAAGGAGGACAGCAACAAAGGAGCTTAGGCTCCTTCGCCCACGGCCATTCCCGTGAGGGTCTTATCTTCGAAGAGGGCCCCCGCGTCTCCTCCGAACTAGGCCTGGAGGGCATATTCCTTAAATGGAATTTCCGTGGACTCCGGGCCAAATGGGAGGCGCTGCGGAGGCTCGTCTCCTCCCGTTAGCTATCCTTTTGCCGGAGACCATGCTGGGCGCATGCCCCCTGCCCACCCTCCCGGGGTATAAGGGTTTTGCGATCCCACCACCACAGGATGGGGGAGCGGGCGGGAGGATGTGCGATTTACACCCGGCATGATGTCTCCGTTCTTCTCTTCGCTTTAGATACCTCCTTTCAGGGAGTAGCTGTGCAGCTGCACCTGTGTACATTCCATCATCAGCCGACTTTGACGCGGGGGACTTCCGCCGCGTCGTGGCACGGTTGCCGAGGCCCTATCTCTTGCTCGAAGATCTAAACAGTAGACAACCCCCTCTGGGGAGACTACTCTATCAATCCCCGGGGTCAAGTCTTTGCCGACCTGATTGATGAGCTTGAGATGGGTGTCTTAAATGTGCACGAGTTTGCGCATCACTGCCCGCGAACCGCTTCATTTTCCTGCCTCGATCTTTCTTTGTGCTCTCCGGAGTCACAGCCCGATTTTGATTGGGGAGTGGTCAATGACCTCCATGGTAGTGACCACTTTCCCATTCAAATATCATTTTCTGGGCTGCTGCCCCCTGAGAGCCCACCCTGGTGGTGCTTTGCGCGGGCGCAGTGATCTTCATTTCCGGAAATAACTGAATTCTCTATCTCAGTTGAGGAGTTTAGGTTGGTAGATGAGGCCGTTGAGTTCTCCGGCACCCTCATCGCCGCGGGCCTAGCTACTATTCCTAGAAGGTCTGGCCGTTTTCCATGCCGACCACTCCCACGGTGGTCAGCTGAGTGTGAGACGGCCCTCAAGCAGAAGCACTCTGCCTATATGCACCGCCCAAACAATTTCGCTGTTGGTAAATTTCTTCGGGCTAGGGCTAGGTTCCGGTATATTTTGAAGCCTGCCTGCCACTCTTCTTGGTGGGCATACGTGTCTTCACTTAACGGGAAGACCATTCTAGCAGAGATGTGGAAGCGAGTCAAAAGGATTTGGGGCAAGTTCTCACAGGACCCGCCTCCCGTTCTCCAGGAGAATGGGACAGCAATCTAGGACCCTGCATCCATGGTAGAATCGTTCACAATGGCTTTCTCTGCATTCTCTAGCCTGGCATTTTGCTCCGCCAGCATTCTATGCACGTCGTGATGTCGCGCAAGGTCGCCAGCTGGACTTTACTTCCAGAGGCGGAGAACCTTTCAACGACAGGTTTACTCTAAATGAGTTGCATTGCGCTCTTACTTCGTGCAAGGGCACCACCCATGGTCCGGATTCCTGGCGAATCACCACTGTGCTTGCCTTTCGCAAACCGGGGAGAGATCACTCTACTCCCGCCGGTTTCCGCCCAATCTCTCTAGCCTCTTGCATGTGCAAGTTGATGGAGAAATTGGTAAATGTTAGAGTAGCCTTTTTTTTGGATCTGCAGTCATTAGCTTGCATCTGGCAAACCTGTCAAGTTGCCAGAATCTAGGAAAAAGCAACAAAATATCTAAGACACATTAACATAACTATTATTATGCTCTGAAGCTTAAACAAATTTTTAGGTTATATTTAAATACTGGTTCTAGGAAAGAAAGTGGCGAAATAGCAAAAACTCTAGTATGGTTAAGCTCTTATATCTTAAGCATTTTGTTAATATTTCCAGGATTCTGGTGGGCCTACCATAGTCACCCTTCAGATATTTGAGATCTGTAGCCCTGAGGCAGTGCTTAGATAAGTGTGGCGTATTGTTTATTTTTTTTAAGGGATAAAACCCCTTTAAACAAAAGGGATGTAAATGTAGTTTGGAGAAAATTGGATTGCATTATTGAAAAAATATTAAAAGGGAAGGTCATTGTGATGACTTATAACGAAAGAGAAACTATTATTTAAATGGGTAGGCCTATGCCAACACTAGATCTGTCATCCAAAACACTGTTGCACTTGCAAACTCGATGTAGGCTAATATGATAGAATATCTTGCTAGATGGTTGTGCATACTTACAGAAGATATTTTAAAATTTAAATAAAGTTAAAAAAAATAACATTAAAAAAAATTAACATTTAAATACAGTAAGTAGGTTACAATTTTCTAGTTATTTTTAATGATCATATTTACTTCAATTAACATTTATTTTTTGTAAAACTTGAATTGCTTCCTCATCTTCAAAAGTAACTGCACGCCACCGGCTGTTATCTATATTAGTATATTCTACATTAGTTCTTTAAGCAGTTTTACTTCTCACTTATCTGTAGGTTGTTATCCATATTAGTATATTCTACATTAGTTGTTTAAGGCCCCATAAGGGACACAGCAATTTGCCTTCCTGGCTGCCGTGCTGACGGCACTCAACGCCTTATCCGGCCCTAGCTTAGCCTTTTCTTCGTTTGCATCCCATAAAAAAAGGGTCACCATGCCCATGGATCAAAACTTTGAAAACACAAAATCTCTCCCCATTTTTCCTTTAAGAACGACGGAGCCGCCTTCAGGCAGCTCCACAGAAAAAAATGGAGGTCTGCCCCCCTGTGGTTTCCCAGGGGACCCTCCATAACTCTTCAAACTGAGAGGAGGATTACTCCTCTCCAGTGCCTATGGATGTAGGGGGCTCCCCCTCACCCCATTCCTTGAGCTGGCTTCTCCCCTTTGAAGCGGCTCTGTAAGGCAAACCCCCCTTAGGAGGGAGAGGGAAGTAAGGCCCCATTGGCTGCTTCCTTCTAAAGACCTGCTGGCCGAATATTAAATCTAGCCGGGGTGAAGGCCTATGCCCCCCTAAAGAACATGAACGAGACTGACATGACCTGTGATGTCCTAGGGGGGGGGGGGAGATGGCCAAATGGAGGCCCCCTGAGATACACATGCTTCCTGATGCAGCCCAGCCTCAGAAGATGGGGCCTTCCATAGGGGCAGATTCGGGCTTGGCATTAAACACCGAGTCCGAGTCTGCTCCTGTGCGACCCCCTCGCCAGAAGGGTCGGGCTGCTAAGACAGCACAAGGAGGGGAGGGATCTCTTCCTCCGGCCAGTGCACCCACGACTGCTGGGACCTTCACCATCTCAGAGAAGGACCTAGCAGAGGCCGGCCCATCTGGCCTAGGGGATTATGCTGGGGGAGGGGAGAAGTGGGTCTATTCCTTGCCCTCCTCTCTTAAATGGAAAAGAACTAATAAAAGGAAGACAAAAAAGACTCGGGGGGGGGGGGGGGCTCTTCTCCCTCCACGGGGGCCGCTACCATCCTTGAACGCGATGAAGCCAAGATTGGCACTTCAGGCCCTGGTGCTCGCCTGAGCAGGGAATCCCAAACTAAGACCAAAGCGCGCAGAGCGGAGCCTCGATTACTTAGGGGCCCTTCATTCAGAGATTACCCGACGTTTTCGGGCCCACTAGCTTCAAACGTTTCTTAGTTATTAGCTCTACTGATCGCAGCATGTTGGCCAAGGGCAACATGATCCGTCAGAGGACAGCTTTAGCTAGTGTAATTGGTAGAGAGCCGAAGGTGACCCGTTTCTCGGAAGGGAGCCTTCTGTCAAATGCGGTGGAGCCCTCCGAAGCGGCCCAGATAAGTGCTCTTAGGACACTTAATGGCACCTTGGTGAGTGTGACGCCGCACTCTACCATGAACTTTGTGAAAGGAGTAGTTTATGCCGGGAACTTGTGGACTACTCCATAGAGGACATCACCTTAGAGCTGGCTGACCACTGGGGGGTCAAGGTCGAATGTGTGATGAGAAAACAGGGAGGGGCCTCGAGCCCACCTCTACACGTTTGACTATGACAAGCTCCCTGAGTCAGTGCATGGCGGTTGGTACCGCTACCGTGTGAAGGCATTTGTGCCACTGCCGTGGAGGTGCTATTACTGTAACCGCTTCGGCCATACGAATCGCTCATGTAGACATGCAAATTCGGGGTCACCCAAAGTCTGTAAATTGCTCCAAGGCCGCACACGATAAGTCTAAATCGTGTGTGGCCAAGTGTGTCAATTGCAGAGAGCTTCACCCTGCTCTTCAAAGCAATGTGGTGCATATCTCCTTGAGAAAGAAATCCTGGCCGTTCAGGCCCAGGATTGTCTCTCATTCCGCGAGGCTAGTGAGTTGGTCCTGGCGCACTTTTTCTGTCTGGGACATCTTACTCCTCAATGCTAAGAAAGACACCCTCTGCTTTGGCCCATCCAGGCCAACGAGGACACTTGTTTCCGCGCCTATTCGGAGCCCTTCTGCAGGTTTTACCCATCCCGCGCACTCCCCTGGTAAAGCTGGTGGCACAATAGGTTCACATCCAGCCCCGGCTAATATCAGGGCTCTCCTCCCTTCCCTCAATGTGACCGTTTCCCGTAAGGCTACACGGCCACGCGCCTCCACCGAGTCGTTAGACTCACAGGGGGCAACACCCTTGAAATTGGTCGCCAGGCCATCTTCTGGGGTTCCTAAAGCTGTCACCCGAAAGGAGGACAGCAACAAAGGAACTTCGGCTCCTTCGCCCACGCCTAGTGGTGGGCTGAGTGGCTCGGAGACGGTGGTTCCTCGAAAAGAGGGCCCCCCGCCTCTGAAGCCGCAACGCCCGCCTAAGGTTTTGAGGCGGAGGGAGGAAAAGACTCGCATGGCGAGCCCAACCTTCCCCAATAAGTCCTTGAAGGCGACAGCGCCTTCAGCGCTTTGTCCGGCCAACAGCGCCCGGGGTTCTGCCTCCGGGAAGCCTTACGGCCATTCCCGTGAGGGTCTTCTGTTCAAGGAGGGCCCCCGCGTCTCCTCCGAGTTAGGCCTAGAGGGCATATTCCTTGAATGGAATTGCCGAGGACTCAGGGACAACGGGGAGGATCTGTGGAGGCTCGTCTCGTCCCGTCCCACCCCGTTCCGTCCCGTCCCGCCCCGTTCCGTTCCCTGTTATTTTTCTGCACAAGACCATTCTAGGCTTGTGCGCCCTGCCCACCCTCCCGGGGTATAAGGGTTTCGCAACCCCACCACCACGAGATGGGGGGGCTGGTTTACACCCGGCATGATGTCTCCATTCTTATTTTCACTTTAGACACCTTTCAGGCAGTGGCTGTGCAGCTTCACCTGGATAGGAGGTATACTGTTATTTCTGCATACATTCCACCGTCAGCTGAGTTCAACCCTGGGGACTAACGCCGCGTCGTGGCACAGTTGCCGAGGCCCTTTCTCTTGCTTGGAGATCTGACTGTCAGACATCCTCTCTGGGGAGACTACTCAATAAATCCCAGGGTACAAGTCCTTCTTGATCTGATTGAAGAGCTAGAGATATGTGTCATAAATGTGGATGAGTTTACACATCACTACCTGAGAACCGCTTCATTTTCTTGCCTCGATCTATCTTTGTGCTCTCCGGATGCACAGCCTGATTTTGATTGGGGGGTGGTCGATGACCTCCATGGTAGTGATCACTTTCCCATTCAAAACATTCAAATATCATTTTCGGGGTGGCTGCCGCCTGAGAGCCCACCTCAGTGGTGCTTGGCGCGGGTGCTGTGGCCTACATTTCAGGAAATGACTGAATTCTCTATCTCAGTCAAGGAGTTTAGGTCGGTAGATGAGGCCATTGAGTTCTTCTCCGGCAACCTCATCGCCGTGGGCCTAACTACTATTCCCAGAACGTCTGGCCGTTTTGCACGCCGACCATTCCCATGATGGTCGGCCGACTGTGAGACGGCCCTCAAACAGAAGCGTTATCTCTACATGCGCTATAAGCGTCGCCCGAACGATTTCACTGTCTGGGAATTCCGACGGACTAGGTCTAGGGTCCGGTATATTTCGAAACACGCCCGCCGCTCTTCTTGGCTGGCATATGTCTTCACCTAACGGGACCCCTCTAGCAGAGGTGTGGAAGCGGGGCAAGTTCTCGCAGGACCCACCTCCCGTTCTCCAGGAGCATGGGACTTCAATCTCGGACTCCGCGTCCTTGGCGGAATCCTTCGCGACCGCTTTCTCCACATTCTCTAGCCGGGATGCTGCTCCACCAGCATTCGATGCAAGTTGTGATGTCTCGGAAGGCCGCCGATTGATTTTAACTCCAGAGCGGAGAACCCTTCAACGACGGGTTTACTGTGAGCGAGTTGCGTTCCGCTCTAGCTTTGTGTCCGGATACCCCCCGTGGTCCGGACGATGTCCCGTACGCCATGCTTCGACACCTGGGTGAGCGAGGCATGGCCTTTCTGTTAGCTTTGTTCAACAGCATCTGGGTAGATGGTAACCTCCCAGATTCCTGGCGAATCGCTACTGTGCTAGCTTTTCCCAAACCGGGGTGAGATCATTCTACCTCGGCTGATTTCCTCCCAATTTCTTTTACCTCCTGTGTGTGCAAGTTGATGGAGATATTGGTAAATGTTAGATTAGCCTTTTTTTTGGACAGTGGAGGCCATTTGTGTTGTTCGCAGTGTGGCTTCCGCAAGTTCCATTCCACGCCGGATGCTATGCTCCGACTGGAAAATGCCGTCTGCGAGGCCTTCCTTCGTGGACAGCACTACGCTACGGTGTTTTTCGATCTGGAGAAGGCCTATGATACCGCATGGCGATACGGTATCATGGAGACCCTTCACGCGATGGGGGCGAGGGGACGGCTCCGGTCTTTATAACCGAATCTTTGTTAGATCGTAGATTCCGCGTACGGGTGGGGGGGAGCCCTCTTCGGCCTAATGGAGCAGGAAGAGGGTGTCCCACAGCTAAGTGTCCTCATCGTTACACTCTTTGCTGCCCTGAGCATCAACGGCAATACCGAGGTTCTCTCTACGCTCTACGTGACCGCCTTTCGATCTCTTTTGGCGCGACCCAGATGCCAACTCTGGAGCGTCGACTCCAACAGGCATTGAACTGCGTCTCTCGCTATGCCGAAGCGTACAGGTTTCGGTTTTCTTTGGCCAAGGTTTGTTTCTTAATGGGGTGGGCCTGCAAGTCTTTTATTTGACCGACGCCTCACCTGGGAGGCTCATATGCGCAGCCTTAGGGTCTCTTGTACCCGCACCATGGATATTCTTCGTTCCGTGACGTTCAGCTCTTGGGGCGCTGATAGGGCTACTTCCTTACTGTTTTATCGATCCTTTGTTCGTTCGAAGCTCGACTACGGATGCGAGTTTTATGCATCCGCAGCCGAACGTCTATTACGGAAGGTAGACTCGATCCACCATACCGGCCTTCGCTTGGCGACCAGTGCCTTCCGCACTTACCCTATTGAGAGCCTGCTTGTCAATGCTGGTGAGATGCCAGTATATCTATGCGCCATTCTCAGTGCATTACTCGCCTGTATGCACGAGCGCAGTGTCTCCTTTTGTTACCAACGGCGCTCAAAGCATCCGCAGCTGATCTCGACGGTGCCTATGCGGCCGAGAGACGCAAGTCATACCCTAAGCCCTTTGGGTTTAGGGCCAGAAAACTCCGTCGAAAGCTAGGTATAGCTCTCAGATCGGTGGCGCCCCTGGTTCTTCCCAGAACGCCACCCTGGAGGGTATACCTTTGACCATTTGTCTCCCCGCCTCTTCTCCCAAAGCTTCTATTGTTTTTGGCCTTTTTGGAGCAAACTTCATATCATGCTTGAACTGTGCCAGTGTATACTGATGGCTCCAAATCTCAAGAGTGTGTCGGTTTCCATGCCATATCCCGTCTGTTTAGAAGTCAGCGGGGCTCTGCAGGTGCTGCGTCTGTCTTCACCGCCGAGCTGGTTGCAATAAACCGCTCGTTACTAGAGATTACATGACATGCCAGGTTTGCAGACCCGATTGTAATTAATAGTGACTCACAAAGCACTCTGAATGCTCTCTGGACATTGAAATCTCCGCATCCCCTGGTTAGCAATATCCGGGACTTCATGGTTTTGGCGAGCCGGGTGGATGTCCAGATTATCTTAGGCTGAGGCCTTGACCTGTAGGAATTGTGGGGACTGACCGCACAATGAGGCCACAGAGAGTCTGCTTGGCCAATAAGATGGGAGATGGTCTAGGTGAATTTAAAGTTTCATGCCATTGTGCTGCGACTGTTCTCATGGACCTACCCCCCTATGCTGTGATGGCTTCAGGTTGGACACACTGCCATTTGATGGAGCGCTTGCCTGCACCATATTGTGATAACTGCGTTGTCCCTCAGACTGTTTGGCACATTCTTGTTGAATGTCCCTGTCTGGGTGATCTTCACGCACACTACCTCTTCCGGTCCCGGGATGAGTGGAGTGTCTACCGCTTGTCCCTTGTACTCAGGATGGGTTTGTGTACACTGACTTGTGAACTGTATGACTTTTGGATGAAAAGGTAATGGAAGCTAAGAGAAAGGAAATCGATAGTTGGATAGAAAATGAAGTGTTTGAAGAAGTAGAATGGGAAGGCCAGCTGATCATATCTGTGAGATGGATAGGTACAGAAAAAGTTAAGATAGAAGGAAAAATAATTAAAGCAAGACTAGTGGCACATGGTTTTGAAGAAGAAAATCAGAATATAATTGTTGAGTCTCCTACTTGTAATAAAGAAGCTGACAGTAATATTAATGATGGGATGTAAATGTAATACTATTGACATTAAGACAACTTATTTTCAAGGTCATAAAATTCAATGAGATGGAAGCTCAAAAGGACAGTACTTATATGGTTTGAAGGATGCATCAAGGGCCTGGTTTGATACAGTGAAGGGTGAATTATTGAAATGGCATGAGGAGGTCAAAGTATGTCCCTGCCATGTTTGTGTTAAGACAGCAGTCATTGGAAGGAATTGTTTGTATTCATGTTGATGATTTTTGTTGGGAGGTAGCAATAAATTTGAAGATTATGTTGTTTCAAAAGAGCTTTCTTGGTGGGTTCAACCGAATCAAGAAAGCTACATAATGTCTTTGAATCAAGTGGAAATTAGCCATCGGAAGTGCAAGAGAAGAATGAGTTTAAATAGTGAAGAGATGCATCAGTATAGGTCAGTTATTGGTCAACTAAATTGGATTGGTACAAAAACAAGACCTGACATATCCTTTGATGTTTGCTCTCTGAGCATACAGTTTGGTAGGAGCACTATTGGTAATCTCATGGAGGCTAACAAGGTAGTTAAGAGAGTCAAGACGGAAGTCTACATCTAAAATGTGACTCCAATTCACAGGGGGGGATTTATAATTCTAATGTGCGACAAAAATGATAGGAAGTGCCCCATAATGGGGAAATCTAAAAAGATAAGGAGAGTAGTGCACTCAACTTTAGTCTTGGTGTAGTCAGCAGAAAGTGCTATTATATTGTGAAGATCTTAGAAGATATAGGGCTAGCAGGAGAGGTTCCTGTGAGGTGTTTTGGTGCATAAAAAAATCTCTAGTCGATCTGCTGAGGTCAATGAAAGAGGTAGATAAAAAATATCTCAGAATTAGTATAGCTAGCCTGAAGGAAATGATAGAAAAACAAGAAATCTTCTGTGGAGTTGATAACTCCCAAGCGGCAGTTGGCAAATTGTTTAACCAAGAAGGAAGGATCTCCTGCATCATTCCTTGAGGCTTTTACTTGTTAATGGAAAAAATAAGGATGGGGATGTTAGAGTTGAGGTCTGGAGGTATGTAGGATGGTTGTGTGAATGTTGGTGGTGGAATGTAATAAGAATAGAGGCTTTAATTTTTACTTATCCGTAGGTTAAGTTATCCACATTAGTATATTCTACTTTAGTTGTTTAAGGAAATTGTTAGAAAATTAAGATAGGTAGGAAGGATGTCATATTGATGACATCACTCATGAACTGAATAGTAATATGTGCATTTGTTTTTGTTTTTTTTGGTAAGTTAGGTTAGGTTGATAAAGTGTTTTGAGAGGGAGCTCTCATGTTTCTGAGTTTGCTATTGTCTTTTAAAGGTTTTAATTTGTTCTGGTAAGGTCGTTGATTACTTTATGTAGTTATTGGTTAAGCAGTTATTTATTATTTGAAGTATTTTTTTAGAATTTGATTTTAAAGAAGCTAACAAAAGTTGCCGCTGCCGAGATTTGGAAGCAACAGGTTGGACTGTTTCGAACTTCTATGAAGTATAAAGTAGTATAGTCATTAAGTTTATCACTTCAGGGTCCACTTAGTGATGTCACAAGCCCTGGTGTGGTGCCTTGTCCACTGTCATGGTGTTAACATGGACACACTGACGAGTCTTATGCTCCCTTATCCCTTCGAAGGAAAAAAAAAAACCCACTGCACTGACCCAATGGGTATGCATCTGGTACTTCTTGAATTGAATGTTTTCATTTGAAAGCTGCTTAAGGGGTGACATGATCCAGCTTTTTAAAATTTTTAGGAGGGCTTGATAAATTAAAAGCCTGACCTGGAAACATGATAGGACAAGTGGGCACTTCTTAAAAAAAATCATGATGCAGGCTAAATTTGAGGAAACATTTAATTTTTAATTGTTGATTTTTGCAATGCATTGCTCAGGATCTTTTAAATATCTTTAGTTTAACATCCTTCAAATGATGACCACCGGTATATGGGGGAAGAGTGTACATAAGGAAACATTGTCCAGGCATACTTGTATTATAGCTTTATTTGTACTTGTCTGATTTGTATTATTGTATTAAAAACTCTATACACTGACCCTACTGGGTTGATGTCTGATAATGCAATCCTATAGATGCAGATTATACCATGGTAGTGGCTTTCCGGGATGTTAGATACTCTGATAGAGATGACCTTTGATGGGCCTTAGTGTCTTTTCTCAGCCTGTGTTATTGACAATTTTAATCAAATCCTGCTGTTCATGATCACTAAGCACCTGTGGGTCGAATTGCCTTCTGTGAGGTATTCTAATTACATACACATGACACTAGATTGAGGGATGTTGCATGTCTGCAATGTCACAAGTGCAATGTCTCGTCCATCTGGCATGCCCCCTTTGAACACTGATTCATGTTGCCATTCCATGTGCAGCCCTGGCTGGTGTTCAGACCTACCCATGAGAAGTCGGATCACAATTGAAATTGCTCTGGTAATTTCCATGATGTGGTACAGTGGTGCTGTCAACCAATTACCTTTACATACTGTTATCCCATGACTTTTGGCACTAGTGTGCTATTGATCCTAATTAGATTTAGATGAATTTGTGCAACCATTGTAACATAATGGTTTCATGGTTTTAATCACATTTTAAATGTAGTTCTTGTTTTTTAAAATCTTGAGCTACCTCATTAAGGAAGTTGGTAGTTATGTAAATTGAGTATTTATACTGAAATAAAATTTAGTTCTGGAACTAAAGCATGCATGCTTGCACAAGCTAAATAATTTTCTAATGCTGCTATTTGAATTTCTTCTTCTTTTTTTTTAGCAAATTTGTACTGCACTTATTGAAATGCACTCTGACTGTTGCATTTGCATGTTTTAAGGCCCTTACCCCTTTTATAGATGCAAGGTCTGTTGCTTTTAATGTGTGAACTTTTTCTATTTTAAGAAAAATGTAAATTGAATCAAAGATGAATTGTATGACCAAGGTTTTGGTGGCAGTTCATTATGTTTATCTTTATTCCACCTATGCATTTCAAAGACAACTCTACCCTCTTCCATCTTTGGCAGAAAAGCTCCTTAGCATTTAAAAAAAAAGGATTTCAACATTGCAAGTGTATCTAAACATAAATTTTAGGCTTCTAAATTATATATTTTTTTTATTTTGAAGTTCAAATTACGATTTTAAAAATTAAATTTCTGGTGATTTAAATCTAAATATGTCTACTTGCCCAGAATAGCAAGCAGCCCTATCTCCAGTAATCCTAGGGGGAAGGAAGGTCTAACATGGTTATTGTATTGGCAGGCCCCGAGCAGTCTGCTGGATGCCCTTGAAGCTCATCTCGCCTCTTTGGAAGGAAAGAAAGCTGCTACCACCACAAATTCCAGGTAAAGGTTTGAATGGTAGGGCGAGTAGGGAAGAAAACGCTTCTTTATTAGAAGAGAAATGTATTCGAATTAACTTATTCTTTGTTTACCCACTTTAGCATGATTCAAACATTTTTCCTCATTTTCTGTTATGGTTAGTTTTCTTAAAGAGTTTGAAGTGTTCACCTGGAAGTATTCTAAGCCTTTTATTTTACCGCACCTTTATTTTTTTTTTATTAAACTTCCTGCATCCTCCCTCCTTCCCCCAAACCTACTCCCTGACCTGATCCTCTTGTGCCTCCTCCATTCTTCGCCCCCCCCCTCTCAGTGGGGCGAAGCTGCAGAATGCTGTTTCGGTTCTGAGCTCAACCAGCTCTTCGTTTGGTCTTGCATGCAGCAATGGACGTATTGGGGAGGCCACCCCAACAGGGGCGAATGGTACGCCGTCCGGTATGGATGAAGTGATGAAGAGAGCTGCTCTCGCTGAAGAGGAGGCCATGTATGAGAAACTTAAGGTGAGGTTTTCTCCACTATTAAGACTATTAAAGGGGAGGGGGCATCATGGCAGCGAACAGTTGCTTATGTGTCACAATTGACAGACATTTTTGACACACACCAGTGATCAGAAGTGGTACCAGTCACAGTCTGGTTAGGGGTTTTCTAGTAGCATGCTTGATTTGCAAATTATGGTGTGTGGTTGCAGTATATGGGTACTATAATGATGGTCAAGCTGAGAATGAGGTTCTGGAGTGACTTTGGATCAGTGGTGGTTGGAATGGAGAATAGACATTATTGGTTGTAGATATGAATGGGTGGTAGAATTAACGATGGGAGGGTGTACACAGTACCCACTGGAGCAGCTCAGAACAACTACAGCATCATCTTGAGGTTGGCAAATGGGCGCTCTGCACAGAAAGGGGAGGTAGGATGTTCTGTTACCGAGGGCAGCAAGAGGAACACTACCCTACTAGCTCCAGTGCACCTGAGGGTGTAAGCTGTAGCAAGGGCAACCGAAGCAAGGTTTACATTTGGAGGGCCTTCGAAGATTGTGGAGATAATTCTAATCGCTAAGATCAGCCGGATCCTCGTCCGTCATTTCACTTTTCGCGCAGTCTCAGCCTCCACTGTGTCTGTGGCAGATTCCTTCGTGACCGTTTCCTCCGGATTTTTTTTAGCTAGGATGCTTCTCTCCCAGATATAGAGAACGTCGTGGGTTCTCAGAAAGCCGTCAAGAGGACTGCCTCCAGAGGCGAGGATCCCATTAATATGTTTAAATGCTATCTGCGAGGCTTTCCTTCATAGACAGCATTACAAGAGTGTTTTCGATCTAGACAAGGTCTATGATACTGCACCATTGGAGCTTCTCAATTTTCTCCTGAATTTCCAAGAGATCGTCGATTCTACGGCCGAGTGGTAGGAGCTCTCTCTGGTCTAATAGAGCACCGAAGTGTCCCAACTCTCTTTGCCTTGAACATCAATGGGATTACTTTTGTACTACTGGAAGATATTCTTGCTATGCTATACATTGACTACCTATCTATCTGTTGGGTGTGGCTGCCGAAGTGCACATGCTCCGATTTTTTCTGTCTGTCTAAGACTAACGTTTGGTACATCTGTAACGATCAACGCCTTCACCCGAACCCCGACTCTTTCCTTTATAATGTTCGCCTTGATGTATATTCGCCCTCTCTCCTTTGGACTTGTTTTTGACTAGGTTTCCACCCCTGGAGGCCCATATTCCCAGCCTTAAGGTATCTTGTACCCACGACATGGACTTTCTTCATACCTTGACATTCAACACTGGGTGCTGATATGGCTACTGTTCTTTTTACCGCTTCTTTGTTCAGTCGAAGCTAAACTCCATTGTTTTATACACTATTATGAATGTTGTCAAAAGGCATTCAAAGTTGATCCTGTAGTGAGCAAACTGGGAGGCTCTTGAGACCCACCCCTATGCTATTTGTCACATTCGATCGTGACACATGAAACGGTGCGTGCTGGTTGGTATCGCTACCCACTAAAGGCATTCGTGCCACTGCCACAGAGGTACTACTACTGGCTATAGGAATCGCTCCTGTAGATGTGCAACGTCAAGTTTACCGGAAGTCTGTAAGTTGCTCCTGGCGCTCCCACCGCTGCCTGAGTCGTCTCAATTTTTGTAAAAAACAAAAAAAAAAAGGCACCCTTTGCTCGTAGTCGATCCAGGCGTGCGAGCACGGTTGTTTCCGCGCCCATTCAGATCCCTTCAGGTTTTACCGCCATCCCTCCCCACCGAAGGCACTCTCCTAGAGGCGCAAAGGATTCGCACACTGCTTCGACCAAAACAAAGGCTCTACCAACCTGTTAGGCGAAACGGCCACGAGCTTCCAGTGAGTCGTTTGCCTTACAGGAGGCAGCCTACTGAAGGTGGTCGTGAGTCTGTCCTCCAGTGTTTCTAAAGCTGCTCTCCGAAATATGGACAACACCAAAGGAGCTTCGGCTCCTACGTCCCCACCCAAGGCTGGACTGGGTGGTTCAGACGCGGGATCCCCGCCATCGCAGCCGTCCCGCCTACCCAAGGGTTCGAGGCGGATGGAGGAAAAGACTTGCGTAGCGAACTCAGCCTCCCCTGATAAGTCTAAAAAGGCGACAGCAACTTTAGCGCCTTGTTCAGCCAACAGTGCCCGGAATTCTGCCTCGAGCCATTCCTGCGATGTTTTTCTTTTCGAAGAGAGGCCCCGCATCTCCTCCGAACTAGACCTGGAGGGCATATTTCTTCAATAGATTTGCGTAGAATAGTCTCATAGTGTTCCCCGTTAGCTGCTTTGCTACAGGAGACCATGCTAGGCGTGTTTCCCCTGCCCACCCTCAGGGAAAAGGGTTTTGTGACCCCATCAGGACGAGATGAGTGCTGGGCAGGAAGATGCGCGATTTACTGCTGGCATGATGTATCCGTTATACTATGTGTAATAAATGTTTCTTTTCAGGCATCAGCAGTTCAGCTACATCTGAATAGGACTTATACAATAATTTATACATTCCACCGTCAGCTGACTTCTACCCGGTCGATTCCCGTATGCCAGGTTTCGACACCTAGGTGACCGATGCATGGCCTTTGTTAGATTTGTTCAACAGCTTCTGGGCAGAAGATAGCTTCAAAAACTTGGAGAGAGATCACTCTACCCCAGCCCGTTTCCTCCCAATCTCTCTAACATCCTGCGTGTGTAGGTTGATGGAGAAATTGGTAAATGTTTGATTGTCCTTTTGCCTGGGCAGCGTAGGCCACCTGTCTTGCACACAGTGCTGCTTCGGCTAATTCCACTCCACGTCGGATGCTCTGCCGCAACCGGAAAGTGCTGTCTGCGATGCCTTACCTCGTAGACAACACTACGCCACGGTATTTTTCGATCTGGAGAAGGCCGCATGGCGATACGGCATCATGAAGAACCTCGACATGATGGGTGCTAGGCGACACCTCTCAATTTTTATCTGAATTTCTGCGAGATTGCCGATTGCTCGTACGGGTAGGGAAGCCCTTTCCGGCTCAATGGGGTTAGGAATAGGTCGTCCCGCAGGGAAGTTTACTTATTGTCGCATTCTTTGCTCTGAACATAAACGGTATCACCTCGGTGCTGCATGCGCAAGTGGAGCATTTCTGCCTCCATCTAGGCTCCACCCCAATCTGGCCTTTTGCTAAACGGGGCTGGCCTGCAAGTGATGAATTCGCAACGTTTCATTCTTCTTGTTTTCGACCCACGCCTCACCCGAGTCGCATATTCGCAGCCTCGGGCTCTTTTACCCGCTCCATGGACATCTTTCGTTCCTTGACGTTCACTATTTGGGATAGTAATAGAGCTACTGCCTTAATTTTCTACTCGTCATTTGTTCGTTCGAAGCTTGACTACAGATGCGAGTTCTACGCATCTGCATCCGATCTCGTACTGCGGAATTGTACTCGTATCTACCACAGCGGTCTCCGCCTCTCGACCGATGCCTTTCGCACGCCCACTATTGAGAGCCTACTTGTCTATCCCCGCGAGATGCCACTCGCTCTGCACAGTCCATTATGGGCTTATACGAGCGTGCCCGGCGCATCGCTCACTGTCTAACGGATCTCCATTCATCCATGGCCGATCTCGACGGTGCCTATGCCGCCGAAAGATTCCAGTTATAAACTAAACCCTTTGGGTTTAGGGCTAGAAAAATACTCCTTGGCTCTCTGTACCTCTCGGTCCGGTGGAGCCTCTGGCTCTGCCCATGAGACCACCCTGTATGGAGCGCTCCCCTGCTCTTTACTGCAAATTCTCCATTGTCCCCAAGACTGTTCGGTACATTCTTGTTGAATGTTCCGGTTTGGAAGATCATCGCGCAAGTTACCTGGCCCGGTACTGGGTTCAGCGGGGTCATTACCGCTCGTCCCTCGTACTTGGGACGAGTTCGTGCATACAGAATTTTGAAGTATCAGACTTTTTTTTGGCCTTTCATTTTTTTTTTTTTATCCTTTGGTTTTGGTCGCATGATCATGCTCCAGGGAGGAGTCGGACCTCGCTCCGACGTCAGAACGTGCCTCCTCCTTGCCGTTTTGCTTTTGTTTGTTGTGAATTTTCTTTTGGAAAGTTTTTTTTTTAAATATATCAAAGCATTAGGCTGTAGGATGAATACGGCAACTTAAACCCTAGTAGGCAGTCGCCAGATGGACGTTGCTCCCCCATTCCCCCAAGTCCCGGGTTTTCCTACAGCCCATCTATTGTTGTTGACGTGCGTGGCGGCGTTTCATTCTTGACCAGCACCCAGAAGGCCTGGGTCCATACCGCAGATTAACGAAGTGGACTGCCCTCACCAGGAATGGGGATGTCAGAGGGCTGTGATGTAGCAGTGTGTAATGTGGCAGTTAATGTTAGTATTTTCCTTGGTTGATTTAAATATTTCACGAGGTACACCCGTTTCTCGGATTCTCATGCAGCAGGAACACGGCAGGAACAACCCTTTTTTGAGTCCTTCCGTTAGCGAATCTTCCGCCCCGACTGCTGTTGCTGCCACAGCATCATCCACCACTGCGCCACCGCCGTCGAACACCACCCAGATTGTTGATCTTTTCGGTGGAGCTCAGTCCGACCCGGTGCCACCACCTACTCAAGTATGCCTTACTACAGTTTTTATTGTGAACTTTCGGTACAGGGGGAGGTTACGAGATAAGCGTGACACCCAGGTCCTTATTCGGTTGGGTACTAAGAATTCCCACACCGTTGTCTGTTGCGAATCCTTGGAAGGCGACGCTGGACGAGACCTTCCTAACGGAGGTCTCGTCCTCTCTGGATTAATTTTCCTTTTGCTCCACTTGCAGCAGGCTGCCGCCAAAGCTTCGGATGACCTGTTGCAGTTGGGAAATCCTTTTGCCGATATTCTCTCTACTGCCCCCGGTGTACCACCCCCTCTTCAGCAGCCCGCCCAACAGCCTTACACAAACGGTGAGATTTTCCCTGATCCTACGACTTGAGATAATGTGGACTGTGTGTGTGTGGGGAGGGGGGTCTTCTTGAATTATAAAAGAAAAGGGGGCTCTCATTACAAAGTTGCTTACTCAGAATTTAATTTGATAGGCGTCAAGGAGAAATTCGGATAGTGGATTCTTATCCCTCTCCACCTCTCCCGCGACTTAAGCTGGCGGCAGGGTGAGGGAACAGGCTTGCTTGCAAGTGGACTTATCATGCCCTTCTCACAAAGGGTAGGCGGTTAGCAGGGTTAAAACCCCTGCTATAACTGAAAAAGAGTATGCCTTACCGGCTTCTTTAGTTTCTTGGCCGGCAGCTAATTTTGTAGGCTAGTCGCCGACCATCCTGAACTGGTGGTGTCGACTCTTCCATCTTGTTTCCGGTTGGAAAAGCGTTACATGCCTACATTCTTCTCACCCTTTCCTCTTCCTCCTCCTCCTGGCCCCATCGTAATCTTGCTTTTCTATATTTTTACGCCCATGTCCGTGCTGAAGGTTTGGTCACTGGGTGGACATGGTGGCCCTCCAGTGGTACGAGTCGCTCCAACCAGTTGTCCATACCCACACTCCGGAGCGGACTAGTGTGTGTGTGTGTGGGTCCCGCTTCATTCACGGGTCTCCATGCTCATTAAAGACCCAAAGTGGCTCTAAAACGGCTACCGACTTTGCTCTCCTCCACGACGCGATTACATTACTCATCTCTACTACCCTTTACCCCCTCCCCTTTGCGCTCCTTCAGTCCACTCCCTTCCCCTCTTGCACTCCCTCAGCCCCCCTTTCCCTCTTGCACTCCCTTAATCTCCCCATTCACCTCTCCTCAAACCCCCAACTATTATCCCTGCTTTTCGTAGTGGAAGTAAGAGTTTTTCGAGGGCTATTATTACTATGGTAATTGGATGATGGGAAGTAAAGGCTTTGTTAGGGAGGTTTTACCACCAATCTGTTCTAATCTAAGATCTCTTATTTCTCAGTGGGGACCTACAGGAAGGTGGTCAGAAGATAATGAAGTGTGGATTTGCCATGTTGTTTCGGTGGCTAGGTCAGGTGCTCATAGGGATTCCCGGGGTGGTGTTAAGATAGGTGGTTTATGTATTGTGATGTTTCTGCCTCTGGTGTCTCGGTTATCAGGATTCTAACCAGTGGTGGGTAGTGATGCAATGCCTCCAATTTTTTTCCAATTCAGATACCAATAAAATGTTCCCATTCCGAATCTTGCATTTGAAATAAAAATTTGCTTACAGATGAAGAAAAGGTTCTATTGTTTAAAATAATTCTGTTTAGCTCTATATAATGATAAAAAATAGCATTTAAGGTTACATTAGCTATTTTAAGCTCTGTAGACTAAGAAGGGCCTTTCCCCTCAAAGCATCTACATTACAAGAGGCTAGAGATAAATAGGAATCTTACAACAGAAATTAAAACCTTAAAAATTTCAAGCTATAATTGCCAAAAACTTTATAAAAAAGAGAAACCTTTTCTTAAAATGTAAAATAATTCAGATTATTATGAGAAATGAAAGGAAACTAGAAAAATTCCCACTCATGAAAGTAAAAATTTATCTTCATGAGATTATAATGCAGAAACGTCAGCATTTCTCCAGTATCAGCTACATTCTCTTCCTTTTTGGAGAATTGTGTGTTCCTCCAATACTAAATATCGGTTCACTTTCCACAGAAGTTGATGCACATAAGTATTTCCTGGTAAGGAATCTTTATTTGCTAACCACTATTTTATTAAGTCAGCAAATATTCTTAAAGATTCTTATGGTACTGTTAATGTTTTCCTTATTTGGATAATTTTTCTTTGCTTCAATCTTTTGGTTGTATTTGTTTTTTTCTTTTAGTTCTAAAAAGCAGCTTGCAAAATTGAAGTTAGTCATTTTCAAGTTCACTATCACTCTTGTTATCAACTGATGGAGATGATTCTGAATCTTGTGATAGGGGGCCCTGTAAGGGGCGCGGTGATTTTCCTTCCTGCTTGCCGTGCTGATGGGACTCAGCGCCCCGTCCGCCCCCAGCTTAATCTCTTCTTCTTTCCGACAGCCTGTGTTTTTTTCCTACCTCACTTTCCCTACAACCTCTAGCACAACTTTCTCAGGTCGTCCTCTAATTTCACAGGGTAGACACAGACTAGCTTCCTCTCGCCCAAATAGCCCAGATCGTGGCTGAGTGCGGGGTGGGAGGGTGGGGGGCATGCATTTCCTCACCCCTCAGCTTCAGCCTGGGGTGGTAGGTTTTTAACGACCTGCTTCAGCCCAACCCACACCTTCCTGACATACTCTTTTTTTCTCCTTTCCCTGTCTATCAATTTTACGCCGTGCCCATGGTGGAGTCGTCATGCCGATGGGCTGCCAGGTCTCTAGGTTGGAGGAGTGGCCTCAAATGATGGCATGTGGTTTTGTCAGGCCTGTGTTCACCCCTCACAGAGTGGGATACTGTGTGGAGTGATGAGTGTTTGCGCGCTGTGATTATATTATAGGGTCACCCACCATGCCCAATGGTGAATTTATAAAAAAAAATACATCCCCTCTACCTTCCTCTCGACCATCGATGGAGCCGTCTTCGGCCAGCTCCACTAAAAAATGGATGTCTCCCCTCCCCCTATGCTTTCTTAGGGGACTCCAAATTTCTTCTCCCGGAGAGGAGGCGTACTCCTCTCCTTTGCATAAGGGTGTAGGGCACTCTCCCTCATCCCCTTATCTGGAGGCGTCTGCCTCTTTCCAGCGGCAGTCCCTCCTTTTCTTTCATAAGGGACTGCCAAGAATGCAGGCAGGCGGCCCATAATTGACCGCTCCCGGTGGGGGCGGCTCGATAGCGCCAACCCCATTAGGAGAGGAAAGGAGGGCAGGCCCACGTGCCCCTTAATCATTTGCAGGGGGTCAGTGTACCTACCTCCCACTCTTCGACGGATGCTGGTTCTCCGGCATTAGAAAAAAAAAAAAAGAAGCTTGAATGGGATCTTTGTTGTCTTGGCGGGGGATGGGCACATGGAGCCCCACACTGAGATAAACTTGGTCTCTGAGGTGACCCAGCCTCATATGGTAGGACCTTCCATGGAATCGAATCTAGGCTCGGTACCAAGCACTGAACCCAAGTGCAAGGTCCTCCTCAGACGGCTTTGCAAGAAGAAGAGGGATCTCCTTCCCTGGCTGGTGCCCCAGTGACAGCCAAGACCTTCTCCATTTCAGAGAAGGATCTTGCTGAGCGCGATCTATCTGGCCTAGGGGCTCCTGCCGGTGGAGGGAACAATCGGGTCCATTCCTCGCCCTCCTCTCCTAAAAAGAAAAGACGGGAACAAGAATAAAAAGACTTAATGGCTCCTCTTCCTCCGCGGGACCCTCTGGGGCGGACGGGTCCGCTGCCGTTTCGGCAAGCGACCAAGCAAAGATTGGCAGGTCCGGGTCCGCTGCTTCCCGAGGCGGGGAGTCCTTAACCAAGACAAAAAGTGGGCAGAGCGGAGACTCGATTACGTCGTTTCCCCCCCTACCCTCATTCAGAGGCTACCTGGTGTTTTCAAGTCCGCTGGCTAAAAACGCTTCCTTGTTATTCGTTCTCTGATGGCAGCATATTGGCTAAGGGCAACATGAACATCAGAGGAGAGCTCTAGCTAGTGTCATTGTTAAGAGCCGAAAGTGAAACGTTTCTCGGGCAGGAGCCTTTTAGCGAATGCGTAGAATCCCTCCGAGGCATCCATGATTAGTGCCCTTCGGACACTTGATGGCACGCCGGTGAGTGTGACGCCGCACTCTACCATGAACTTCGTGTAAGGAGTGGTTTATGTGAGGGAACTCTTGGACTACTTCATCGATGACATCACTTTGGAACTGTCATACCGATGGAGCGTGTGATGAGAAAACAGAGAGGTGCCTCGAGACCCACCCCTACGCTCTTCGTCACATTCGACTGTGACAAGCTTACCGAGTTTGTGCGTGCCGGTTGGTATCGCTACCGCGTGAAGGCATTCATGCCTGTTCCGTGGAGGTGCTACTACTGCCACTGATCGGCTATACGGATCGCTACTGTCGACGTGCAAAGTCGGGGTTACCCCAAGTCTGTAAGTTGCTCCAAGGTCGCACACGATAAGTCTAAGTCGTGTGTGGCTGAGTGTCAATTGCGCGGGCGCGGTGGCCTGCATTTCAGGAAATGACTGAATTCTCTATCTCAGTCGAGGAGTTTAGGTCGGTAGATGAGGCCGTTGAGTTCTTCTGCGGCAACCTCATCGCCGCTGGCCTAGCTACTATTCCTAGAATGTCTGGCCGTTTTGCACGCCGACTACTCGCGTGCTGTTCAGCCTAGTGTGAGAAGGCCCTCAAGCAGCAGATTTGTTTCTTAATGGGGTGCGCCTGGATGTGGTGGAATCGCACCGTTTCCTCGGTCTTGTATTCGACCGACGCCTCGCCTGGGAGGCTCATATTCGCAGCCTTAGGGTCTCTCGTACCCGCGCTATGGACATTCTCCGTTACGTGACGTTCAGGGCTTGGGGCGCTGATAGGGCTACTGCCCTACTTTTTTATCGATCCTTTGTTCGTTCGAAGCTCGACTACGGATGCGAGTTTTATGCGTCCGCAGCCGAGCGTTTATTGCGGAAGGTGGATTCGATTCACCACAGCGGCCTTCGCCTTGAGAGCCTGTTGGTCGATGCTGGGGAGATGCCACTCGCTCTACGCCGCGTGCAGTGCATCATTCGTCTGTACGCGCGAGCACGGCGCCTCCCTCAGTCGCCAACAGCTTTCACTGCATCCGCAGCTGATCTCGATGGTGCCTATGCCGCCGAGAGACGCCAGTCATACCCTAAGCCCTTTGGGTTTAGGGCCAGGAAACTCCTTCGAGAGGTAGATATAGCTCTCGGGCCGGTGGCGCCCCTGGTTCTGCCCAGGACGCCACCCTGGATGGTACCACATTTGTCTATTTGTCGCCACGCCTCTGCTCCCAAAGCTTGTACGGCGCCGGGAGTATTGCGTTCGACCTTTCTGGAGCACACCTCCTGTCACGATGGAACCGTGCCTGTGTATACGGATGGCTCCAAGTCCCAAGAGGGGTTCGGCTTCCACGCTGTATCCCCTCTGTTTGAAGTCAGCGAGGCTCTGCCAGGCGCTGCGTCTGTCTTCACGGCCGAACTGGTGGCAATAGACCACTCGGTACGGGAGATTACGCGACGTGCCTGGTTCGGAGACTGGATTGTGATCTATAGCGACTCACAAAGCGCCCTGAGTGCTCTCTGGGCATTGGAATCTCCGCATCCCCTGGTTCGCGATATCCGTGATACCACGGTTATGGCGAGCCGGGCAGATGTCGAGATTATCTTCTGCTGGGTTCCTGGACATGTAGGAATTGCAGGGAATGAGGGTGCCAAAGAGTCCGCGAGGACTCCGCGACCGAACCAGCGTTTCGCTCTTCCTCACACTGACTAAATGGTAGGAATACGGGCAGCTCTTCGGACTGCTTGGCAAGGAAGATGGGGGACGGTCAAAGGGAACTTAAAGTTGCGTTCCATTGCGCCGCGACTGTTCCCATGGACCCATCCCCCAATGCCGCGATGGCTTCAGGTCGCTTTCTGTCGTCTCCGAATCGGACACACTCGTGTGACGCATCGCTATTTGATGGAGCGCTCGCCTGCGCCCTATTGTGACGACTGCGTCGTCCCCCAGACTGTTCGGCACATTCTTGTCGAATGTCCCAGTCTGGGTGATCTTCGCGCACGTTACCTGTCCCGGTACTGGGATGGGCGGGGTTGCCATTGCCTGTCCTTTGTACTCGGGACGAGTGCGTGCACATTGACTGGTGGACTTGTTGACTTTTTGATGGAGGCCGGCCTTCTCCCTTTCATTTAACTAGGTTTTTTATTGTTTTGTTATTGTTATTGCTTCCTAATTGTTATTTCTTTTTATTGTTGTTTTCTGTTCAATTTTTTTAAAGTAGCCTAGAACTAGGCTGTTTGTTTACGGCGACTTAGGCCTAAGTGGGCAGTCGCTAGATATCCCCTTAAAAAAAAAATCACTTACCGAGAAGACCCATCTAGCAGAGGTGGGGAAGATAGTCAAAAGGATTCGGGGCAAGTTCTTGCAGGACTTCCCTTCCGTTCTCCAGGAGAATGGAACTGCACTCTCGGACGTGCGTCCATGGTGGAATCCTTTGCGACCGCTTTCCCCGCATTCTCTAGCCGGGATGCTGCTCCGCCAGCATTCAATGCACGTCATGATGTCGCGGAAGGCCGCCGGCTGGACTTTACCTCCAGAGGCAGAGAACCCTTCAACGACAGGTTTACTGTGAGTGAGTTGAATTCCGCTCTTACTTAGTGCGCGGACACCGTCCATGGTCCGGACGATGTCCCGTACGTAATGCTTCGACACCTTGGTGAGCGAGGTATGGCCTTTATTAGATTTGTTCAACAGGATCTGGGTGGAGGGTCTCCTCCCGGATTCCTGGCGAATCGCTACTGTGCTCGCCTTTCGCAAACCGGGGAGAGAATCACTAGACTCCGTTCCGTTTCTGCCCAATCTCTAACCTTTTGCGTGTGTAAGTTGATGGAGAAATTGGTAAATGTTAGATTAGCCTTTTTTTCTGGGCAGCGGAGGCCATCTGTCTTCGGCACAGTGCGGCTTCCACAAGTTCCACTCCACGTGGGATATTCTGTTCCGCCTGGAAAATGCCCTCTGCGAGGCTTTCCTTTGTAGACAGCATTACGCCACGGTGGTTTTCGATATGGACAAGTCCTATGATAGCGCATAGCGATACGGTATTATGGAGACTCTCCACACGATGGTGGCGAGGGGATGCCTCGCAATGTTTATATCTGAATTTTTGCGAGATCGTCCATTCCGCGTACGGGTGGGGGGAGCCCTTTCTGGCCCAATGGAGCAGGAAGAGGGTATCCCTCTGGGAAGTTTCCGCAGTGTCACACTCTTTACCCTGAGCATCAACGGCATCACCTGGGTGCTGCCTGAAAATATTCTCGCTACGCTCTACGTGGACGACCTCTCGATCTCTTTTGGCGCGGCCCAGATGCCAACTCTGGAGCGTTGACTCTAACAGGCATTGAACCGCGTCTCTCGCTATGCCGAAGCGCAGAGGTTTCGGTTTTCCTTGGCCAAGACTAAGGCGGTGCACTTCTGCCGCCTTCCACGGCTCCACTCCGACCCAGACTTGTTTCTTAATTTGGTACACCTGGAAGTCGTTGAGTAGCACCGTTTCCTTGGTCTTGTATTTCACCGAGGCCTCGCCTAGGAGGCTCATATTCGATGCTTTAGGGGGTCTCTTGTACCCGCGCCATGGATATTCTCCGTTCCGTGACGTTCAGCGCTTGGGGCGCTGATAGGGCTACTTACTGCCTTACTTTTTTATCGATCCTTTGTTCGTTCGAAGCTTGACTACGGATGAGAGTTTTATGCATCCACAGCCGAGCGTGTATTGCGGAAGGTGGACTCGATCCACCACACCGGCCTTCGCCTGGCGACCGGTGCCTCCGCACTTTCCTCATTGAGAGTCTACTTGTCGATGCTGGGGAGGTGCCACTCTCTCTGCGCCGTGCACAGTGCATTATTCGCCTGTACACGCGAACCCAGCGCCTCACTCAGTCTCTAACAGCTATCACTGCATCCGCAGCTGATCTCGACGGTGCCTATGCCGCCGAGAGACGACAGTCATACCATAAGCCCTTTGGGTTTAGGGCCAGGAAACTCGATCGAGAGCTAGATATAGCTCTCGGGCCGGTGGCGCCCCTGGTTCTGCCCAGGACGCCACCCTGGATGGTACCACATTTGTCTATTTGTCGCCACGCCTCTGCTCCCAAAGCTTGTAAGGCGCCGGGAGTATTGCGTTCGACCTTTCTGGAGCACACCTCCTGTCACGATGGAACCGTGCCAGTGTATACGGATGGCTCCAAGTCCCAAGAGGGGTTCGGCTTCCACGCCGTATCCCCTCTGTTTGAAGTCAGCGAGGCTCTGCCAGGCGCTGCGTCTGTCTTCAAGGCCGAACTGGTGGCAATAGACCACTCGGTACGGGAGATTACGCGACGTGCCTGGTTCGGAGACCGGATTGTGATCTATAGCGACTCACAAAGCGCCCTGAGTGCTCTCGGAGCATTGGAATCTCCGCATCCCCTGGTTCGCGATATCCGTGACGCCACGGTTTTGGCGAGCCAGGCGGATGTTGAGATTATCTTCTGCTGGGTTCCTGGACATGTAGGAATTGCAGGGAATGAGGGTGCCAAAGAGTCCGCGAGGACTCCGCGACCGAACCAGCGTTTCGCTCTTCCTCACACTGACTAAATGGTAGGAATACGGGCAGCTCTTCGGGCTGCTTGGCAAAGAAGATGGGAGACGGTCGAAGGGAACTTAAAGTTGCGTTCCATTGCGCCGCGACTGTTCCCATGGACCTATCCCCCAATATGGCGACGGCTTTAGGTCGTTTCTGTCGTCTCCGAATCGGACACACTCGTGTGACGCATCGCTATTTGATGGAGCACTCGCCTGCGCCCTATTGCGACAACTGCGTCGTCCCCTAGACTGTTCGGCACATTCTTGTCGAATGTCCCAGTCTGGGTGATCTTCGCGCACGTTACCTGTCCCTGTACCAGGATGGGCGGGGTCGCTACCGCCTGTCCCTTGTACTCGGGACGAGTGCGCGCACGATGACTGGTGGACTGTGACTTTTTGATGGAGGCCGGCCTTCTCGCTTATATTTAACGTTGTTTTTGTTTTTTTTGTTTTTTTTGTAGGTCGCAGGCTCCTGCGCCGGGGGAGGGGGACCTCTCCCCAACGCAGGAGCTTGCTTCCTTTCCTCCTTTTTGGGGTGTTTTTCGTCTCTTTAATTCTACTTTAAAGTAGCCTAGAACTAGGCCAGTTTTAATTCGGTGACTAATGCCCAAAGTAGGCAGTCGCCAATGAGCTCTTAAAAAAAAATATATATATATAGCTCTCGGGCCGGTGGCGCCGTTGGTTCTGCTCAGGACGCTCCCCTGCAGGGTACCACCTTTGACTATTTGTCACCACGCCTCTGCTCCTAAAGCTTCTACAGCGCCGGGAGTATTGCGTTCTGCCTTTTGAGAGCACACTTCTTTTCACGCTGGAACCGTGCCAGTGTATATGGATGGCTCCAAGTACCAAGAGGAGGTCGTTTTCCACGCCATACCCTCTGTTTGAAGTCAGTGGGGGTTCTGCCAGGCGCTGCGTCTCTGTTCACGGCCGAGCTGGTGGCAATACACCACTCGGTATGGGAGATTACGCGACGTGCCCGGTTCGGAAACCGGATTGTGATCTATAGCGACTCACAAAGCGCCCTGAGTGCTCTCGGGGCATTGGAATCTCCGCCTTCCCTGGTTCGCGAAATCCTTGACGCCACGGTTTTGGCAAGCCGGGCAGATGTCGAGATTATCTTCTGCTGGGTTCCTGGACATGTAGGAATTGTGGGGAATGAGGGCGCCAAAGAGTCCGCGAGGACTCTGCGACCGGACCAGCATTTCGCTCTTCCTCACACCGACTACATGGCAGGAATACGGGCAGCTCTTCGGACTGCTTGGCAAAGAAGATGGGAGACGGTCGAAGGAAACTTAAAGTTGCGTGCCATTGCGCCGCGACTGTTTCCATGGACCTATCCCCTAATGCCGCGGCGGCTTCAGGTTGCTTTCTGTCGTTCTCGAATCGGACACTCGTGTGACGCATCGCTATTTGATGGAGCGCTCGCCGCGCCCTATTGCAACGACGGCGTCGTCCCCCAGACTGTTCGGCACATTCTTGTCGAATGTCCCAGTTTGGGTGATCTTCGCGCACGATACCTGTCCTGGTACCGGGATGGGCGGGGTCGCTACCGCCTGTCCCTTGTACTCGGGACAGATTCGTGCACATTGACTTGTGGACTTGTTGACTTTTTGGGGGAGGCCGGGCTTCTCCCCTTTATTTAAGGTTCTTTTTTTTGTTATTGTTTTGTTTGTAGGTTGCACTCTCCTGCACCGAGGTGAGGGGGACTTTCCCCCGCTGCCGGAGATTGCTTCCTGATTGTTATGTTTTTCCAATTTATATCATTAAGTTTTCATATTTTTTATTTTAAAGTAGCCTAGTTCTAGGCTGTCGTGTTTTTCGGCGACTTATGCCCAAGTGGGCAGTTGCCAGATGGGCTCTTTAGAATTAAAAAAAAAAAAAAAATCTTCACGTCGGAACTGGTTGTATTACACCGCTCTGTACGGGAGATAATGCGACGTGCCCGGTTGGGAGACCGGATTGTGATCTATAGCGACTCACAAAGCGCCCTGAGTGCTCTCGGGGCATTGGAATCTCCGCATCCTCTGATTCGCGATATCTTTGACGCCACGGTTTTGGCGAGCCGAGCGAATGTCGAGATTTCCTACTGCCTCAAACCTGCTCTTACTGCGGCTGTTGAGTGGGATTCTTCTCATAAATCCTCCTCCCCCTCCACACACACACACACACTCTTTGAATGGACCGTAAGGTCTCCTAGGGTACTTACTTTCCTTGTTACACTCGCGTCTTCCTGTATCTTCATCCACCTCAACTGCTACCTGCATTGAGGTTTAGGCATCATTGTTGACGAAAAGCTTTCACTTAAGTTAACATTTCCGCCTCATTGTCTCAACCTGCTCCAATTTGAACCTCTTAAATCATCCGTTCCATATTACATTAGGCTCTCACTGATGCACACTGCTGCCCCTTCACAGTACTTTAGTCCATTCCCAACTGGATTTGGCCTTCGCAACTCCTCTCCCTCCTCTACTCTCCCTCGCCTTGAGTCGGTTCTTCATCGCGGCCTTCGTTTGGCTACAGGGGCTTAAGCTCTTCTCACGTAGCCAACCTTTACTGAATGGAATGTTCCTTTCCTATCAGACAGACGTGCATTCAATCCCTAGTTTCCTTGCTTGTGACCACTGGCCCCTCCACTCAACACTGCTGGCATGTATTATATAAACACTGGCCCCACTCTTCTGTCTCCAATTCTCTCCGACTCCAATCTATCAGATTTCTTTCACAGGTATTCCTGTACTGTATTTATCTCTCTTGGGTGGGTATATCTCACACACTCATCATTGAGATCACCTGGACAATCTCAACACTGCTGTCTTTCATCTGTCTTCCAACGCAACATACTTCCTGTCTGCTTTTCTGGAAATTTGCAGATGGAGTATTGTATCCCCAGACCCCAATGTCTAGTACTAGCATTCCCTCTCCTGTTACTCCTATCCACATAACTTAACCATGTAACCATGAAGAGTTTTACAATGCTGGTTGGTGTCATGCTATGTATGTCCTTTTGCAGACCCAGAGAAGATATGTATTACATATAAAAGAGGTAGTACTCACCTAACTATAAATTTCTTCCAAAATGTTTGAGACTCTTGCTCTCTTGCATGTACATGGATATAGAATCCTCCTGTTTTAGGAACTAGCAGTAGTCACCAATCATGTTTTCGTTGAAGCGGCCTTGATACCTGCTTTCCATTATTGCGATATCTCGGTGGAACCTTTCCCCATGTTTGTCACTAATATCACCCATATTAGATGGAAAGAAATCTTGATGCGAATGCAAGAAATGCATCTTAAAAGAGATATCCGACACCCCATTCGTTGATAGGCCTTTAGCATGTTGTCCACTAGTTCTTCATAGTTTTCAGCCCTATGATTACCAAGGAAGTTCTGCACTACATAAACAAATTAATCCCATGCTGCCAACTCAAGTGGAGTTAGTTTATTTCTGAACTCCCTGTCATGTATCAATTCTCTGATCTCTGGCCCTACAAAAATTCCAGCTCTAAGTTTAGCATCGGTTTTCTTTGCACCAAATTTCTCTTTGAGATGCTGGAATCCATCAAAATCATGGGCCATTGCTTTAACAAAATTTGTGATAAGGTCAGGTTTGATATGAAGTGGTTGAAGGTAGATCTTCTGTGGATGTACCAAAGGCCTGTGCTACACATTGTATCCGCCAACTATGTCTTCTTCTCTTTTGGGCCACTTTTTGACAATATAATGATTTCTGTCATCATGGCTGTTCCATAGGCATAAGAAGCATATATTCTTTGTATATCCTAGCTGCAATCCAAGAAGTAAAGAAATTTCCTTTAGATCACCACAGATATTCCACTTATGATGTGAGTAATGAACACCTTCCAAATTAAATTTCATTGAGTCATATGTCTCTATCATCCCAACAATAAGTGGGACAGGAATTGAAGGTTTTTGTTACCATTGTGTAGCAACACGGCTTTGAGGCTAGCAGTACTTGCATCGATGAATAGTCTCCATTCATCAGGTAAATGATCGTTTCCTAGCTGATTCATAAGGCCATTAACATCAGTACCGAAACAAACACTATCTTCTTCTTTATAGAAGGCAGCTAAGGTCTCATGGCATTTATGGAAAGTAGCTATTCTTGCACCATCCTCTAGAAGATTCCATTGCTGCAGTCTGGAATTCAATAGTTATGCGTTCTCCTTTGACAATGACAAATCCCTCATCATTAAATCTTTCTTGATTTTTCAACTGGATCTTCTTTTCTTTAGAATCATCCTCATTGTTATCCTCGTCTTCAGGCGATGAATCATCTTCTTTAACTGCACTAGCTGTTGGAAGAACTGGGATTGGCATCTCCATATTATGGGGGACTGGTTTTATAGCCGACTTACAATCTGGATATTCAATTTTTTGATTTCTTATTTGAGAATCCTGCAATATTTATCATACAAAAGTAGCAATCAAAAACAGGATTTGTTGGCTCATGCAACACCATTGGTACAGCAAAAGGCATACCCTTCCGTTTGCCATTTAACCACAGTACAAGATTTGTGAGTTGCCCAGGGCTTGTCTTGGTCACCAACTTTACAACCAAAATAATAATTGTATGCAGTTTTCAATTTTTTAGCTAAATTTTTCCGCTGGTTGCTTGTGGTATATATTCCACAGATATAACAAAGGTTGTCTGGACTATTTATACATCCTCGCCGATTCATGTTTTCAACTTAGTTTGTATATATCCTGTTATATACTTTTGTACAATCTTATTTCATTTACAAATTAATTGAGATGAATTTGAAAGAAAAATGCAATTAATCACTGTATGTAAATACTGTTTCAACACCACTACTATAATGGTTAAATTTGACAACGTGATAAAGCAGGAGTGTAACGCAGGAACCAAACACACAGAACACATCCTCTCACTACAGTAGTCAAAGCAACACTACCCATATGTGTAACTCAGGAACCTTATGCGCTAGAACAATTCTGATTACAGATTCGGAATCAGCATACTCAATTTAGTATAAATCACAAGCTAAAATACCCAAGTAGCAAAATCATTTTTGTTTCAATTTATTTAGGGTTATTGTGTTTTTGTTTTCAGTGTTGGATGCTTGAAATAGCTTCTTGGCACCTTTTGTTTCTAAGTGTCTCCCCTTTGCAACGCTTTTCCAAAATGTAATTTGTGTATTTACCCTACTTGTGATTACTTGTTTGGTTATGATCTCAGTTTCATTTCTTTGTACAGCTTTGTGGACTATGATAGTAGGTTTCTTAAAATAATTGATGCCTTTGGTGATGGGCATTTGCTTATTTCATACCAGGGTGCTTCTGAAATGGAATAATGGTACCCGTTTGTCCATCAATTGTGAATTCATTAAAAGAACTGCACATTTTCAAATTTTAGTTGTACTTTTATACTACAACCCTGCCCCTTTAATTTAAAGAAAAAAAATCGCCTTTGAGTTAGTCAATACAGCTGTTTTATGCTTCCAGTAAATTTAGTTCCTTGTTTTAATTATTTAATTTTTTTTTTTTTAGGCTTTACTCAGCCCCCTGGTTTTGTTACTGATAATAATTTTGAAGCAGTTTTTGGTTCCAGTAGTAATAATGTGCACAATAAATGTAAGTTATTGTTTTACTGTAGCGCTTTAATATCCCTTCTGAACTCTTTCCGTGTATATATTGTGCAAATCCCCAACTCTGCTCTAAATTTGATTCTGAACCTCTTTACTAAAATTTTTGATTAGATTTATATTGTTTCTCACATCAAATTCCTTGTGGGATGGAGAGTGGGATTTCTGAGAGACCAGGCATTTTTGTGATCACGCAGACTAATTGCTTGTTTTTCTAATTTTCATTTTGTTTTAGTCATTTTGTGTGTGTGGAAAAGCTTTAATTAATTTGAATGTTGATACTTTGATTTTATGCTTAAAAAAAAAGATAGATTCTTCTTGAACTATAATTTTATCCATAGACTATTGGGAGTTTGTTCCTCTAAAATACTACTGTACAAGACTGTATTCCAGAGATAATAGTAGTTTTTAATAATGGACTTTATCATATTTTTATTTGTTTTTTAACTGGGTGTCCTTATGTTGAGGTTTTGTCCTAGGCTTGAAAAACTAAATCTGACAGTTTTTACTAATACCATGACTTATGGGAATAAAATTAACATTGATAATTTAACCAGCTGAGAAAGTGAATTGGTAGACTTATCTTTCACTAAGCACTCTTGCATGACCAAGGGAAATGTCTTCCACTATTCCCTTAGTAAAGGAAGGTAAAATTCTTTCCCAACTTTCTTTGGGTACGATTTTGACGAATCGTTTCATTGCATGCCTCAGACGGGGACGAAAATCCTTTCACGGACCTGGGGATGCCAGTCGCAGAAGGGGGTCAGGGGATTGCCCCAGGGGCAGAGATTTTGGTTCAAGCGCCTCAACAATCTCAGAATTCTTTGATATCAGGTGACTCTATTTTCTCCGATTTTCCTCGAGCTTTGCTTTAGGACAGACACTATTTGAATAGTTTGCAGTTCTTCCATTTTGCCTTTGTTAATTGAAGCAGCTTGTAATATGACATGGTAGATACATTTCAACCCTCCTTGATTTTCTTCTTTTCAAAACTTCCTAGAATGACTACTTAGATCTAAAAGTTCTACTACCTTCTGCTTTAGAGCTTGCTTAATTTTAAATAGAGCTTGTTGTAGTTTGCATGGCTTCATCCAGCATGAGGGTGTACGTATCCTACCTGCATCATTAATACTGAATTTAGGCAAATAATTTTTCCTATTGCATAAATTCTTGCAAAAAATTTTGCAGAACTAAAATGGGTACCCCAGGTAGTGGGAGTCTCTGAAACTTGTGGTGTTGCTTCTCTTAAGGCCAAGTCTGTGCTTAGTCCTTTTGTAGTTTAGATTTACTTTTCCTCCAAACATTATTAGTGAAACTTGTAATTTAATATTGTACGCTTGTTTTATTCACCAAAGTATCTCGCTCTCAAGCTTTCGACGGTTTTGGCGACATTTTAAAGCCAGAGGGAAAGGGAGCGATGCCTACTGCAGCCGGAGGAGTTTCTACCATACCCACCACTGCACCACAACAACCTTCTCAACCCCAGAAACTGATCAGTGGTGACTTGGACATGTCTCTCTCCTCCCTAGTCGATAACTTGAACATCAAAGGCCCCACTCAGAAGTAAGTTCATTTAACCTTCCACTCGTCATCCTAGCAACGCCCCGCAAGTATACAACCCTCGTTGCATAACGCCGGTACTTGTAGCCATGATGCGTATCCTCTCGCTTAGTAGAGCCCTTACATCCCCCTCCCCGCAAAGGGGTGCTTTCCTTGTCCCAGTGCTCTAGGTAGTCTCTAAGTAAGTTTGGAGAACTTGTGCTCTGGCCTTTGTTTGGATGCTTTATTCCCTGCTACCCTAACACCCGAAGGAAGGCCTAGGCAGTGATGGTAACTATACCACTAAAGCCAGTGCTGAAGAGAAACTCTTGCCCTCTCTCGGGTCTTCACTTGCACTTCTTAAATCTCTTATTTTCCTCCTTCCAGCCACATAAGGATCTGCTGCTCTATATTTGCCACACATTTTCATTTTCTCTATCTTCACCACTTTCTTGACAGATCTAAATTTTCTGTGCATGATATGGCCTTGTTGCTAATGTACTTGAAATTTGAGATTTAAAAAAAAAAAAATATATCTAAGGACTCTTTGGAACCTCTATAAACAACGCCTCTTAACACCTGCATCTCGCAAGAGACCACGACTTAAAGTGTCCTGGGCATTTGGGGGCTGATTAATGGGACGAATCGCTTGCGTCCCTATAACCGCTTCACTGAGTTTAATGGATTGCCCACCTAGCCTTGCTCAGCCCCACACCAGGGCTTCTTCCATCCCGTTCGTTACCGCTAAGAAGAATACAACGCGGTCACGCTCCTCCTCCTAGTGGCTTGACTTGGAGGAGGGGGGGGAGGTGAATCCACCCCTTGGACGCAATTCTAAGTCTACACAGCGAAAGAAAGGTAACAATAAGGGCACTTCGCTTCCTTCACCCATGACTAAAGCTAGCCGGAGCGTAACTGGCAGTCAACCCCTTGCAAAAGACGAGAGAACGTCGCGATTCCAAAGCTGCCCCGCTGCCCGAAGGGCCCAAGGCAGGAGGATAGAAATTGCACAGCGGCTCCGACATCCTCTAGTAAGTGCTCGAAGGCGGCAGCGCATTCGGCAGCCAATAGCTCTCAGGGCCAACAGACCTTTAGATCCTACCTGCCCTGTCGAGGATTAGTACGTACCTGCCCTGTTGAGGATTAGTACGCTCTTCCTCTCTGGCTCCCCAGTTGGGAGCTGTGTCCTTTGGTGAATGACTGACCACTGGGTACCCTCTAGTCAGTGTGAATTGTTGTGCGAGGTTTCGAACACCACTCTTTAAAGCACCAAAGATGGATCCCTGAAAAATCCGAAAATCTGCCTGCGATAGGAGAGTCGAGAGTGGCTAGACGCAGGATATAGCCCACCAACCTCCTTCATTTACCTTTAGTGGTCACAAGTGTCAGAAATTACCGTGTGCTGGCAAGCTTTCCAAAGTTTTTCAACATTTCGAGCATTTTAGACTATATCCCTCTCCCTCAATCTTCACCCGACCCCTACCCCCCAATGCCGCGAAGGCTACAGGTTGCTTTCTGTCGTCTCCGAATTGGGTACACTCGCGGGACGCACCGCCATTTGGTGGAGCGCTCGCCAGTGCCCTACTGTAAAGAGTGCGTTGTCCCCCAGACTGTTTGGCGCATTCTTGTTGAATTTCCCAGTCTGGGCGATCTTCGCGCACGTTACCTGTCCCGGTACCGGGATGGGTGGGGTCGCTACCGCCTGTCCCTTGTACTCGGGACGAGTGCGTGCACATTGACTGGTGGACTTGTAGACTTTTTGGGGGAGGCCGGCCTTCTCTTTTATTTAACCAGTTTTTTTTGTTTTTGTTTTCCTTTATAGGTCGCACGTTCCTGCGCCGCGGGGACCTCCCCCCGACGCAGGAGCTTGCTTCCTGCTCGTTGCCTTTTCCCTTTTTTTTATTTTTTAGTGTTGAGTTTGTTTTTTTTTTGTGTTTTTGAATCTGATTTTAAAGTAGCCTGGTTTAGGCAGATTTTTAATATGGCGACTAATGCCCAAGTAGGCAGTCACTAGATGGGCTCTTAAAAAAACAAAGAAGAAGAAAGCATCCAACCTTGTTCTCGGGTCAGACGAGGAGCTATAGTACAGCACCACTGACAGGTGAAGAAATTCCCCTCCGAAATTGCGAATGCAGCAAAGGCCACTATCCAATGTGGTGTGTATCTCCTGGATAAAGAAATCGTGGCCATTCAGGCCGTGCGTGGATCCTCTCCTTTGCAAGGCGAAATACTTGATCCTGGCGCCACCTGTGCCATTTGCAAAGTTTTCTGCCTCTAGTAAAAAAAAAAAAGAAGTCCCCCCTGCCTCTTCCTTTGCCACCTGTAGGCATATGAGCACTGTCGCTTCCACGCCCATTCGGAACCCTTGGGCAGGTTCTACCCACCCCGGGGTGTGTCTTCCCCGTTCTAGATGGCGGCGCCCGAGTGCGCTTCCTTCTTGCCTTTTTGCTTTTTCTTGTTATTTTTTTACCCTTTGTACTTTTTGTTATTTATTATTTACATATGTTTTTTTAATATAACCTAGTAGTAGGCTATGTTGTGTACGGCGACTTATGCCCAAGTAGGCAGTCGCCAGATGGGCTAGCCCCTCCCCGCCAAAAAATGGAATATTGGTAGCCTAACCCACCCGTCTCCCTTCCCCCCTTTTGGCGGGGCTGCCAAGAAGGGGTGGAACTTAATAGTCTGCTTTTGGTCTGCCGGACCAATTCTTGAACCAAGAATGGAGTTGACAATGGATCAGGATCCACAGGATCCACCAGGATATGCTCTATTTTTGTACTCACAAGTTCTTTTTTCCTAAAAACAATCTCAACAATCCAATGAATCCACCAAATAATGGAAATCAAAAGCTGTGCACCCTCCTCCCCTACCCCTCGAAGCACTTCTTTGTCTGTTGAACATAGATACTACACCTCCAAGAGAACAAAAAAGCGCCGCCATTAAAGAAGAGACTACATACCAAAAGATAGCAGAAACTACTTTGAAATCCACAAAAAAACTCTCCCAATTAAAAAAAACAACACCAGCCAACGATCAACAAAAGCCTTCCCTCAACTTCTAGTAGAAGAAGTGTTACTAGGACACTTCCTCGATAGATCCTACTGAAGGTTTTTCATCATCAATGCAACAATCTCCCAGACAAATTTAGTCAAAGTATGTATGGTGAAACAATATAAAAACTTCCAAACACTTTTCCAACTCTAGGAATGAATTCCCACTATTATCACTACAGAGACGGCAGCATCCTAGTGGAAGCTAAAACTAAAGCCTGGGCAAATAAGCTGCTAACAATGACCAAACTAGATGAAGAAATAACTGTTTCACCACACCGTTCTTTCAATATGAGAAAGGAGTAGTAATCGAGCCAGACTTTGCTCAGTATACAGAAGAAGAGATAACTCAAGAACTCGGTGAATTTTCAGTAACACCTGTCCAGAAAGTGCACCGAACGGTAAATGTCACTGGAACACCAACAAATAGATATTTTGTTATATTTGACCTCGACACCCTCGTAGAATGCATCTACTTGGGCTGGAGAAGATTCCCCGTAAGAGAATTCAAACCCAACCCAAGGAGATTCTTCGACTGCCACACCTCCGGACATTCAATCCGAACTTGCCAAAAAAAAAGAACAAGACTTCGCACCCACATGCGTAATCTGCGCCAACGCGTCCCATCCTGAAGACAAAACAACTTGCACCCCAAGATGCGCAAAGTGTGGCGAACCACACCAGAATCAAGCCGAAAGTGTAGCGTCTAAAAATTTGAAGAGGAGGTCGTGACAAAAGACGTGAAAAAGAAAGAATTGATTTTAGAAAAGCGTGTGAAAAAGTGCAAAGCAAAGTTGGAAACAGAATAATGTCGAATGGTTCCATACTTGAAAATACCAGATGTACTGAGCCCCCATTCCATGTGGTAAAACTTCGCATGCAACAACCTCAAAAAGAGGCCAAAGCACCCAGGCCCCCTTGCAGGAGGCCAACCCCACCCCAAAGGTGGGCCAAATGATGGAAGTGTGCATATCATCTGCCCCCGCCCTCCCTAGGTCTCAGCCATGCACCATCAATAAGAAGTCACAGCAGCTACCATCCACTACTATTATTACTGCTGTTGATTCCCCTCAAATAACCCTGTAAAGGACGCGGCGATTTGCCTTTCTGGCCGTCGTGCTGACGGGACTCAGCGCCCCGTCCGGCCCCAGCTTAGCCTCTTCTTCTTTCAGACAGCCTGTATTTCTCCCCTACTTTGTCACTTTCCCTACAACCTCTCCCCACAACTTTCTACGGTCGGCCTCTATTTTCACAGGGTAGATGCCTTCCTTCTTCACAGCCAGCTATCCTGGATCGGGGCTGACGGGGGGAGGGGACAATGTTTCCTAACTCCTGAGCTCCGGTTTGGGATGGTTGGTTTTTAACAACCTGCTTCATCCCCACCCATACCTTCCTCACATACGTTTTCCTTCTCTCATCACACTCTTATCAATTTTACGCCGTGCCTAAGGTGGAGCCGCCATGCTGAAGGGCTGCCAGGTCACCAGGTGGGAGGGGTGGCCTTGAATGGCGGCACCTGGCTCTGCCAGCCCCGTACTCACCCCTTGTAGGGCTGGCTACTACGAGGGGTGATGAGCGTCTGCATCCTGTAGAAAAATTCGGGTTCCCATTCCCTCACAATCAACGGAGCCGCCTTCGGACACACCACAGAAAAAAATGGGAGGTTTGCCCCCTCTGCTCTCGCAGGGGACCCCCTCCAAATCTCTAACCTGGAGGTGTCTTCGGGCATCTCCCTCTTTCCAGCGGCAGTCCTCCCTCTTTCCAGCGGCAGTCCTCCCTTTACTTTCCAAGGGAACTGCCAAGAAAGCCAGCAGGCAGCCCATAGCTGACCGCTCACCATTGAAGCGGCTGGATAGGGCAACTCCCTAATGGTCCTTGAGGCAACCCAGCCTCAGACGGTAGGGCCTTCCATGGGAGCCAATCCAGGCTCGGCGCCTAGCACCGAAATCTGGTCCGCTCCTATGCAAGGTCCTCCTCAAACGGCTAGGGTTTCCAAGGCAGCACAAGGAGGGGAGGGATCTCCTGCTGCGAACGGTGCGCCTACGAGTGCCAGGAGCTTAACCATCTCAGAGAAGGACCTTGCTGAGGCCGGTACATCCGGCTTGTGGGCTCCTGCCATTGGAGGGGAGAAAAGGGTTCATTCTCCGCCATCCTCTCAAAAAGAAAAAACAAGAAAAAAAAGACTATAAAGCCTCGGGGCTCCTCTCCATCCGCGGAGGCTGCGGGGACAAATTGCTCTGCTGCCACTTCGGTAAGCGACCAAGCCAAGATCGGCACATCCGGCCCCTTTGCCTCCCCGGGTGCAGAGCCCCTGACTATGACGAAAAGTGCTAGTGCGCAGGGCGGAGCCTCGATTACATAGGGGCCCCTAATTCAGAGATTACCCGGCGTTTTCAATCCCGCTGGCTTCACCCGTTATTCGCTCTACTGATGGCACCATGATCCATCAGAGTAGAGCTTTAGCTAGTGTGATTGGTAGAGAGCCGAAGGTGACCCGTTTCTCGGACGGGAGCCTTGAATGCGGCGGATCCCTCCGAGGCGGCCAAGATAAGTGCTCTTCGGACACTTGATGGCACCACGGTGAGTGTGACGCCGCACTCTACCATGAACTTTGGGAAAGGAGTAGTTTATGCGAGGGAACTTGTGGACTACTCCATAGACGATATCACTTTAGAGATGGCCGACCACGGGGCAGTCAAGGTTGAGCGTGTGATGAGAAAACAGGAAGGGCCCTCGAGACCCACCCTTACACTCTTCGTCATGTACGACTGTGACAAGCTCCCTGAGTCGGTGCGTGACGGTTGGTACCGCTACCGCGTGAAGGCATTTGTACCACTGACTTAGAGGTGCTATTACTGTCACCGCTTCGACCATACGAATCGCTCATGTAGACGTACAAATTCGGAGCAACGAGCACGGTTGTTTCCGCGCTAATTCGGAGCCCTTCTGCGGGTTCTACTCAACCCGGGCGCTGCCCTAGTAAAGCTGGCGGCACAGGGTTCACACCCAGCCCCGGCTAAAACCAGCCCCCCCCCTTCCCCCAGCGCGTGATCGTTTCCCGTAAGGCGAAACGGCGAATCGTTAGACTCGCAGGAGGCAACACCCGTGAAGTTGGTCACCAGGCCATCTCCCGGGGTTCCTAAAGCTGCCCCCAGAAAGGAGGACAGCGACAAAGGAGCTTTGGCTGCTTCGCCCACGCCTAGTGGTGGGATGGGTGGCTCGGAGACGGTGGATCCTCGAAAAGAGGGAGACCCGCCTCCGATGCAGCAACAACCGCCTAGGGTTTTGAGGCGGAGGGAGGAAAAGACTCGTATAGCCCAAGTAGGCAGTCGCCAGATGGGTTTCCCCCAACCCCACCCCAAACTTCCTAGCAATGATGCTTAATAAAAAACTAATACAGGAACCCCATATCCGAAACCTCAAAAGTATAGTTAACAAAGCTACTAACATTCTGTGAACAGTCTATAGACACGAATTGGCAGCCGACAGACAAACCCTACTTCTCCTATACCGTCCCCGTAAAGGGCACGACGAGTTGCTTTCCTGGCCGCCGTACTAAGCGCCCCGTCCGGCCCCAGCTTAGCCTCTTCTCCTTTCTGACATCCTGTCTTTTTACCTTGCTTGCTCACTTTCCCTGCAAACTCTCCCACAACTTTCTCTGATTGGCATCTAATTTCACAGGGTAGACGCCGACCAGATTTTTCTTACCCAACCATCCCAGATCGGGACTGAGGGGGGAGGGGACAATGCCCCTTCACCAATGAGCTCTGTTTTAGGGTGATGGGTTTTTAACAACGTACTTCTTTGCGTCCTGTGATTATTATAGGGTCACCATGGCCAATGGTGAATTTCTAAAAAAAAAGATGCATCCCCTCTACCTTCCCCTCGAGCATCGACGGAGCCGCCTTCGGGCAGCTCCACTAAAAAAGGGAGGTCCCCCCATCCTGTGCTCTCTCAGGGGACCATTCTAATTTCTTCTACCGGAGACGATGCTTACTCATCTTTGCCCACGGGTGTAGGGTACTCCCCCTCACCCCCTTCTCTGGAGGCGCCCTCGAGCAACTCCCTTTCTCCAGCGGCAATCCTTCCTTTACTTTCTAAGGGGACTGCCAAGAAAACAGGCAGGCGGCCCATAATTGACAGTCCCCGGTGGGAATGGCCCATTAGGGCCAACCCCCTTAGGGAAGCAAGGGATGGCAGGGCCCGTCGACCCCTGCCCCCAAATGACCTGTGTGCGTGCGCGAGTAACTTGCCGGGGGTCATTATACATGTCCCCTTCTACCAAGATAAGAAAAAAGGTTCCCTCAAATGGGATCAGTGATGTCTTGTGGGGGGGGGGCACATGGAGGCCCCCCTCTCTTAGATAGACATGGTCCCTGAGGTGACCCAGCCCCAGATTGTAGGACCTTCCACGGGGTCGAACATTGGCTCGGTGCTAAGCACTGAACCCGAGTCCGCCCCTGTGCAGGGTCGTCCTCAGACGGCTTGGGCCCCCGGCTCTCCTTAATTTCAGAGAAGGATCTTGGTGAGGCCGGTCCATCTGGCTCCGGTCGGCGGAGGGGAAAAGCGGGTTCATTCCCCGCCCTCCTCTCCTAAAAAGAAAAACCCAAAGAAGGCTAAAAAGACTTGGGGCTCCTCTCCTTACGCGGGGCCCGCGGGGACGGACGGGTCGGCTGCAGTTTCGATAAACAACCAAGCCAAAATCGGCACGTCCGGCCCCGTTGCTTTCCCCGGTGGGTAGCCCCAGACTAAGACCAAAAGTGCGCAGAGCGGAGCCTCGATTACGTCGGGGCCCCTCAAACAGAGGCTACCTGGCGTTTTCGAGCCCGCTGGCTTCAGACGCTTCCTCGTTATTCGCTCCACTGATGGCAGCATGTTGGCCATGTGCAACATGATCCATCAGAGGAGAGCTTTAGCTGGCATAATTGGTAGAGAGCCGGAGGTGACTCGTTTCTCGGATGGTAGCCTTCTGGCGAATGCGTCAAATCCCTCCGAGGCGGCCATGATTAGTGCTCTTAGGACACTTTATGGTACGCCTGTAAGTGTAACGCCGTATTCTACCATGAACTTCATGAAAGGAAGAGTTTATGCGAGGGAACTCTTGGACTACTCCATAGATGACATCATCTTAGAGCTGGCGGACCATGGAGCGGTCAAGGTCAAGCGTGTGATTAGAAAACAGGGAGGGGCCTCGAGACCCACCCCTACACTTTTGTCACGTGTCTTCATTTAACGGGTAGACCCCTCTAGCAGAGATGTGGAAGTGAGTGAAAAGGATTCGGGGAAAGTTATCGCATTATATCGTGCCACTAGGGAGATAATTTCCAAGTTATTTGTAGTAACTTTCATTGGATGTATAGTTGGAATTTTGCGTTCTTTCAAAGATTTTTCGTCTTTTCCAGACCTCAATGGAATTCGCCTAAAGCTCAAAGCAAGACTGGGGGAACAGGGTGGTCCCCTGCAATGTCAACCACTACAGGAGCATACCGCCCACCCGGACCCATGGGTAACGTAACTAACCCTCAGTGGCCAGCAGGGGCGGGTGGTCCACAACCAAACACTGCATTTGTACAACCAGCTACGGTAAGAAATGCTCGCATCTGATATTTGCTGAATTAGATCTTGTCTAACCCAGGGTGTGGAGAGGTTAAGTGTCAGAATTATGACCAAATTCAGCATTTTCTTAGGCTTTAAATTGTCCAGGGATGATATTGTAGTCATACTAGTACTTCTGTTGCTCTTGACTAAATTTACCTTTGTCTTATGCCCCCTCACCTCCCTTCAACTAGCCACCTCGATGATGGCACACTTTGCTGTAGTGTGTAAATCTTGGATTGGGTGGTGCTTTGGTTCTTGAGGGCCAATCCCCGTAAGAGGCACGATGATTTTACGGCTATTCTAAGGTGGAGCCGTCTGGCCGCTAGGCGGGAGGAGTGGCCTCAAATGGCGGCAGCTGTTTCTGCCGGCCCCGTATTTACACCCTGCAGAGCGGGCTACTGCGTGGGGTGATTAGCGTTTGCATCCCGCGAAATTATCAAGAGTCACCATGCCCTTGAATGAAAATCCAAAACAAATAAACTCGCCCCCTTCAGGCAGCGCCCCCCCCCTCCTCCTACCCTGTGAGACAAAGCCAAAAACGGCACGTCCGGTCCCGTTGCTTTCCTAGGTGGGTAGCCCCAGACTAAGATCAAAAGTGCGCAGAGCGGAGCCTCGATTACGTCGGGGCCCCTCAAACAGAGGCTACCTGGCGTTTTCGAGCCCGCTGGCTTCAAACACTTCCTCGTTATTCGCTCCACTGCTGGCAGCATGTTGGCTAAGGGCAACATGATCCATCAGAGCTTTAGCTAGTTTGATTGGTAGAGAGCCGAAAGTGACCCATTTCTCGGACGGGAGCCTTCTGGCGAATGTGTCTAATCCCTCCAAAGGGCTATGATTAGTTCCCTTCGGACACTTGATGGTACGCCTGTAAGTGTAACGCCGTATTCTACCATGAACTTCGTGAAAGGAGGAGTTTATGCGAGGGAACTCGTGGACTACTCTATAGATGACATCACATTAGAGCTGGCCGACCATGGAGCGTTCAAGGTCGAGCATGTGATGAGAACGGGCTGGGGCTTCGTTCTCATCAAATGTTATTTTCTGGGCTGCTGCCACCTGAGAGCCCTCCCCGGTGGTGCAGGCACGGCCGGGGAGGTCCGCATTTCAGCAAATGAATGATTTATCTATCTCAGTCGAGGAGTTTAGGTCGGTAGATGAGGCCGTTGCGTTCTTATCTGGCAACCTCACCGACGTGGTCTTAATTACTATTCCTAAAACGTCTAGCCTCTTTGCACGCCGACCGCTTCCGTGGTGGTCAGCCGAGTGTGAGGCGCTCCTCAAACAGAAGCGTTATCCCTCCATGCGCTATAATCGCCGCCCGAACGATTTCACTGTCCGTGAATTTGGTCGAGCTAGGGTTAGGTTCCGGTATATTTCGAAGCACGCCCGCCGCTCTTCTTGGCGGGCATACGTGTCTTCACTTAACGGGAAGACCCCTCAGGCAGAGCTGTGGAAGAGAGTCAAAAGGATTCGGGGCAAGTTCTCGCAGGACCCCCTTCAGTTCTTCAGGAGAATGAGACCGCATTCTCTAGCCGGGATGCTGCTCCGCCAGCATTCAATGCACGTCGTGATCTCGCGGAAGGCCGCCGGCTGAACTTTACCTCGAGAGGCGGAGAACCCTTCAACGACAGGTTTACTTTGAGCGAGCTGTGTTCCGCTCTCTCTTCGTGAGTGGACACCGCCCATGGTCCAGACGATTTCCCGTACGCCATGCTTAGACACATGGGTGAGCGAGGCATGGCCTTTCTGTTTGATTTGTTAAACAGGATCGCTACTGTGCTTGCTTTTCGCCCAAGCGCTCTAACCTCCCGTGTGTGCCAGTTATGGGAAATTGGTAAATGTTAGATTAGCCTGTTTTCTGGACAGCTGAGGCCATCTATCTTGTGCACAGTGCAGCTTCTGCAACTTCCACTTCATGTCGGATGCTGTGCTCCGAATGGAAAATGCAGTTTGCGTGTCCTTCCTTCTTAGACAGCACTACGCCACGGTGTTTTTCGATCTGGAGAAGACCTATGATACCGCATGGCAATACGGTATCATTGAGACACTCCACATTATGAGTGCGAGGGGACGCCTCCCAATGTTTATATCTGGATTTTTGCGAGATCCTCGATTCAGCGTACGGGTGTGGGAATCCCTCTCCGGCCCATTGGAGCAGGAAGAGGGTGTCCCGTAAGGAAGTGTCCCGAGTGTCAAATTCTTTGCCCCGAGCATCAACGGCATCACCATAGTGCTGTCGGAAGATGTTCTCGCTACGCTCTATGTGGACTACCTTTCGATCTCTTGTTGGCGCGGCCCAGATGCAAACTCTGGAGCGTCGACTCTAACAGGCATTGAACTGCGTCTCTCGCTATACCGATGCGCACAGGCTTCGGTTTTCCTTGGCCAAGACTAAGGTGGTGCACTTCAGTCGCCATCCACGGCTGCACCCTGACCCAGACCTCTTTCTAAATGGGGTTCGCCTGGAAGTGCTGGACTCGCACCGTTTTCTTGGTCTTTTATTTGACCGACACCTACCTGGGAGGGTCATATTCGCAGCTTTAAGGTCTCTTTTACCCGCGCCCTGGATATTCTTCGTTGCGTGACTTTCAGCTCATGGGTCGCTGATAGGTCTACCGTCTTACCTTTTTGAAGCTCTACTACAGATGCGAGTTTTTTTAAATCCCAGCCTACCGTGTATTCCAGAAGGCGGACTCGATCCACCACACCGGCCTTCGCCCCCGCGACCGGTGCCTTCTGCACGTTTCCCATTGGGAGCCTACTTATCGATGCTGGGGAGATGCCACTCGCCCTGCGCCGAGCACAGCACAGTACATTATTTGCCTATACGCGCGAGCCCCGCGCCTCACTAAGCCAGTAACAGCTCTCACTTCATCCGCAGCCGATCTCGACGGTATTTATGCACCCCAAAAGAGTCTATTCATACCCTAAGCCCTTTGGGTTTAGGGCTAGGAAACTCCTTCGAGAGCTCTGTATACCTCCCCGTCCGATGGTGCCCCTGATTCTGCCCAGGACGCCACTCTGGAGGGTACCACCTTTGACTACTTATCGCCACGCTTATGCTCCCAAAGTTTCTACAGTATTACCCGGGGCGGTCAATAAGTTTTGCGAATCGGTAGGGCAAAACAGAGGAGGGGGGATGGCTGTTTGTGGGGGTGTTAGGACAAGTTATGACAAGTCAGGACCTGCAGCCGCACGCTCCTACCTCGTCTATTTAAGAAGCAGTAGCTGATCGCAGATCGTCCGTCACAAATTTTTCAACAATGGAGAAGGTTGAGCACCGTGAGATGATAAAATTCTTGACCAAGGAAGGCAAGAATGCAAAAGAGATCCATGAACGCATGGTTGCAGTGTACACCGACACCGCCCCTTCCTATGCAAACATTGCTCGCTGGAATAGGGAGTTCCGCCATGGTCGTGAGTCCCTTGAAGATGACCCCCGTCCAGGACGCCCGTCAGACGTGACCAACGAGGACAATGTGGCCCGTGTGGAGAGCATAATCCTCGAAAATCGACGGGTGAAGGTCGAAGAAATCGAGCGACAAGTTGGAATATCACATGGAAGTGTTATCAACATCATCCACGACAATTTGGCTATGACCAAGGTCTCTGCCCGTTGGGTCCCTAGAAACCTCACGCCCCATGATCGACTTCAACGTCGTCAAAGTGCACAAGGCCAGAGTTGCACAAGCTGCCCTGCGCGAGTGCGGATTCGAGGAGCTCAACCATCCCCCCTATAGTCTAGATCTGGCCCCTAGCGACTACTTTTTATTCCGCCAGCTCAAGGCTGCACTGCGTGGACCCCGGTTTGCGGACGATGAAGATATCCAGCTCGCCGTCCAGGAGTGGATTGAACAGCAGTCGGGAGATTTCTGGTTGGGAATTCGAAGCTTCAGGGACAAGTGGCGCAAGTGCATTGAAGTCGAGGGTCGTTATATTGAAAAATAATAAAACACTTTTCCTCATATCTCGTTTCATTATCTCCGAATTGCAAAACTTATTGACCGCCCCTCGTACGTTCAGACTTATTGACTGCCCCTCGTACGTTCAGACTTATTGACTGCCCCTCGTACGTTCAGACTTATTGACTGCCCCTCGTACGTTCAGACTTATTGACCGCCCCTCGTACCTTCAGACTTATTGACCGCCCCTCGTACCTTCAGACTTATTGACCGCCCCTCGTACCTTCAGACTTTTCGGACCACACTTCGTGTTACACTGCAACTATGCCGGTGTATACGGATGGCTCAAAGTCCCAAGAAGGGTTCGGTTTCCACGCAGTATCCCTTCTGTTTGAAGTCAGCTGGGCTCTACCAGGCGCTGCGTCTGTCTTCATGGCCGAGCTCGTAGTTGTAATACATCCCTCGGTACTGGAAATAAGGCGACGTGCCCTGTTCGGAGACCGGATTATGATTTATAGCGACTCGCAAAGTGCCCCTAGTGCTCTTGGGGACTTGGTTACGTGCCATTGCGCCGCCACTGTTCCGATTGACCTACATCCCAATGCCGCGATGGCTTCAGGTTGTTTTCTGTCGTCTCCAAATTGGACACAGTCGCGGGACGCACCTCCATTTGATGGAGTGCTCGCCTGCGCCTTATTGCGACGACTGCGTCGTCTCCCAGACTGTTCGGCACATTCTTGTTGAATGTCCTAGTCTGGGTGATCGCGCACGTTACCTGCCTCGGTACCAGGACGAGCAGAGTCGCTACGGCTTGTCCCTTGCACTCGGAATGGGTTCGCCTACACAGACTTGTGGAAAATACGACTTTTTGGATGTTGTTCTCCTCTATTTCATTTGATCGTTTTTTTTGTAGGTCGCATGTTCCTGCGCCCGGGGGAGGCGGGCTTGCTTACAACTGACGCCGGAGGGCACTTCCTTCTTGCCTTTTTGCTTTGTTTTCTAGCTATTTCTTTTAGCCTCTGTCATCTCTTATCGTCGTTATTTGTCATTTACATAGATTTTATTTGTTTTTTAATATAGGCTAGTAGTGGGCTGTGTTGTGTACGGCGACCTATTCCTAAGTCTGCACTCGCCAGATGGGGTCCAAAATTTTAAAAAAACACACAAAAAAACAGTGGTATAAGGGTTTTGTCACCCCACCACCACGGAATGGAGAGCCGGGCTGGAGGATGTGCCATTTACACCCGGCATGATATCCGTGTTCTTCTCTTCGCTTTAGACGGCTCCTTTCAAGCAGTAGCTGTTCAGCTGCACCTGGATAGGAGGTATACTGTTATTTCTCCGTACATCCAATATCAGCCGACTTCGGAGCAGGGGACTTCCGCCGCTTCGTGGCACGGTGGTGAGCCCCTTCCTCTTGCCCGGGGACTTGAACGGGAGACACTCCCTCTCGGGAGAATACTCGATCAATCCCAGGGTCAGGTCTTTGCCGACTTGATCGACGAGTTGGAGATAATGTCCTAAATGTGGATGAGTTTACGCATTTCTGCCCTAGAACCGCTTAGAATCTTGTCTCCATCTATCTTTGTGCTTTCCGGATGCACAGCCTGATTTTGGCTGGTGTGTCGTCGATGACCTCCATGGTAGTGATCACTTTCCCATACAAATATCATTTTCTACCTCCCCCTCCCCTGAGATATCGCCCAGCTGGTGCTTGGCGCAGTGGTCCGCATTTCAGGAATTTACTGATTTCTCTGTCTCAGTCGAGGAGTTTATGTCGGTAGATGAGGCCGTTGCGTTCTTCTCTGGCAACCTCATTGCTGTCGGCCTAACTACTATTCCTAGAACGTCTGGCCGTTTGCACGCCGACCGCTTGTGTGGTGGTCAGCAGAGTGTGAGGCAGCCCTCAAACAGAAGCGTTATCGTTATGCCTACATGCGCTATAAGTGCTGCCCGAACGAATTCACTGTTGGTGAATTTCGTCGAGCTAGGGCTAGGTTTCGGCATGTTTCGAAGCATGCCCACCGCTCTTCCTGGCGGGCATACGTGTCTTTACTTAACGGTAACACCACTCTATCAGACGTGTGGAAGAGAGTTAAAAGGATTTGGGCCAAATTCTCTGAGGACCTCCCTCCCGTTCTCCAGGAGAATGGGACCGCAATCTCGGACCCCGCGTCCGTGGCCGAATCCGCATTCTCTACCCGGGATGCTGCTCCTCAAACATTGAATGCACGTCGTGATTTCGCGGAGAACCCTTCAACGACAGGTTTACACAGTCACTTGCGTTTCTCTCTCGCTTCGTGCGCGGACACCGCCCCTGGTCCGGAGGATGTCCCGTACGCAAATGCTTCGACACCTGGGTGAGCGTGGCATGGTCTTTGTTAGATTTGTTCAACAGGATCTGGATAGAGGGTATCCTCCCAGGCTCCTACTAAATAACTACTGTGCTCGCTTTTCGCAAACCAGGGAGAGATCACTCTTCCCCGGCCGGTTTCCGCCCAATCTTTCTAACCTCCTGCACGTGTGCAAGTTGATTAGCCCAAAATTCTGGACAGCGGAGGCCATCTGTCTTCTGCGCAGTGCGGCTTCCGCAAATTCCACTCCACGTCGTATGCTCTTCTCCGACTGGAAAAGTCCGTCTGCGAAGCCTTCCTTCGTACACCACGGTGTTTTTCGATCTTGAGAAGGCCTATGATACCTTATGGTGATACGGTATTTTGGAAAAACTACACGATGTGTTTTTGTGAGATTATCGATTCCGCGTACCCGTGGGGGTAGCCCTCTCTGGTCGAATGGAGCAGAAAAGGTATGTCCCACAGGGAAGTATCCTCAATGTCAAACTCTTTGACGTGTGCATCAACAGTATCACCTCCATCATGCCTAATGATGTTCTCGATACCGCTCTACGTGGATGACCTTTCGATCTCTTTTGGTGTGGCCCAGATGCCAACTCTATACCATCGACTCCAACAACATTCAACCACATCGCTTGCTATGCCGAAGCGCACATGGTTCGGTTTTCCTTGGCCAAGAATATGGCGGTGCACTTCTGCCGCCATCCACGAATCGATCCCGACCTTGACTTGTTCGTAAACGGGGTTCGCCTTGAAGTGGTGGATTCGCAGTTTCCTTGTTTTTGTTTTTGACTGAAGCCTCACTTGGGAGGCTCATATTCGCATCCTTACTCTCTTGTTGTAGGTCGCATGTTCCTGCGCCGGTGGGAAGCGGGCCTACCCCGGACTTCGAACCGTGCTTCCTTTTTGCTTGTTTTTTAGTTATGGTTTTATTTTTAGTATTTGTTTTTTTTTTTTTAATCTAGCCTAGCATTAGGCTGTAAGGTGATTACGGCGACGTTTGCCCTAGTATGCACTAGCCAGATGAGCTCTTAAAAATTGGATCCGTACCAGTGTACACGGACTGCTGCAATGCCAAGGATGGGGTTGGCTTCCACGCCATATCCTTTCAGTTTGAAGTCATCGGAGTTCTACCAGGCGGTGCGTCTTTTTTCATGGCCCAGCCGGTTGCAATACATTTTTATGTACGGGAGATAACACGTCGTACCCGGGTCCGTACCCCATCGTTCTTGGTATTCGTAGGGCCAGCTGGGCGGCTGCAGAATTATTGGACATGTAGGGATTAGGGGTAACACGGTCGCCAAAGAGTCGCTGATCTATGCGCAAGAAGACCCTCTTTCACTCCCGTATCTCCGGCGTTGACTTACCCTAAGATAACGTTCCATATTTTTTTCCTATCCTATGACAACATCGATGCTGTATAGCTCATCGGCTGCATTAAAGAACATCTCGGACCCGTCAAACAACTAATTTCAGCCATAATTCTTGATCTGCTTCTGCTAAACGATAACTTGCCTCTATTTTTTTCAGGGTATGATGACGACAGGACCCCCACCCATCAGCATGACTGCTGCTTTTCCACCTCAGTCTCAGTTGCCCCCACAGCAGGGGTTGGGAGCACCACCCGTTTCCACTACCCCTGCTACATCAGCCTTCGATCCCCTCGGTAGCCTGTAAAGCTCTTGGGAAGAGGACCTCTGATCCCGCCAGACGTTTCCGAGTTACCTCGGTGTCATGTTATCGACTGATTTTTCATTTATCCTTTTTAATTTGCAAATGCAACCGAGTCTAGAATTATGGCTCGTCTCCAGAACTGAAGCCGGTAGCCGTAGATAACGTTCTAGGAATTAGTGAGAGATGTATACTCTTTCAAGCGAAAGGGCATTGAATATCATAAGTTTAGGTAATTTATTAGTTGTACTCGAATTTGAATGAATGCCTTAAGCGCGAAAACATTTCTATATAAATTTAAACTTGGCATTGAAAAATAAAATTGGGTTTCTAAAAAAAAAAATAAAGAATAGGAATCCATTTAGAGATTCTTTTTAACTTAAAATTTTACACTTTCTAGTTCTAACCGCGTCATATCTTCAGCTCAGCCGAAACTCCGGTGTCACCAAGAAATCTCATTTTAAAATATTTAACCCACGAAAATTAAGCGTCCAATTATAAGTTTTTGACACATTCCAGAAACATCTTAAAAAAATTAAAATTATGTATATAAAATTATTGTCTATAATTCTAAAAAAGATACCGCATTATTAAAAGAAGTAAACTCTTTATGTAAACAAACTCTCTAGTTTTGAATTTAAAAGTGCTGAGGCTATTGAGTTTGTGTAAAAACAGACGGGGGTTGTTTCTATTTTCTAGTTTCGGCCAACCTCAGAAGTTATGATCAACCGAACAGATAATAAAGCATTTAAAGTGTTACCTTATTGCATGCTTATATTATGTAAAAAAAAAAGAGAATTATATGTACAGTGTCCTAGTGTTTAAATAAAAACAACCCTGTCAATATAATATATATTATGATAATATAATGGCGTGTGATCTTTGAAGATGTTTAGCGACTAGTTTGAACCGTTGTTTAATAATGTACCTAAAGATGTTTACAATTATTAGAAATTTTGCTCTGTAGGCCGTAGATAAATTCCTTCTCAGTGTAGAATTTTTCCGTGCTACAAAATGAATTGAGAGTTGTGGATGTTAGAACGAAGATTATAATTCATTTGTTAAAAATCTGTGATTTTTTCGAATAATTCGGTTTATTTATTGAATTATTTATTACCGTTTATATTTAGATATATAGAACCTATATCTATGTATAGATATCTTGTTTTGTTTCAAATTGTGTTACTTTTGTATTTACCTCTAATAAATCAAATGCAGTCTGCCGTGCGACGCTACGTTATGTTGTACCATAGGCCTCCACAGTATTTTTATTAGGACTCTCTTATTAATCCTATTACTGCATTAATGGAAAATGTACCAAGGATATGCCTTGAATAACTTAAAATATGTCTTAAGAATAAATGTTCATCTAGACAGTGTTTCTGCCTATGGCGGGAAACTGGAGCATACGGAAGGGGTTGAGTGATACCGGCTTTCCATTTAGGTTTTGTCCTGCGTATCGCTTGGTTCTGTTGATTTTAATATAGCCTGGTAATAGATTTTTTTTTTTAATTACGGCGATTATGACCTTGGTGGGAGTCGCCCGATAGGCACCTTTAAGAAAAATAGTCCCTAATGCGATTTTTGGAAGGGTCAAGTGGCTATTCTTGAAAGGGAGAACAAAATTACCTTAAAAATTGGGCAATTACCTTTAAAAAATAGTCCCGATAAAAAGCTCGATTACCTTAAAAAAATTGATAGCAGAAGAAAAGTAAAGCCCAAATTACCTTAAAGAATAGTAGTAGGATAATTAAATAAACAGTTACCTTAAAAGGATAGTAGCACAAAAGAAAAAAAATCATAATTTCCTTTAAAAAATAATAGTAGAAAATCCCAATTACCCAAATTAATTATAGGGTGTCGGCGAAACGACCACCGAGCTTAAAAAAAGGTGGTTAAAACATTTCTCTGTCAGAAGGAAACGAAGGAAGGAGAGGCGAGGAATACTTAAAAGGGGCGAAGAAACATGACTACTGGAGAGCGACAAAATGAGGACATTCCATGAGGCGACCATTCGAATAGTCTCCATAAAAACTGCAGCCTGGGGGCAATTCGAACGCCAGCTGAAACCAGGGCCAGTTTAACCTAGTAGCACGTGCTACAGGCCCCGCGGGGATTTAAAAAATTAATATATACGATATTACTATACATAAGAAAAATATAGAAAACTTACTAGAAAAAAACGCATAGTATAAGTCTAGCATTGTTATAGTAGTATACGGTGGTGTTCTTTAAAAAGGAATAAAAAGTACAAAATAGAACTTTTTAGTAGCGGGCGACTATATATGTCACTGTCGGTCGGTCGGTCCCCGTCTTGCTTTTTTTTAAATAGTATTTTTACTATTCGGCTGATTCTAATGAAATTTGCAACCCTTATGGGTTTTTTTTTTACATTCTCTTTCGAATTATAAAATGGCCAAGGTCTTTCCAAGGTTAATCCGGGAATTATTGAAAGTTTTGAAGGTCGTAAGGTCATAAATCAGAATAAGTGAGAGCATGCGACTTTTTGGTCAGCAGACCTTGATTCATTTGTCCTAGCCATACTAGCAGTTCTTTTAAATTCCTCAGATACCTTTTTTCCTCTGCAAAAGAAAACGCAATACCATATATATATATATATATATATATATATATATATATATATATATATATATACACACGGGTAAATATACGGGTGGTGGCCCCGCAGCTCCTTAAACCTGTCGATGGCTGAAACAAGATTCCCGTGGGTAAGTTTGTTTTGTTGATGCGAACCCGGTAAAGGGCCTCTTTTAGGGACTACTATGATGGCTCGAGGAACAAGAACGGACAGACTTATGTAATTTAAAGGATAAACACCGAATCTCGTCCTACGAAAACTTTCCGAAGTGGAAAGAAATCTCAAAAGCAATGCAGTGTTATCTGGGCCCAGCTATTTGGAAATTTCTGCAACTAAAGAGTGGGAAACACCAAAAGGGCGAATCGCTTGTAAAAGACTAAGAGAATAAACTTTAAAGGGCAAAATTTGGAGCAGTTTAAATGTTAAAAAAAACTCCGCCGAAAGTACAAGCCGTCAGCGGCCAAGATAAAGTTAAAAACCCCAGGAAACGGACTATCTGACATGGAACTGTGTATATATGGAAGGTCGCATGCTCGAGGCACAAACACTTAAGGGGTGGAGCAAGTAAGGTTCCACGGAGGATATCCAAGCCCCAACAGCTGGTGTAAATAGAGATTGAGTACGCCAACTAGGGATCTGCGATGCCGGAAGCGCAAGGAGTCTTAAAGCATCAAAGTTGGAGAAATGTTTTATCCGGATGTTCAAGAGTCGGGGGGGGGGGGTAACCAATCGAATGCCACCGTTGATTCAGCAGCATAAAGGCATGCGTCTCTCTGATGCATAGTCTTGCCGTACGTGACAGAGGTATCTCATTCAGATCTGGAGTCGATGATAGGGCAAAGGAAGCACCTCGCACTCTCAGTAATGACTTCGGGGGTAGGTGCGGAAGGCTCCACTGGAAAGATGAACTTCGAGTTTGCGAATTGAGTTCAGCATTTTAACGGCCGAGGGTGAAGCTGAAGAGTAAATTTGCCATCAATAGTCCAATTTAGATTGGACAAGGGCAGTGTAAAGTGACCAGTGTTCGACGATCACGGAGCTACGACGTGTGGGAGATTACCTTTAAAATGTCGAAACTCCGCACACAACCCGTTCGAAATCTACGTTGGTGTGGTAACGAGGATAACTTGGAATCAAGAGTCACACGCAGGAAGCGAAACTGGAGCAAACTCGATCTCTATAACTTGCAATGAGATAGATGGTGAAACAAGAACCCCCCCTCCCAGTGGAAGTACATAATCTCCGTCCTGCTCTTGGAAAAGCGGAATCCCTAAGCTATGCTCTTTAAGAAACCGCATCGACTGCCAACTACAGACGAAGCAGATACAAAAACCTGGGAAAGAAGAGGTCCCATTGATCGCAATTACAAAACTTAAAACGCTGACTGAGGAATTCCCTCCTCTTGGGTCTGCGGGTCAGAGTAGGTGTCTCCAACACGCACCGTAACGTGTAGCTGTCTCAAGCCAACGTATCTCCATTTAGTAGTGTTGGTTTTCTCAATAACGAAAAATATCGACGAGACCCGGTACTTTTTGACCCATGCGAAAACCGCACTGGCATGGAGACACCCGTAAGGGGGCGCGGCGATTTGCCATCCCGGCCGCCGTACTGACGGGATCCAGCGCTCCGTCTGGCCCCAGCTTAGCCTCTCTTCCTTCCTTCAGATAGCCTGCATTTCTCCCCTACTTCGTCGCTTTTCATACACCTTCTCCCACAACTTTCTCTGGTCAGCCTCTAATTTCACAGGGTAGATACTGACCTTCTGCTCAGCCAACCGTCCCGGATCGGGGCTGAGGGGGAAGGGGATAATGTTCCCTAACCCCTGAGCTCCGGTCTGGGGTAATGGTTTTTAACAACCTGCTTCATCCTCACCCATACCTTCCTCACATCCCTTTTCCTTTCCTCTTCACAATCTATCTTTTTACGCCGTGTCTAAGGTGGAGCCGCCATGCCGATGGACTGCCAGGCCACCAGGCGGGAAGGGTGGTCCGGAATTGCGGCACCTAGCTCTGCCAGGCCTATAAGCACCTCTTGCAGTGCGGGCAACTACGAGAGGTGATGAGCTATTGCTTCCCGTAGAACAAAGAGGGTCACCATGCCCATGTATGAATTTTTTTTGTAAAACCCCCAAATCTCTCCCCAATTCCCCTTGCTCATCAACGGAGCCGCCCTCGGGCGGCTCCACCGAAAAAATGGAGGCCCCCCCCCCCCTGTGCTTGCGCAGAAGACCCTCCATATTTCTCTAACCGGAGAGGAGGCTTACTCCTCTCTAACGACTACGGGTGTAGGAGACTTCATCTCACCCCCTTCTCTGGAGGTGCTTTCGGGCACCTCGCTATTTCCAGCGGCAGTCCCTCCTTTTCTTTCTAAGGGGACTACCAAGAAAGCCAGCAGGCAGCCCATTGCCGACCGCCCCTCGTGGAAGCGGCTAGGTAGGGAAAACCCCCTTAGGAGGGAGAGGGAAGCCAGGCCCCTTCGGTCGCTTCCCTCAAAAGACCTGCTGGCAAGAATACTAAACCTTGCCGGGATCAAGGTCTGTGCCCCCCCCCCCACACCAGCTGACTAATGACAATACTGCCAATGGAACCTGCGATGTCTTGGAGGGAGGATGGCCAACTGGAGTCCTCCCTGAGGTAGACATAGTCCTTGAGGCAACCTAGCCTCAGACGGTAGGGCCTTCCATGGGGGAGAATCCGGGCTCGGCGCCAAGCACCGAACCCGAATCCGCCCCTATGCAAGGTCCTCCTCAAACGGCTAGGGTTTCTGAGGCAGTACAAGGAGGGGAGGGATCTCTTCCGACCGGTGCCCCTACGACTACCAGGACCTTCTCCATTTCGGAGAAGGAACTGGCTGAGGCCGGAATATCTGGCCTGCGGGCATTTTCCGGCGGAGGTGAAAAGCGGGTTCATTCCCCACCCTCCTCTCCGAAAAAGAAAAAAGACAAAGAAGACTCGGGGCTCCTCTATATCTGCGGGGACGGATGGGTCTGCTGCTACGGTAAGCGAGCAAGCCAAGATCGGCACATCCGGCCCCTCTTCCCCCACGGGTGCGGAGCCCCTGACTATGACAAAGACCATAAGTGCATAGGGTGGACCTTCGATAACATCGGGCCCCCTGATTCAGAGATTACCTGGCCTTTTCGAGCCCGCTGGCTTCAAACGCTTCCTCGTTATTCGATCCACTGATGGCACCATGTTGGCTAAGGGCAACATGATCCATCAGAGGAGAGGATTAGCTAGTGCAATTGGTAGAGAGCCGAAGGTGACCCGTTTCTCGGACGGGAGACTTCTGGCGAATGCGGCGAATCCCGCAGAGGCGGCAAGTTAAATCCTCTTCGGACACTTCATGGCACCCTGATGAGTTTGACGCCGCACTCTACCATGAACTTTGTGAAAGGAGTAGTTTATGCGAGGGAACTCGTTGACTACTCCATAGAGGACATAACCTTAGAGCTGGCCGACCATGGGGCGGTCAAGGTCGAACGTGTGGTAAGTTAACAGGTAAGGGCCTCGAGATCTACCCCTACACTCTTCGTCACGTTCGACTGTGACAAGCTCCCTGAGTCAGTGCGTGCCGGTTGGTACCGCTACCACGTCAAGGCATTCGTGCCACTGCCGCGGCGGTGCTATTACTGTCACCGCTTTAGCCATACGTATCGTTCTTGTAGACGTGAAAAGTCGGGGTCACCCGAAGTCTGTGTAAATTGTTCCAAGGCCGCACACGATAAGTCTAAATCGTGTGTGGCCAAGTGTGTCAATTGCGGAGAGCAGCACCCCGCTTCTTCGAAGCAATGTGGTGCATATCTCCTCGAAAAGAAATCCTGGCCGTTCAGGCCCAGGATCGACTCTCATTCCGCAAGGCTAAGGACTGGGTCCTGGCGCACCCGGCTCTAACTGAGAAGTCATCTGCCTAAATAGTTAGAAAAGCACCCTCTGCTCCTGACCCATCCAGGCCAACGAGCACGGTTGTTTCCGCGCCCATTCGGAGCCCTTCTGTTTGCTTTACTCAACCCGGGCGCTCCCCTGGTAAAGCTGGCGTCAAAAAGGGTTCACAGCCAGCCACGGCTAAAACCAGGGCTCCCCCCCCCTCTTTCACTGACGTGACCGTTTCCCGTAAAGCGAAACGGCCACGTGCCTCTACCGAGTCGTTAGACTCACAGGAAGCAACACCCCTGAAGTTAATCGCTAGGCCATCCTCCGGGGTTCCTAAAGCTGTCCCCCGAAAGCAGGAGAGCATGGAAGGAGCTTCGGCTCCTTCGCCCACGCCTAGTGGTGGGCTGAGTGGCTCGGAGACGGTGGTTCCTCGAAAAGATGGCACGCAGCCTCCAAAGCCGCAACGCCTGCCTAAGGTTTCGAGGCGGAGGGAAAAAAAACTCGCATGGCGAGCCTAACCTCCCCCAATAAGTCCTCGAGGGTGACAGCGCCTTCAGCGCTTTGTTCGGGCAACAGCGCCCGGGGTTCTGCCTCCGGAAAGCGTATGGCCCTTTCCGTGAGGGTCTCCTGTTTGAAGAAGGCCCCCACGTCTCCTCCTAGCTAGACCTGGAAGGCATACTCCTTCAATGGAATTGCCGTGGACTCCAGGCCAACTGGGAGGAGTTGCGGATGCTCGTCTCGTCCCGTTCCCCGTTAGCTATTTTTTGCAGGAGACCATGCTAGGCGCGTGCCCCCTGCCTGACCTCCCGGAGTATAAGAGTCTTGCGACCCCACCACCGCGAGATGGCCGAGCTGGGGGATGGGCGGTTTACACTCGACATGATGTCTCCGTTCTTTCTTTCACTTTAGATACCTCCTTTCAGGCACTGGCTGTGCAGCTTCACCTGGATAGGAGGTATACTATCATTTCTGCGTACATTCCACCGTCAGCTGACTTCAACGCGGGGGACTTCCGCTGCGTCGTGGCACGGTTCCTGATGCCCTTTCTCTTGCTTGGAGATCTGAACGGCAGGCATCCTCCCTGGGGAGATTACTCAATAAATCCCAGTGGACAAGTCCTTGCCGATCTGATCGAAGAGCTTGAGATTGGTGTCCAAAACGTGGAGCAGTTTACGCATCACTGTCCGAGAACCGCCTGATTTTTTGCCTCGACCTATCTCTGTGCTCTTCGGATGCACAGTCTGATTCTGATTGGGGTGGGGGTGGGGGGTCGATGACCTCCATGGTAGTGATCACTTTCCCATTCAAATATCATTTTCAGGGCAACTGCCGCCTGAGAGCCCACCTCGGTGGTGCTTGGCACGGGCGCGGTGGCCTGCATTTCAGTAAATGACAGAATTCTCTATCTCAGTCGAGGAGTTTAGGTCGGTAGATGAGGCCGTTGACTTTTTCTCCGGCAACCTCATCGCCGTGGGCCTGACTACTATTCCTAGAACGACTGGCTGTTTTGCACGTCGACCACTCCCTTGTTGGTCGGCCGAGTGTGAGACGGCCCTCAAACAGAAGCGTTATGCCTACATGCGCTATAAGCACCGCCCGAAAGATTTCACTGTCGGTGAATTTCGTCGAGTTAAGGCTAGGTTCCGGTATATTTCGAAGCACGCCCGCCGCTCTTCTTGGCGGGCATGCATGTCGTTACTTAACGAGCAGACCCCTCTAGCAGAGGTGTCGATGAGAGTCAAAAGGATTCGTGGCAAGTTCTCGCAGGAACCCCTTCTGGTTCTCCAGGAAAATGGGACCGCAATCTAAGACTCCGCGTCCGTGGCGGAATCCTTCGCGACCGCTTCTCCGCATTCTCTAGCCGCAATGCTGCTCCGTCATCATTTAATGCACGCCGTGGTGTCGCGGAAGGCTGGCGGCTGGACTTTACCTCCAGAGGCGGAGAACCCTTCAACGACAGGTTTACTGTGAGTGAGTTGCATTCGGCTCTTACTTAGTGCGCGGACACCGTCCATGGTCAGGACGATGTCCCGTACGTCATGCTTCGACACCTGGGTGAGCGAGTCATGGCCTTTCTGTTAGATTTCTTCAACAGGATCAGGGTGGAAGGTCTCTTCCCATATTCCTGGCGAATCGCTTCTGTGCTCGCCTTTCGCAAGCCGGGGAGAGATTACTCTACTCCAGCCGGTTTCCGCCCAATCTCTCTAACCTCTTGCGTGTGCAAGTTGATGGAGAAATTGGTAAATGTTAGATTAGCCATCTGTCTTATGCACAGTGTGGCTTCCGCAAGTTCCAATCCACATCGGATGCTCTGCTCCGACTGGAAAATGCCGTCTGCAAAACCTTCCCCCGTAGACAGCACTACGCCACAGTGTTTTTCGATCTGGAGAAGGCCTATGATACCGTATGGCGATACAGGATCATGGAGACTCTCCACACAATGGGGACGAGGGGATGCCTCCCAATGTTTATATCTGAATTTTTCCGAGATCGTCGATTCCGCGTAAAGGTGGGGGGAGCCCTCTCTGGCAAAAAAGAGCAGGAAGAGGGTGCCCCACAGGGAAGTTTCCTCAGTGTCACACTCTTTGCCCTGAGCATCAACGGCATCACCTCGGTGCTGCCGGAAGATTTTCTCGCTACGCTCTACGTAGACGACCTTTCGACCATTTTTGGCGCGGCCCAGATGCCAACTCTGGAAGGTCGAATCCAACAAGCATTGAACCGCGTCTCTCACTATGCCGAAGCACACAGGTTTCGGTTTTCTTTGGCCAAGACTAAGGTGGTTCACTTCTGCGGCCATCCACGGCTCCATTCCATCCCAGATTTGTTTCTAAATGAGATACACCTGGATGTGGTTGAATCACACCTTTTCCTTTGTCTTGTATTCGACCGACGCCTCACCTGGGAGGCTCATATTCGCAGCCTTAGGGTCTCTTGTACCCGCCACATGGATTTGCTCCGTTCCGTGACGTTGAGCGCTTGGGGGGCTGATAGGTCTACCGCCTTACTTTTTTATCGATCTTTTGTTCGTTCGAAGCTGGACTACGGATGCGAGTTTTATACATCCGAAACCGAGCGTTTATTGCGCAAGGTGGACTCGATCCACTACACCGGCCTTCGCCTTGGTAACTGTGCCTTCCGCACTTCCTCCATTGAGAGCCTGTTGGTCAATGCTGGGGAGATGCCACTGGCTCTACGCCGCGTGCAGTGCATCACTCGCCTGTACGCGCGAGCGCGGCGCCTTCCTTAGTCGCCAACAGCTCTCACTGCATCTGCAGCTGGTCTCGACAGTGCCTATGCCACCGAGAAACGCCAGTCATACTCTAAGCCCTTTGGGTTTAGGGCCAGGAAACTCCTTCGAGAGCTAGGTATAGCTCTCGGGCCGGTGGCACCCCTGGTTCTGCCCAGGATGCCTTTCTTGAGGGTACCACATTTGGCTATTTGTCTCAACGCCTCTGTTCCCAAAGCTTGTACAGCGCCGGGAGTATTGCGTTGGACCTTTTTGGAGCACACCTCGTGTCACGCTGGAACCGTGCTAGTGTATAAGGATGGCTCTAAGACCCAAGAGGGGGTCAGCTTCCACGCCGTTTTCCCTCTGTTTGAGGTCAACGTGGCTCTGCTAGGAGCTGCGTCTGTCTTCACGACTGAGCTGGTGGCAATACACCACTCGGTACGGGAGATTACGCGACGTGCCCGGTTCGGAGACCGGATTGTGATCTATAGCAACTCACAAAGTGCCCAGAGTGCTATCGGGGCATTGGAATCTCCGCATCCCCTGGTTCACGATATCCGTGACGCCACGGTTTTGGCGAGCCGGGCGGATGTCGAGATTATCTTCTGCTGGGTTCCTGGACATGTAGGAATTGCGGGCAATGAGCGCGCCGATGAGGGGGCCAAAGAGTCCGCGAGGACTTTGCGACCGGACCAGCGTTTCGCTCTTCCTCACATCGACTACATGGCAGGAATACGGGCAGCTCTGCAGACTGCTTAGCAAAGAAGATAGGAGACGGTCGAAGGGAACTTAAAGTTGCGTGCCATTGCGCTGCAACTGTTCCCATGGACCTATCCCCCAATGCCGCGACAGCTTGAGGTCGCTTTCTGTCGTCTCCGAATCGAGCACACTCGTGTGACGCATCGCTCTCGGATGGAGCGCTCGCCAGCGCCTTATTGTGACGACTGCGTCGTCCCCCAGACTGTCTGGCACATTCTTGTTAAATGTCCCAGTCTGGGTGATCTTCGCGCACGATACGTGTTCCGGTACCGGGGTGGGCGGGTCGCTACCACCTGTCTCTTGTACTCTGGACGAGTTCGTGCACATTGACATGTGGACTTGTTGACTTGGCAACTTTCTCTTCTTTTAACTATCTTTTTATTTTATCTTGTAGATGGTGGATCACTTGTCCTTTATGCATCTCTTTTAAAATATATGAATACAGGAAAAGTCATCCACCATCTACAAGATAGAATAAAAAAGAGAAAGTTGCCAAAAGAAATTAATTAATGCGAAATACACAATTCAGAAAAGAGTGCTACCCAACTACACTAATATATATATATATATATATATATATATATATATATATATATATATATATATATATATATATATATATATATATATGAGGAGCAGGCAATAAGTTTTGGAAATCGGTAGGCCAAAACAGAGGAAGGGGGACGGCTGTTTGTGGGGGTGTTAGGACAAGTTATAACAAGCCAGGACAGGCAGCCGCACGCTCCTGCCTCGTTTAATTAAGAAGCAATAGCTGATCGCAGATCGTTAGTCACAAATTTCACAAATTTTTTAACTATGGAGAAGGTTGAGCACCGCGCAGTGATCAAAATTTTGACAAGCATGCAAAAGAGATCCATGAACGCATGGTTGCAGTGTACACCGACATCGCCCCTTCCTATGCAACCATTGATCACTGGAATAGGGAGTTCCGCTATGGTCGTGAGTCCTTTGAAGATGACCCCCATCCAGGACGCCCGTCAGACGTGACCAACGAGGACAATTTGGCCCGTGTGGAGAGGAGGATCCTCGAAAATCGACGGGTGAACGTCGAAGAAATCAAGCGAGAACTTGGAATATCACATGGAAGTGTTATCAACATCATCCACGACAATTTGGCCATGACCAAGGTCTCTGCCCGTTGGGTCCCTAGAAACCTCACGCCCCATGATCGACTTCAACGTCGTCAAAGTGCACAAGGCCAGAGTTGCACAAGCTGCCGTGCGCGAGTGCGGATTCGAAGAGCTCAACCATCCCCCCTAAGTCCAGATCTGGTCCCTAGCTACTACTTTTTTTTCCACCAGCTCAAGGCTGCACTGCGTGGACGCCGGTTTGGGGACGATGAAGATGTCCAGCTCGCCTTCCAGAAGTGGATTGAACAGCAGTCGGGAGATTTCTGGTTGTCGGGAATTCGAAGCCTCAGGGACAAATTGCGCAAGTGCATTGAAGTCGAGGGTAGTTATATTGAAAAATAATAAAAGACTTTTCCTCATATCTCGTTTCCTTATATCCGAATTGCAAAACTTATTGACCTCCCCTCGTGTATATATATATATATATATATATATATATATATATATATATATATATATATATATATATATATATATATATATATATATATATATATATATATATATATATATACAAATTACAAATTAGGTTAAAGTGGTGAAATTGTGTGGTAGGTATATAAAGGTGTGAATATGTTTCCTAGTTTGCCCTGGTGTTAGGGCATCACTAGCATTCTTCATGTTTTGAATAAAAAATAAAAATTCCTCCGTCAAAAAGTAGCTGACTGTCATTGACAGCCAGTTTCCTCCGTTATAATATATATATATATTTCTTTATGTGATAGGTATTTCCACCTTCGAAGCATTCAAGCCTTTTAAGGTTGTTTTTCTTGCTGAATGAATCTCAATTTTGAGTACTCTGTAATCTTTTTAATATGGGCATTTAGCCTCTTTTCTTCGTTTGAATTTTGTTGACTTTGTTTAGTTTTCTTGTTATCAAATGGGTATTGGGAATTGGGCACTTCGCCTCTTTTTATTCTTAAATTTTGATTATTAGGTTTGGCACTTCGCCTCTTTTATATTTAAATTTAGTTTTAATTTTATTAATTCTTACTATGTTTATATTGGGGGGGGGGGACTTTAATGTGGGCACTTCGCCTCTTTTTTCAATTTTTTCTTAAAATTGTTAACTTGGTTGGACTAATTGTCAAACTTTTGCGTTTTAAAATCATAGAATTTTAGAGTAGTGGACTAACACTACGTAAACATAGGTAGTACCACTTCTCTCGCGCAGGTTCTACTGCTTGGGAACAGAGCAGTTCTACCTATAGCGCTTCTCCGGTTTGCACGAATATTAAAATTCAGGTTCAGGTTCGGGAGTATAGTTTGGTCTATCTTGTCCCATGTCTTTCTCCCTAGCCTTTGGATCTCCGTATTGAACGGCTTTAGACCGATTCTTTGGTGAAGAGTCGATTGCCGAGTACGGTCGATCCTTTGCGTGCCTGTAATCAGCAGCGTGGCTTTATTCTGCACTCTCTGCATCATTCTGAGAGAGGTACAGCTTGCCATCTGCGTGATTACGGCCGGGTACACCAGGACTGAGCGTACCGAGGCCATATACAGCTTTTTGATGTTAGGCACGCTGAGGCCTCGGACATGGTAAAGTTTCTTCAGCTCTCGTTTGGCTAGGGAGACTCTGGTATTCATGTGCGTCTTATATCCCGATTTGAAGAGTCGTAAGCCCACGACATTACCCTCGTTGGAGTACGGATAGTTCTCGTTATTGACGACAACGTCATCAACTTTCCGGCGGTTCATTGGAATGATCGTGAACTTCTGGCGGTTGGTCTTAATTTTCCACTTTCTTTCATATCTATTGATATTTTCAATTTCGACAGCTGTCGCCCTCGCCTGGCTTCCAGAGTTCCTGAATGGACTCAGGACGATTTGGGTGATGTCGTCTGCATATTGCAGATACATCGAATCGTACCTCACTGGAGCAGGCAGGTCTATTGTGTACACGAGGTACAGCAGAGGGCTGAGACAGCTGCCTTGTGGAACTCCCGCCTCGAGTTCGAATTCGGGTCCTTTGCAGCCCTGGATTGAAATTCGGGCTCTCCTATCGGAGATATAGTTGCAAAGGATCCTTTCCAGGAGTGGGTTAAGCTGGAGGTTGAGGATCTTGTACTGTAATCCTCTCAGCCAAACCTTATCGAAGGCCTTCTTTACATCACGCAGCACCACGTCTACGTACCGCCTCTCAGCTTTACTGCAAGCAAGTTTCTCCGCAAGAAGGGCGAGGGCTGTTTCCGTTCCTCGTCCCTTGCGGAACCCGTGCTGCTGAGGGTTGTAGGCTCCTAGCTCGGCAAGTTGTTCTTGAAGCCTGTCAGCTAGGAGTCTCTCTTAGACTTTTGCAATGAACTCCAGCAGGGCGATTGGCCTGTAGTTTACCAGTTGATCAGGGGGCTCACCTCCCTTGGGTATGAAGATCACCTTCGCAATCTTGAAACCTTCCGGGAAGTAGCCCGTGTTCAGGGAAACGTTGTAGATATTAACGATTCCCTGAATGATCTGCTGTGGGGCGTTAACCAAGTTGTTTCTGGTAATACCCGTCCAGCCTTGTGCCTTTTGTCGAAAGGCTTTTACAGTGGCCATGATGTCCTCTGATGTTATGGGACGTTTATGACCCGCCATCTCCCTGCCTTCGTTGACTTGCTGTAGTGGGTGTATGCGATGCATTTCCTGATTTAGTTGTTCAATCAGTTGGCCTTCGAATTCCTGGTCGAACTCAACGTTTTCCTCGGGCGTAATCCTGAAAACGTTTTTCCAGATAATCTTACAGAAGCAAAACAAATCCATTATATTAGTTGTTTTCTTATGAACATAAAGTTATCCCTTGCATGGTTGCCAGATATCACCATTTCTCTCTTTTCAGCGCTCTAAAACAAATATCCTTTTTTATTATCGTCGATTAAACCTGATTTATATTAAATATATCTAAGTAATGAAATTTTAATTGTTACCGATAGAATTTACACAAATTTTATATTTACTAAAGCAAAATTTTAATATTCCAGTATTCCAGCTTTTCGTTTCTTTTTTAATATCGTTTAAAGTTTCTCCTAATAACGGAAAGAAAAATTAGTTACTTACTGGTGAAAATAAGGAAGAGATTGAGAAAATGACAATAATTTGGGGAAACATGACTAAGCTGTTTAATCTAGATTTTAATGCAAAAGAGAAACATTTAGGATTAGGGAACAGTGCTCCCTTTACAGCACTTATCAGTCGGAATCCCTTTTAACGAATGTTATTTTTGGTTTACGTGACCCCATTATAAGATTTGATGAAATTTCAAAGTGCTCATTTTTCAGGTATATTTAACTGTTATATTTCACCCTACGATGTGGTTCTAATACTAGAACTCCATATTAAACCTAATTGACGTGGCAAACACGTTAGAGGAACACTTTGCTAAATTTTCATATATGTAGAGAGTGTGCAACACCACAGTTCACCGGACTTCGGTTAGAGAGCGAGTCTATTCCTTTGAATTTCTCATCAAGGCAGCCCAAACCCTATAATGAGAGATTCAGCTAAAACGAGCTTAACACTGCTCTCTTATCTTGTGACGACACGGCTCCAGGCCCGGACAATATACCATATGCAATGCTAGACCACCTGGGTGAAGGAGAAAAGTGCTTCTGCTTGACATCTTCAACAAAAATTGAATTGAAAACACTTTCATAGATACATAACATAACATAATTTCACGGATGACAAAAGCCACAAGGGCCTATCAAAGGTCATCCGCATCTGTCAAAACCCACCCACAAAATGTCAGATACCAGAAGAACGGTTTCAGTTCTCGCTTTTCGAAAGCCAGGGAAAGAGCCAAATAGTCCCCAAAATTAACGTCCAATCGCCTTAATTTTATGTATGTGTAGCACTACCAGATTCTTATAATCCGCAGTACTCCAAAAGTATATCGGATGATGTATATTATGTATTTCTGGTAGTGCTCCCAAAATAATGAATAAATTAGTTATCCTTCAAAGTAGCTTGTATATGTAATGTAAATCCAACATATAATATATATAAGTATATATATATATATATATATATATATATATATATATATATATATATATATATATATATATATATATATATATATATATATATATATATATATGCCTAAGCTCAGAGCTTAGAGAGGCTATCAACCTCCAACAGGGAAAAATATGGAACAACTTGATAGCTAAAGCCGACAGCGAACTTAGTCCGGCCAAGTTCTGGCGCCAAGTCAGGAACTTAAAGGGACTTACACCAAGACCCAAGGCTCGGATAAAGGAGAACAATTTTACCATAAATTAATCTTGCTTGTGCCCGTTTTGATTTTTTTTATTAATAAGTACCATCTTCATCACTGCACTCGGCCAACGTTTGTCAGATCGGTATGCTTGCTTTTGCGCTTTCAGTGAGGCAGAGCATTCTGGGTTCCACCAGGGAACCGATCAGGGGGGGGTTGTTCTGAACTAATTAGAATGGATTCCTCGCTTGCTTGGTGCAAAATGAATGTGAAAATCTCGAGCGCTTCGTTTGTTTCAAGGTTTTTGTTCACCTGAATGTCTTAAAATTTCGTAAGGTTAGTAAATTTTGGGCAATTTGCCCTGTCCAATCTCCAACGAGATATATCCGAGGTGGGTACTCCCTCGCCCGAAGAGAGGATGATTTTGAAATGGTCTCACTTCCTCTCAACTCGTCGGATACTCTCCATTCGGACTCCATCGTGATGCCGGGTGAGCAGAAAGCCATATCGAGCGATGATAGAGTGCCTAGTTGTATATTGAATCAGATGCCCTCTTTCCGAGTTGGTAGTACTTGTTTAATTTAGACAGCGGGAAGAGAGCTTGTGCGTACCCTTGACTTTTCGAGCTATGTCGGCGGGGGTACCTATCTTCTAGTACCCCTGGCAGGATTTCCCTTGTCGATTTGGTCGGAAATTAGGTTCCAGACTAAGTGCGTCTTTCTTTATCCTACTCTATCCTTCCTCTTTTTTTACATTAATCCTATTTCTTCTACTTATACAAAAATAAAAAAGCAACAAAAAAACCTATTCCTATCATGTCACTCTTACTCTTTTTTCATCTATCTACATATAAGGACCTGGTAGCTACCTCATGCGTCAGAAGAGAGGCTTTGGAACCTCTATAAACAACGCCAATCGACGCTCACTGGTTGCGAGAGACTAAGACTTGAGGGGTTTTAGGCGCTGGGGCACGATGAATGGGATGAGGGTAGTGCCCCGTTAACCCCTTCCCTGGCGCGTAATTATTGACCGTTCCCAGTGCCCGTTGACGGGTGCTTATAGTAGCATTGGTCCGAGGTGACGGCCCTTTGTTCCCATGTTGGTTGCCAGGCCAATAAAAAGCCTTGGGTCGAGTCCCTTAGTGTGGCGGGATATCCATTGAACGCTACTCCGAGATCCTGGCCGTTGTGAATGGAACTAGTAGGAGTTTAGTAAGGGGCATGCTTCGTTGTTGTTCACCTGGTGACAAATCGATGGCCCCTTCGGGGACCGTCTGTGCTGCTTGGTTGGGAGCCACGGCACGCCGAGGCTTGGCGACTCGGTCGGACGAACAGCAGCACATGGAGCGTGCCTTCTGAAAGATCCGAAACGTCTCCGATCAATAGGTGGGAGCGATTCACGCGGGGAGAACTCACCAACCCCCTTTTTTCTATTGATTGGTCACAAAGTTTTGAAAGAGAGAAAGTGTTAAAAATGACAGGAAAAAAAGGTCCAGCTGCACTCAAATATACATGTGCAATATGCCAGAAGGATAAGTCGTGCGTGGACTTCCCGGAAGGATGTTTTTCGAAATGATACCCGGGATGTATATGCACCGACTGCATCTTTAAGGGAGAGGTCCGAGAGGCAGTGGCATACTGCAACGAACTCAAGGATCTCTTCACAACCTCTGAAAAAAAAATCTAGGGCGCTGGAAATTAAAATACAGACCTTAGAAACGCAGCACGCGCTTCAGATTCGGCGTCTCGAGGAAAAAGTCCTAGAGCTAGCCTCTAAACTAGAGGCCCAGTCGGCTCAAGCTCGAGACGAAAGTCCCACTGATTTGGGTGGTTCCACCGATGTGACTCCAGCCCAAGGAGGTGAAACTACATTGGCAGTCCCACTTCTGCCATGCGGAGCCAATGAGAAGAAGAAAAAGAAAAACAAGAAAAAGGACCTTAATGCTGCTCACCCCAGTGTAGAGAATTCGAGCGTTACTGTTGCGCAAGGGAAAGTGGAAAGAGAAGAAGAGAAAAGAGAAACGGAAGAAGAGAAAACACATGAAGACAAGAAAAATAAGATGAAGAAGAAAAAAAAGGAAAATGTAGAGATCCAAGAGGAAAGCGGCAAGTCACTTCCGAGGAAAAAAAGAATAAGTCGCCTGTTGACAAATGTGCAAGAGTCACCCTTATTGGTGATTCTCAAGCACGAAGCCTGCAGTCCCTGCTAGCCGCCCGCCTTCGCACTAGTGTGAAGGTAAGCTGCCTGACAGGATGTGGTAACCACCACATCAGAGTAGAGGCTAAGAAATCACAGATTTCTGAGAGCTCAGTCGTTGCTCTGATGGTCAGTGGAAACGACCTCTACCTGAGAGGAGGTAGGGTAGGCCCTACAGATAAAATTCTCCACACGGTCATGGGTGCCGTGGATGACTGTGGGCTGAAAACCCGCAAGCGTGTTGTAGTCGGGTTGCTCCCGAGGAGAGGTCCAACACGGACCGCTCACTCGATGAATATGTCCTTAAACCGGCGCCTGGCAGAATTGTGTACGGCAAAGGGGGTCTTTTTTGTGGACCCGTACTGCACCTTTTATGGTAGAAATGATCTCTACCAAAGGGATGGGGTACATCGTTCCTTTAAAGGAAAGGCTTTTCTGTCGAACATGATCCAGGATGTCGTAGAGAGGACCGAAAGGAGTATCCGGCCCAGAGTGAGGGCGGACGTACGCCAGTGCGCCCGTGTCACTCCAGGAACGACCTTCTCAGAGGTCGCAAAAAGGGGTGCCTCGCCAACAAACAAGCCGGGAAACGAAAGAGCGTAGGGATTCCTACAGTCGGGGACTCCCTGAAAGTTCTTCTGTTCAATGCGAGGTCAATCAGGAACAAGTTTCCTGAGCTCCGTGGCCTCGTAGCGACGGAAGAACCCGAAATGGTAGCCATAACAGAATCGTGGATAAAAACCTCAAACCGAGACTTTGAAGGCGAATTCACGGTTCCTGGCTACCAACTCTTCCACAAAGATAGGCCAGACAGAGAGAGTGGCGGTGTAATGTTGTCTGTCAAGGATACAATCAAATATACGAACTCCAACATTATATCCGATCACGTGATCCTAGGCGTTGACCTAGAGATAGGTCCTGTCAGATACAGGACCCTGGTACTTTACAGACCCCCTTCCCAACCCGTTGAGAAGGACAGGGAACTGTACTAGCTGCTGGGTGAGCTTGTTCAAGACAGAGTGTGCATCGTTATGGGCGACTTCAACAGACAAGTTGACTGGGAAACCAGAGCAGCCTGTGGCGAGAGCGCGCTACTCCTGGAGTTCGCCAACAACGAGTTCCTCACTCAATGGGTCAGAGAACCGACGAGAGGAAACAATATCCTCGACTTGGTCTTCACCTCTGAGGATGATATCGTTGAGGATGTCTCTGTAGGCAAAGAGCTCGGTGGCAGTGATCACCAGCTAGTTAGATTTAGCGTCAAGATCCCGAAGGTAAGGTCTATTGCCAGTCAATCAAGGAAACTTGACTTGAGAAGAGCAGACTTTGCAAGCCTTCATGCTGGGCTTACTGATGTAAGGCTAGCGGTATGCGAAGAGCTTGAGGATTCGTGGAACAATTTCAAAAATAAATTCATGAGTCTTCAATCAAGTTGCATCCCTCTAAAATGCCTCCGTCGGTCTTTTGTTCAACCAATGTGGTTTAATCGAGAAATCGGCCAACTGCTTAGGGAGAAGAGAAATGCGTACCGGCGATCGAAGATCTCGGGTGCCTTTGACGAGTACCGGAGGCTAGCCAGGAGAGTGAAGTTCAGCATAAGGGCGGCTAAGCGTACTGAAGAACTCCGAGTGGCGAGACTCTGCAAGGAGAATCCCAAAGAGTTCTTCGGCTATGTAAATAGCCGTAAACCAATCCATCGTAGGATTGGGCCCTTAGTGGACGAGGAGGGTGCATTAACTCAGTCATATGCAGAAAATGCTAACCTTCTCAATGACTACTTCTCCTCAGTGTTTACTAAAGAGTGTGGTCCCATCCCCCAGCCTACGGATTCCTACTCGGGGGAAAAGCTGGAGGAAATGGACTTCACCGAAGGAGAAATAAAGAAAAAGATCGCTGACCTAAAGACGAATAAGTCTCCTGGACCGGACGGGTTTCTACCCAAGGTGTTGAAGGAAGTGTGCGATGAAGTATCACGACATCTGTGCGCTATCTTTAACATGTCAATCCAGACCGGATGCGTTCCTAGAGACTGGCGTGAGGCGGAGGTGACTCCGATCTTCAAGAAAGGAGACCCCAGCCATCCGTCAAACTACCGACCTATCAGTCTGACTTCGATAGTCGGTAAACTCATGGAAAGCATGATGGTGGACAAAATGACGTCGTATTTAGAGTCAAACCTGTTACTGAGGAGTTCCCAGCACGGCTTCCGAAGGCAACGGTGATGACTGACGAACCTTGAGGAATTCTTCCACTTCGTTTTCAGTGAGCACGATCCGGACAAGGCGGTGGATGTGGTCTACCTAGACTTTCAGAAAGCCTTCAAAAAGGTACCACACCACTGCCTTCTCCGGAAAGTGCGAGCGCTGGGCATAGACGGAAAGGTAGCCGGCTGGATCGAGAACTAACTAAGTGGCAGACGGCAACGGGTGGTGGTAAATGGACATTCTTCTGAGTGGGTGCCCGTTACTAGCGGGGTGCCTCAAGGTTCTGTCTTGGGACCACTATTATTCATCATCTACGTCAACGACATGGACGGTGACATGGTTGCCAAGATTTCCAAATTTGCCAACGATACCAAACTTGGTATGAACGTTGCAAAGGATGGAAATACTGCCCGCCTGCAGGAAGATCTTGGGAAGATTGTGGAGTGGTCGGACACGTGGCAAATGCCTTTTAACGTGAACAAATGCAAAGTGATGCATATCGGCCGCAGAAACCCCCAATCTCAGTATATCCTTAAGGGCACTGCTATTGAATCCACCGACACTGAGAAGGACTTGGGTGTAACTCTTACTAGTGACCTCAAGTTCTCGAAACAGTGCATCGAGGCAGAGAAGAAAGCCCAAAGGATGTTAGGCTACATAAAGCGCCAGTTTGGATACCGTAACAAGGAGATAGTACTTTGTCTGTACAACTCCCTCGTTCGGCCGCACCCGGAGTATGCCGTACAATTTTGGATTCCTTCGTTTCGAAAGGATATCGCAAGGTTGGAACGCGTACAAGCCAGGACAACCAAGCTGATTCCCTCTATCCGACATAAAAGTTATGATGATAGACTAAGGGAATTAAATCTGTTCTCGCTGGAAACCCGTAGACTGCGTGGTCAGCTCATCGAAGTTTTCAAAATACTTCGACTGTTCGAAAATGTTGACTATCGGGATATTTTCACACTGAGTGAAAACAGAACGCGCAATCACGGCTTCAAACTTGAACTGAAGCGTTACAACCGCAATCTGTGTGGAAATTTTTTCACTTACACTATCTGCGGTAAGTGGAACGCACTTCCAGTGAAAGTTGTCAACAGTGAATCTGTTGACCAGTTCAAGTCAAGACTAGACAAAGTCTCGAAAAGTGGCCGTTTAGGGACGCAAAACAATTGAGCAGCCATGTGCCCGCTCGATTGCTAGTCCAAAGGTACCCTCTTTGAATGGACCGTAAGGTCTCCTAGGGTACTTACTTTCCTTGTTACTCCTTGTTACTCCTTCTGACGTTGCAGATGCTGTCGTCCCATTCGGGATGACAGCTTTTAAAATCGCCTATTAGGATGAAAGGGGTAGGTAGTTGTGAGATTAAGTCTTGTAAGTCGACTGTTGGTAGCGGTTCGGTGGGCGGGAGGTAAACATTAACGATTGTATCCGGTTTCTCGATATGCAGTGCCACGGTGATCTCTTCTAGTGGCGAGTTTCGGTTGACTGGTTGGGTGGGGATATCCCAGTTGGTTTAGATGGCACAGCCATCAGATGGGCTACCGTCGATGAGTACTAGGGTGGTTACACAAGTGTAATTCGGAAGCCTTCGGGGGATGTGTTCCCAACATGGCTTCCTGAAACTAGACGCTGCTAGGGCCATCGTCCACTGCCAAATACCTTAGTTATTCCCAGATAGCTCTGATTCCGCAAATGGTCCACTGGATTAACTTTACTGTTCTTTTGGTTTTATTCGTGAAGCAATCGATTTGGCTATCGCAGAATTCGTGGCGCTCTTTGATTTACCAGGGGTTTGTGGTCACTGAATTCGGCTTTGGACGGGGCTATAGGTCATCTCTTTTGGCTGTTTCTTTGTCGGTGTTTTGGGTATCTGCCTCTTTGGGAGAGTGCGGTAGAGCTTTATCCACGGAGAGGGTGACATGTCCGTCGTCCTCGGCAGTTGGGAGAAGACGGTGAATATCTCTCGATTTTTTTTTTGGGGGGGGGGGCGTGATTGCCCGTCGGCGGTCTAATCCGAACTTTAGTGCGCTCGCTGGGTTGGGGAGGGTCCGTTCCAAGGAGATCTTGGGCGCCTTCCGTTTTCCGATCGTCTGTTTTTTTCTTTGGTGTTGTTTTCCGGTGTAGACGCTTTAGGCGCAGGAATAACGGCAGTTCTTGTTTAACTTGAAAGCGAATTGCCTCTGGAAGATCCTGGGTATCCATCCGTTCGGAATGGTGGTTGATGAGCTCGGGGAGTTCATGAGATTTCATTATGAAACTACCTCTCTGTTGGCGATGGACTTTAGAATGGGGGTCTGGGGTGCAGAAGCTTCGCGTGAGGCAGCTGCTTTGGTGGTGGTGTGTCAGATTATTGGTTCTTGGCCAGTGTATACCCTGGAAGGTGGAGAGCGGTTATATGGTGGGCATGGGGTGCAGGTTTCTCAGTTGCCTTCTCTCTAGCCTCCATAAGACTGAGACGTATTTTACTCGGTGGATACCACCTCTTCTTCGAATTTTTAAATGCTGTACTCTTTGCTGGGTGCGGCTCTCCATAGTTTGCATATTTTGCTGTGCAAGTTTCAATCAATATGGGGTGGAAGGCATTTGCGCAATTGACACAGGTGGGTGCGAAGCTCTGCTCCTTGCAACGGCAGGTCTTTATGGAGTGTCTATATGTTTGACAGAAATAACATCTTTTGGAGTTGGGTTTAAATTCCCTTCCAAAAAAGCGATGCCATCACATATACTTGTGTTTAAACAGAATGCCTAGGTCAAATGAGATAAAGTATGTGTTCTTTGGCACTTTGACGTTATTAGTCACCTTGTATACTCTGTGCACTTGGGTGACAGTATCACGTAATCCTTGAATTAGTTGAGCTTCTGTTTATTGAGCTAAGTCTGGCTCTATTATCACATGTTAAATGAAGGTTATGGAGTCACCATTACTTTTTCACTCGCCAACTCTGTTATTTATAGTATTTTTTCTGCCTAGTCTTGTGTTTTTGACTTTAACTAATATGCTTCCCTCTCCTTGAGGCCAGAGAGGGAGGGATTCTGTTTTGATGAGCTGGAACAATCTTTGGAAGCCATTTCCCTTTTTTACCATGCATGTCTTTATTAAGTTAATTTGGGTGGTTTCTGATTTTATCAGATAAAACATTCTAAAAGAATTGTATATGAACTGGCTGGAGAGCACTTGCAGCGAGGGTAGTTCAAGCAACGTCTTTGCTGATCGTGCTAAACTTACTGGTTGCGCATGATTTAATGCTTTTTGTGGGATTCGTACGGATTTCGGTCGTTTCTGCAGTAGGGGGGTTTGATATTTGGAATTTTTATTCGTTGTTCCTGAGCTGTTGTTTTTTCTGTCAGTTTGGTTGCTTGGGGAAAACATCTTCTACTAGAAGTCCATCAGTTTCTTTTGTCTAAATCCTGCGTGATTTTTGTTCCTCTGTTTATGGTACTCATTGTATCCGTAGACAAACGGAGAAGTAGAGTGGGAAAGGAGCGAAAGCACATATTGTTTTATTTTTAGCTATGTTCATTGTTTTTATTTTAGGAGGTTTATTATAAAATAATTTTTAAGACATAACCAGACTAACTACTGCACGCAAACGTTCCGTCTTGCTACTTTTCATAGGCGAGGGTACCAGTCTAGAGGAGAACGCACTCGTCAAACAAAGTAAGGTGAAGGTGGGTGGCCCGTCAGATGGCTGTGCATCTCAAGAGGATTCTCAATTCAAATAAGAGAGGCATATAGCTGAAGCAGCCGAAGGATTGGGGGTGGGGAGGGGCCATGGGAACAGTTGCCGTGCGATGGCACGCAACTTTAAGTTTTCATCTGCCGTCTCTAATCCTCTTTTCCAGGCAGCCAGGGGGCTGACCTGATTCCTGCCATGCAGTCAGGTGAGGAAGAGCGAAACACTTGTGCGGTCGCCCCCGAGAGCATTAAGGTGTTCTATATATCACTATCCGATCTCCTATTGGGCTTAAGGGTGTATCACAACCAGCTAGGCTATGAAGACACAAAAGTGCACAATGCACTCTGCACGGCAAGTGAAATCTCCCCAGACTATACTTCCAGAGGCGGAGAACCCTTCAACGACAGGTTTAGATTAAGTGAGATGCCTTCCGCTCTCACTTCGTGCGCGGACACCATCCATGGTACAGATGATGTCCAGTAAGCCATGCTTCGAGACCTAAGGAAGCGAGGCATGGCCTTTCTGTTAGATATGTTCAACAGGATCTGGGTAGAGGGTCTCCTCCATGACTCCTGGGGAACGCTACTGCGCTTGCTTTTAGCGAACCGGGAAGATATCACTCTACTCCGGCCGGTTTCAGTTAAATCTCTCTAAGCTCCTGCGGGTGCAAGTTGATGGAGAAATTGGTAGGCCACCTGTCTTCTGCACAATTGGCTCCCGCAAGTTCCAATCCACGTCGGATACTCTGCTCCGCCTGGAAAATGCCGTCTGTAAGGCATTCCTTCGTAGGCAGAAATACGCCACGGTGTTTTTCGATCTGGAGAAGGCCTATGATACTGCATGGAGATACGGTATCATGGAGACTCTTCGCACGATGGGTGCAAGTGGACACCTTCCAATCTTTATATATGAATTTTTGCGAGATCGTGCATTTCGCGTACGGCATCACCTCGTCCCTGCCGGAAGATATTTTCGCTACGATCTACGTGGACGAAGTTTCGATTTCTTATAGTGCGGCTCAGATGCCAACTATGGGGCGTTGACTCTAACAGGCAGTGAACGGCGTCTCTCACTATGCCGAAGCACACAGGCTTTGTTTTTCCTTGTCGCCATCCATGGCTCCACCCTGAACCAGACTTGTTTCTAAATGGGGCTGTCCTGGAAGTGGTGGACATGCATCATTCTTTGGTCTTGTATTTGATCGAAGCCTAAACTGGGAAGCTCATATTTATATTCGCAGCCTTAGAGTCTCTTGTAACCACGCAATGGATTTTCTTCTTTTTGTGACGTTAAGTGCCTTGGGCGCTGATGGAGCTACTGCCTTACTTTTTATCGATCGTTTGTTCGTTCGAAGATCGACTACGGATGCGAGTTTTATGCATCCACAGCCGACCGTGTATTGCAGAAGGTGGACTCGATCCACCACACCAGCCTTCGTCTTGCAACCGGTGCCTTCCGCACGTCCCCAATTGGGAGCCTACTTCTCGATGCTGGCGAGTTTACACTTGTTTTGCGCATTGTATAGTGCATTATTCGCATGTAAGCGCAAGCCCGGCGTCTCGCTAATCACCAACAGCCCTCACTGCGTCTGAAGATGATCTCGATGGTGTCTATGACACCGAGAGACGCTATTCATACCCTAACCCCTTTGCGTTTAGGGCTAAGAAACTCCTTCGAGAGCTAAGTATAGCTCTAGGGCCAGTGGCACCCCTGGTTATGCCTAGGACGCCACCCTGGAGGGTGGCCTCGCCTCTGCTCCCAAAGCTTGTACAGCGCCGGGGGTATTGCGTTCGGCCTTTTTGCCTCCAAGTTTGTGGCACACTGGAACCATGCCAGTGTATACGGATGGCTCCAAGTCCAAAGAGGGGGTTAGTTTTCACGCTGTATCCCATCTGTTTGAAGCCAGCGCAGCTTACCCAGGCACTGTTTCTGTCATCACGGCCGAGCTAGTTGCAATACTCTGCTCAGTACAGGAGATAACGTGACGTGCTCGATTCGGAGACCGGATTGAGATTTATAGCGACTCACAAAGCGCCAAAGAGTCTACGAGAACTGGGCAACCAGACCATTTTTTCCTCTTCCTCACACCGATTAGACGGCAGGAGTAAGGCGCAGCCCTTTGGGCTGCTTGCCAAAGAAGATGGGAGACGGTCGAGGGAAACTTAAGGTTGCGTGCCATTGCGCCGCGGCTGTTCCCATGGACCTACTCCTCAATGCCTCGATGGCTTCAGGTTGCTTTTTGTCGTCTCCGGATTGGACACACCCGCTCGATACACCGCCATCTGATCGAGCGCTCGCTGGAACATCCTTTGACGACTGCGTTGTCTCCAGACTGTCCTGCACATTCTTGTTGAATGTCCAGCCTGGGCGATCTTAGTGCGGGGTCGCTAACGCTTGTACCTTGTATTCGCGACTGGTTCCTACACACAGACTTGCGGACTATATGACCTTTTGGAGGAGCTGATCCCCTCCATTTTACTTGACTCTCTACTAGGTCGCATGTTCTTGCGCAGGTGGGAGATGTGCCTACTCCCGACGCCGGAGCGCGTCTCCTTTTTTTGCTCTCGTTTTTTACTTTTATTTTTATATTTTTTTGTTTTTTGGCTTGTCTCGTCTTTGTTCCTTTTTATTTTTATTTTATTGTTTTTAATATAGTCTAATATTAGGTTTTCCACTAATTCCGAGGACTTTTTCCCCTTTTTGGTAGTCCCCAAATGGGCTCTTTAAATTTAAAAAAAAATCTGCAATTCCCCCTCCGCTGCGCATGCGTAAAAGTCGCATCAGTAGTCAAGCTTTGACCGAATAAAAGCATGATAAAGCAGCTGAGCTGTAGCCCTATCACCACCCTAGGTGCCGAACGTTTCGGAACTAAGAATGTCAATGGCGCCTGTACAAGAGACCCTAAAGCGACGAATATGAGCTTCATTTGTGAAGCATTCATCGAAAATAGACAAAGGAAAGGGAACGAATGCACCATTTTTAGGCGAACCCTTTTAGGAAGTCAGTGTCAGGTTAGCATCCTTGATTGCAACAGAAGTGCATTTCCTTAGTCTTGGCAAAGGAAAACCGAAAAACGTGCTCTTGGCAGAACGAGAGATGCATTACAATGCCTGTTTGAGTCGACGCTTTAGAGTTAGCATTGAGATGCATCAAAAGAGATCGATAGGTGCTCTACATATTCCAGAATCATCGAAGTAATACTCACCGTCCATGTTTAGTGCAAATAGTGTGATACTGAGGATACTTCCCTGCTGGAGTCTCAGTGCTAGCTCAAGGTACCCGCAACTAGGGCAGTTGCTCGGGGCGCCATCAAGGATCTTACAAAAAAAACAAAAACAATCTGATGGTGGTTTGAGCGAGTGCTTCTTGGTTTTTGAGGGAAGTTATTAGTTGCCAAATGCTAGGGGGAATTTTGGAAAAAGCTTTTGTAAAAGCATTATTAGACCCCTCAATTCGTTATTGTCATGAAATTTAAAACCCTAGAGTGTACGTTCTACATTTGCTTTGGGAATAATGGCGTTGCTCTTCTCTTATTCTTTCTTCTTCCTCGCATGATGTCAATATAATCTAGTTCAAAGTGTGCTCGAATTTTTGATGGATATCCTTGTCATCAGATAATTCTTCGAATGCAAACTCAACTTCATGGCAAGGTAGAGAGGCAAGGGCGGAGAAACAACGTATTTTTAAACTGAAGCTGATCATTGTGATCGCGTTGTCGAAATCCAAGATCTGTTATCTTTCTGTAGAGGGATTGAGAAAAATGAAAAATCAACCAGTGGGGTCAGTAAATGGAAAAACAGTTGCAATTGCACTAATAGGAGCAATTTCAAAATCGCTCATTGTATGTAGAGATTGGACTTCATTAACGAAGCCTTTAAGCTTTGTAAATATAATTTTATATGTTTCCTGAGTTTTTTCAGGGAGAAGTGTAAACACACGTGGAAAACTGCTCCTTCCACAATTTATGTGTATAGTAAAATGTTGTTAGAATATGCACGGCGATGCTTTAAAGGTCCCATCTACTGACCAATGTTTATGCCTTTTTAAATCTTGAATTCCAGATTGTGTAGCAAATATCAGGATTCTTTTTTGACATCTCCTCCCCCATGTCACCCAACTTTGAAGCGGTGCGGGTGCTTGCGTGTCCAAATGAAGTCAGAGGCTGTGCCAGCGCGTGGTATTTTACCCCCGGAAGATCCAATCATGCTGGAGTGGCTCTGATGGAGGGGCCAGGCTAATGGGTGACGACCGTACCGAACCCAGATTGCAATGGCATTTATGAAACCGAAGGCTGTGTAAGTGGGGAGAATAAGCCCTACCCGGAAGGTTCAACCATACTGAAGAGGCTTCGGCGGAGAAATCTTGAATGGACTCCGTTATTGCCCCTACACAGAAATTTGTGGCCCCAACTATGGGTTAAATAGTTGGGGATGGAGGCCCCATCCCCCCCCCCAGGTATGGAATAATACCAAATTATGCCTTAATGTCCACTATAAGCATAAACCACAACAGCGTCAACGTGGCTCCCGACACAAAGGATATCTGAAGCATCGCGTTCAGCACGCCTTCCTCTGGCCAGGAGGAGACGGGTCGTCAACAAGCGACTGGTCCAAGATCGAGTGGTGTAGACCAGGCTCGTCCTGCTCGCGATTCTTCCCAGAATCGCGATGATCATGCGTCTGGTACGGACCGTAAAAACAAAAGAAACAGTATATTAGATCGACGACGTAATTACCCAGCCAACCTGTTTGGAGAAACTAAGCACTTCAAACGAAAGAAGCAGTAGATTAGATCAACGACGTAATTACCCAGCCAACCTGTTTGAAGAAACTGAGCACTTCACACGACTTTATACTTTTAAGTCTACCAACAACGCTGACCTAAGCAAACTCAACCTATTTAAAGTCGATAGAGAGCTCTGTGATGCGATAAGGAAACCCGGTCGCATCTCTGAGAATGACGACCGAATGATCACTGTTGAAGTGAAATCTGAGGCCCAAATTGCAGCGTTTGACCGCACTCATCCGGGAACCGATAGAAGTGTCGATTCACCAGCGTTATAACTAGTCCCAAGGGGCTATCACCTCCGATCTCTTACGGCGATATTCTGAAGAGGATATTGCCGACGGACTATCATACCTTGGTGTGATTAAGGTCCACTGAATTAAGAGGCACACGCCATCTGGTGATCTTGAACCGACTGGAACTTTGGTCTTAACATTTGACACTTCAACTCAACCTGATCGTATTCGGATCCGCGCAGGTCTCTCTGAGCGTGTCCATCCGTACGTGCCCCTTCCTCGCCGTTGTTACAAATACCAACAATATGGACACGTGACCAAGAACTGCAATCGTGATCAAGCCATCTGCGGACGCTGCGGTCAACACTGCAGTGAGGATCACGAAACTGTAACATGTCAACTGCCTCCGAACTGTATTAATTTCAACCAACCTCATAACACATCAGCAAAGACTTGTCAGAAATACCTCATTGAAAAAAAAATTTGGCTGTTAAGGTCAAAGAACACCTAACCTTTAAAGAAGCCTGACATAAAGTATCCTCAATGTACCCAACTACCAGGACTTTTGCGTCTGTTGTGTAAGCAGCATAGTCTCGTGAGACCCCTTCCACTTCGTCGAAGGACCCTACTCCGCCGGGGAATTCTGCACGGTCTCTACCTCCAAAATCTAAAACTGACACCACTGTTCGACGCAAAACTGAACGTTCTAACTGTTCCTCTCCAAAGCAAACATCTAGCAATAAACACCAATCTCTAACATCATTCGATCGTTTTGTAAACATCACTAGTATTCCTTTACCCAAATATAGCCGCCCACCTGATAAGAACAAATCGAAAAAGTTCGAGCGCAAAACATGACCATGGAAACCGTGATATAACACTAGAATATACGTGGATATCTTAATAATTATTTTCATTTGAGAACGCTACTTGCAGATTCACAGGCGGCAGTCATGTGTCTGCAGGAAACCAGAATGCCAGCAGCCCTATCCAACCCACTACGAGGGTTTCTTATGTACCACGAGGCTGGCCTTCTCGGCAGGGATGGATTGGACCACAGTGGCGTTTGCACACTTGTGAAGCGCCCTGTTGGTCACATGATGATCCAGCTGACTTCGGACTTGCAGGCTGTTGCAGTACGATGCCACCCTGACAGATTATACACAATCTGCAACGTATATATCCCTCCGCATGACAGAGTTAAAGCTCAACAAATACATCAACTGGTTTCGCAACTACCACCTCCGTATCTCCTTCTTAGAAATTTTAATGCACGACACATACTGTGGGGAGACGCTGTCGTGAACCAACGAGGCAGAATTTTAGATTCCTTCCTTAACACCAGAGATTTTATAATACTAAATAACGATAATCCTACTCACTTCCACCTACAAACAGGCACCCTTTCTTGCATCGATCTGTCTATATCATATCCAGATGCCGCACTTAACTTCTCCTGGTCCGTCAGCCAAGATTTATATAATAGCGACCACTTTCCAGTCATTCTATCCATTGCAGTCAACTCCCTTCTCCTAACCACACCTTGGTATATTCACCAAAGGGCAGATTGGACGAGATACTATTCTGTGGCAACTACTGATAGGGAGGTTACATCCTTTCCTACCATTCATGATGCTGTCGGATACCTCATGGATACGCTTGTTGCTGCGGCAGACACTTGTATCCCGAAAACGAGCGGAATGCAGCGCAGTCGTTCTCTTCCTTGGTGGAACCGAGAGCTCCAAGTAGCAACGGACGAGAAAAAGTTAGCAGCACGCCGGTATTACCGTACGCGACTTACAGAAGATTAGATTGCACTTAGTCACGTGAGAGCGCGCTCACTACCTTTTGAAAAAATCTCAGGCAACTTCGTGGAAACGATACATCTCCAGCCTCAACGAGAGGACACTGATGACGAAGGTGTGGCGTCGGATCTTTAAGATACATGGAAGGTGTATGGCCCATCGTACTCCGACGTTGCAGGCTTCTAACTCTTTAATCTCCGATGCGCTAGAGGTTGGAAACACTTTTGGAAATACTTTGAGCAAGGTGTCGAAGGGTAGTTCTTGGGCGCCCTTTCAGCTCATTAAACATGAATCAGAATCAGTAGATTTATCATTTTGTGGTGGAGAAGATGAAGATTAAAACACCATTCTTACACTGCCCGAATTGCAGAATGCTTTGAGGAGGTGTGCTGATACGATTTCGTACGTCCTGCTCCGCCATATTCCTCCAGTATCTCTGCAGTTCCTTTTATCTTTTTATAACCGCACATGGATTGAGGACTCTTTTCCGACAGTTTGGAGAATGTCGACTGTGCCGCCTTTCCAGAAACCTGGTAATGAAGGAATACATCCGCTGCATTACCGCTTTATAGCACTTACGAGTTTTATGTGTAAACGTATGGAACGGATAGTCAACGCTAGGTTCGCGTGGCATTTAGAAGAATAATGCGTGTTCTATCCTGATCAATATGGTTTCCAACGATATCACAGCACAACATATGTGTTAGCTAGGTTCGACACGTTCATCAAAACTGGATTTGCCGAGAAACAACACGTGGTAGCTGTGTTTTTTGATTTGGAAAAAGCTTACGATAAGACGTGGAGGTACCTCATTTTGAAAGTTCTATCCCACAATAGATATTTGAGACATCTATCAAAATTCATCAAAAATTTTCTTTCTGACAGGGTTATGTAAATCAAAGTTGGCAACAAACATTCTGATCCGGTTCCACAGCATGAGGGCGTCCCGCAAGGGAGCGTCCTTAGCTGTACTCTGTTTGCTCTCGCCATCAATGGCCTCCCTTCCTGCATACCGCAGTATGTTGAGAGTTCGTTGTACGTCAACGACTTCGCCATATTCACTCGCTCCTAAAGTCTTCCTGCTGCTGAAAGGAGGTTACAACTTGCCGTCAACAAAGCAGTTCGGTGGACAAATACGCACGGTTTCATCTTTTCTTCATTGAAGACTGTAGCGATGCACTTTATACGTATCCGGGGAATATTTCCCAGCTTAAGCCTGGTGATGAATTGTTCCACCCAAATTCTGCACGTTCCGGAAACGAAATTCCTCGGAATGACATTTGACTCGAAACTCACGTGGCTACCTCACCTCCAGTCTCTGCGAACCAAATGCATAAAAAGCCTGGACCTTTTGAAGTGCTTGACGCGTCTCTCGTGGGGTGCAGACAGATTGACACTTTTGCGGATTTATCGATCCATGGTGCGGTCCCAACTCGATTATGGATGTCAAATCTATTCGTCAGCGACAGCAACATTTCTCAAGCTGCTAGATGCCGTCCACTATCAGGGTATCCGTTTGGCAACTGGGATGTTTCGCACCTCACCAGTGGTGAGTCTGTATGCAGAGAGCGGGGACTCATCTCTCAGTGATAGACGAGACAAGCTTTGTCTCCATTTGTACAGCCGTTTACTCGGTATGCCGGATACCCCAGCTTACCGTGCGATTACGAATCGAAGCTTTGATCACATCTATGTTGCTCACCCACGCCTCCATAAATCATTTGGATACAAGAGTAGATCAAGCCTCCAGGTGCTCGATCTACTTGTGATGAAGTCAAGTTCTTACTCTGTTTCACCTTATCTGCTACGCCTGAAAGGTTTATGTCCGGGTGTGATGTCGGAGGTTTCTTCTGATACCCCGGTGGATATAAGGAAATCACTTTTTTTTTACCATGCGAACACCCATTGCGAGACCACCCTAGTGTATACTGATGGATCGAAGAGTTGCGGAGTTGGTTGTGCTGCAGTTCTTCCAAACAGAACTATATCGAGGAAACTACTTGCAGCCGCCTCAGTGTATAGCGCGGAATTTCTGGCGATCCTCTTTGCATTGGCCTCTCTGACACGGTATACTACTCGCCGATTTGTTGTCTATTCCGCCTCCTAGAGTGCCTTGACCAGTATATGTGACCAGTTTCCTGTTCATCCCATAGTGACACAGATCAACCGCTGGCTGGACCTTTTGCGTGATGGCAGTCGATTTGTTACTTTCTGTTGGGTTCCAAGCCATGCACGGATTCGGGGTAACGAATTGGCTTTTCATGCGGCTAAGGCGATCATTGTGGACCCCAACAAGATTATACCCCGTCCTCTACCGAACAGGGATTATTACCCTTACCTCTATGCATTTCTGCGCAGACGATGGAATTTGGCTTGGGCAACTATCTGGCCCAATAAACCCAGGACGATCAAGGTTTGATGGCAAACCACCAACTTTCTGCGATGGAGGTATTGTCCCTCTCACAGTTGAGCACCTCCTTGTTGAGTGCCCGGAGTATGCCGATGAGCGGGTGGCCCACTTTAGCGCCTGCGGAATCGGTCAGCCTCTGAATATTCGTGGGTCCTTCGGGATGATGAAGCTGCTGTCTCGGCAGTTCTATCATTTTTAACCACAACAGGCATTTCCTCCGACCTCTGACACATGCGTGACTCCATCACGCATCATCTATAATTGTGGTATTCGTACCATATATTTAATTTTAAATGTAAGACTAGTTTGGCCTATGTGCCTCATTTTAAGTTGTGTGTAGCCTTCTTGCCACATATTTTATTTGCAGACTACGTGCTACTTTCACTCACTGTGTAGAGTACCTGATGGACATGCCCCAACACGTCCTGACATGATTCAGCACGATATAGCCCTTAGCGGTTGAAGTGCTAGCTAACTGGTATGTCGTAATAGACAGGCACCAATTATAATAATAATAAGAATTTTTCGTCATCTCCTGAATCATAGTAAGAATTTCTCACTAGAGTCAAGGAATTGAGATTTAGGAGGAATAGTAAAGCTTGTCCTTGTAGAGGGGGTAAGTGGAGCATTATTATTATTATTATTATTATACCTACTACCCTCCGCGGCAATTTGTTCCAGAAGTTTACCACTCTATTGGTGAAAAAATATTTTATTAAATCCAACCTACACCCTTGCTTTTTAATTTTCAAGGGGTGACCTCTAGTCCGATTTCCATCATCTAACTCAAAAAACTTGCTAACATCCAATTTATCTATCCCGGAAAAAATTTTAAAGAGCTCAATCATATCCCCTCTCACACACCTCCTTTCGAACGAGAACATATTTAATACCCTCAGTCTATCTATATATTCAAGGTGCCTCAGGGAAGAAATAATCTTTGTTGCCCTCCATTGCACTGACTCGAGAAGGTTAATATCGTGTCTAAAATGTGGGGACCATGCCTGTATACAGTACTCTAGATGAGGCCTAACATAAGAGTTATAGAGTTTAAGAATAACCTCCTTACTTTTGTAACTGACATTACTCTTAATGAAACCCAGCACTCTATTTGCCCTATTTCTTGCTTCAATAAACTGCTTAGAAAACCTTAATGACTTATCTATTACTACTCCTAGATCTTTATCATCCTCTACTGAGCTCAGCCAATGCCCATCTATTTCATAGTTAAATTATCTATTATCTTTTCCCATGTTAATAACTTTGCACTTTTCAAGGTTGAAAGTCATTTGCCACTTATGTGCCCAGGATAACAATTTATTTAAATCCCCCTGCACTTTAAAATTATCATCAATATCTTTAACTACAGCTGCTAATTTGGTATCATCCGCAAAAATTGACACTTTATTATTAACTGCCTCCCCAAGATCGTTTATATAGATGACAAATAATAATGGACCGAGAACTGATCCCTGAGGAACCCCACTGATAACATCCCTCCACTCTGACTTTACACCATTTAGCACTACCCTTTGCTTCCTGTCTTTCAGCCACTCAGCTATCCAATTTGAAACACCCCCACATATCCCAATCATTTTTAATTTATGAACTAGTCTCCTATGTGGTACCTTATCAAATGCTTTACTAAAATCTAAGTAAATTATATCTACATTCTCTCCCTTATCTACTTGATCTGTTACAAACTCCAGAAAGTCTAGTAAATTAGTCAAACATGATCTACCTGATCTAAACCCATGCTGAGCATCGCTGATTAACCCCTTCCTGCCTAGACGTTGGCAAATCCCTTTTTTAACTATTTTCTCAAGAATTTTACAGACTACAGGAGTTAGGCTAACCGGTCTAAAGGTATTTGGATCCTCTTTACTACACTTCTTGAAAATGGGGACTACATTCGCTCTCTTCCAATCATCGGGTATTTCTCCATATTCCAGTGACCTAGTATACAACTTCTCCAGAGCTATTGAGATACTTTTTACCCCTTCTTTAAGTATCCTAGAATGAATATTATCAGGGCCGGAGGCCTTGGTAGTATCTAACTCACCTATTAGTTCTTTTATCGTCCTCCAATCCACACTAATGGTAGTAAACACCTCTTTCCCTGACCCATGAGTACTATACATAAGATCTTCTTTCCAAGTTGCCCTAACATGGAAGTTCCAGAGGGAGATACGTGTGGGTGGACACAGGGCGTGTTTCGGCAACTGAGGGAGGGAAGAGAGGGAACCTATTTCGCAACTCTGTCTGACTCTTCATTGTCAATCATACCCGAGTGTGATAGTATCATTACAACTTAACCTCCTATAGTGGATGGTCAAGGAAGTAGAAGACGCTTGAATGTCGTTGGAGTATCATGGCTGAGTGAGGGGGTAAAAAACATCTGGAACATCGGAAAGTAGTAAATTCAAACAATTGGATTTACTATTGTTAGTTGGTGAAACAGAGTTTAGCCATTGCTGGTGATGTGTATTTAAATCTCCCACAAAAATAAAACAAGATTTATTATCTGATTCCTGAATCAAAGCCATCTTAGTTAGACAACAATCCTAAATATTATCGTCAAGGTCAGGGATAAGATATAAACTAAATATATAGAAGTTGTTCAGACGACTGGTAACCTTAACAATTTCTCGTGTAGATTGGACATGTAGATTCTTCTAAAGATCACAAACAAAAACTTACTAATGTACGAGTAGCTTGATGAGTTTCTTCTTTTAACTTTGCAATTGCACCTTTTGCTTTCATTTCACTTTCTGTTGCCACGTGGTTGTGTTCATTCATATGTTTTAATATTTCCTATCCATCTTTTTGGGATTTAGTATGTAATCTTGCCATGTACGATCGTTTTTCTGTTAATACACATTGCTAATAAATTTTTGTTTTGTCCTTGTTTTTTTCCATTTTGATGATATGCATATTGAAGGTCATCAATAACGATGTCTTCTCCACGTTCACTTTTAATTACAACCAACATTATTTAAGGGTAACATAATCTTTATAAAAGCGTTCAAACTGATCAAAATCAAATATGACTGTAGGATACTCGTATTGTTCCACATTTAAGTATCATTGAGTTGCCAGTTCGGTCTAACCCTACCTTGGCCTAATCTTAGAATTAGCCTGATTCTAGGCTTAATTTAATAAAGTAAACCCGACTTTTTATGCTGGTGGGATTTTAAAAAAGTAAATGAAAGTGAAGTAATTTATAAACTTTTCAAATTTGTAGGGAAAAAATGATAATTGTAACTATTTTTACTAAATTAAATCGCATGTCAATTTTCCTTACTGGCAATTTGTCTCACTGGCAATTTTCTCACTGGGAATTTTCCTTCCTCACTGCAAATTTTCTCACTGTCAATTTTACTAGCTCCGTAAGGACGAATCAGTGGTAGTAGTAGCATTTACGCGGCAGTGGCATGAATTCCTTGACGGCCAGCTCTTCCATAATCTCTTCTAAGGAGTTTTCCACCGGTTCCTTCACATAAGGCACCCCAATCATGAAATTTTTGGTAGAGTGCGGTGTCATCTTCACTGTCAAGCTTTTTTGTATATAAAGAGCACTAATCATGGCCGGCTTGTAAGGGTTCGACGCATTCGCCAGAATGTTACCTTCTGAGAAACGGCTGACTTTTGGCTCTCTACCAGTCAATCTAGCTAAAGCTCTCATTTGATGGAACATGTGCCTTTGGTCAACAAGCTGCCATTAGTCAAGCGTATAAATAAAAGGCGTTTGAAGCCTGTGTGCTAAAAATGGTAGGTAGTCTCTTAATGAGGGTCCCGATGTAATCGAGGTTCCGCTCAACACACTAACAACGTTGGTCTTCTTGGTCTTATCCTGTGTCTCAGCGGACGCGTCCCTCTCCTGAGGCTTCACATAAGGAGAGGGGTCCCTACACCTATTTGACTCCCCCCCTCTTTTTTCGTTTTAGAAAAAGAGGGCTGGGAGTGACCACGCTTCTCTCTACCTCAGGAAGATTCCCCAAGGCAGGACTGACCAGACTTAGCCATATTTTTCGCCGAGATGGAGAAGCTTCTGGGGGCAAGGGGATTACAAATGATGAAGGAGGTCCTTTCTCTTCTTATGAGTTATCAGGGGTTCGTGTCGCATCAGGAGAAACTTGCACAGGGCCAAGCTCCGATTTGGTGTTATATCGCACTGATTACAGGTTGGCTTCCCACGGAAGACCCTACTAACTGGGGTGGGGGCACCTTTGGGACCATATCCAACCTAAAGAGATGGTTTAAGGTGTCAGGTATCTCGACTGGGGCTCATAGGGCCTCTGGTCCGTCACAAACGTCACTGGAGCCAGCATGCCAACCTCCATTGCGAAGAAGGGAATAGCATGCATGCCGGTTCCCATCAAAGTGACAAACCTTAGGTTGACGAGGTATCTATGCAGGTCCCAGAGAACGACGCCGCCTCTTATCTGTGTAAGGTGGTTCACCTAACATCATCGAGAGGGGTGGGGGTGAACCGACACTGCTCGTCATTTGCCTTGGGAGCTCATGACAAAGAAAAGGAGGACCCGTCACTTGCGGAGAAGGACACTGAGGCAACTCTCCATATGGGTGTAATGGGAAGCCCCCTAACCCATAGATAATGGAGAGGCAGGAACGCCATCTTCTCAAGGAAATTCTTGGAGCGGCCCTTAAGAAAGCAGGTGCCTGCATCGCACAAGTGGAGCTGCCCGAGGGCAGCTCAAAAGATGGAAGAGGGTAAACCCTTTTGCCAATAATAGGAGAGATACGAGGGGCGGTCAATAAGTTTTTCGAATCGGTAGGGAAAAACAGAGGAAGGGGGATAGCTGTTTGTGGAGGTGTTAGGACAAGTTATGACAAGTCAGGACCTGCAGCCGCACGCTCCTACCTCGTCTATTTAAGAAGCAGTAGCTGATCGCAGATCGTCCGTCACAAATTTTTCTACAATGGAGAAGGTTGAGTACCACGCACTGATCAAATTTTTGACCAAGAAAGGCAAGAATGCCTAAGAGAATCCAGAATCAAAGGGAGCAGAGGGCGGCACAGTGAAGGCGATCCTTTACCGAGAAGACAGAAATAACGACACGGAAAAAAGGTTTTGAATTCCTGGCCGGGACTCGAACTCGGATCTGCTAATTGCCGGTCAGATGCTTTACCGCTAAGCTACCAGGCACAGTAACTATATTTCGCCCAAAGCGTTATCCCATAAAACCCAGTATCTCCGTAAGCGAGGAACCTCCAAGGAATTTTTATACCACATCCTCTTACCCGCTCACAATTTAAAGGCTCACTGTCCATGTCACTGCATCTTTCTTGCTGTATTCAAATTTATTTGAAAGACATAAAAAAATATGGCATAGCCCTGTGGTGGTTAGTAATCACCCGCAGATCCTGTAGTTGTTTTCTTTGTATGTGACATGGACAGTGAGCCTTTAAATTGTAAGCGGGTAAGAGGATGTGGTATAAAAATTCCTCGGAATTTCCTAGCTTAGGGAGATACTGGGTTTGATGGGGTAACGCTTTGCGTGAAATATAGTTACTATGCCTGGTAGCTTAGCGGTAAAGCATCTGACCGGCAATCAGCAAACCCGGGTTCGAGTTCCGGCCAGGAATTCAAAACTTTTTTCCCCTGGCGTCATTTCTGTCTTCTCGGTAAAGGATCACCTTCACTGTGCCGCCCTCTGCTCCCTTTGATTCTAGATTCTTCTAATGTCCCTCTCTCTTGCCTTTAAAAAAACTCCGGTTTCTTGTCTCATTTGCTCATTCGCGTCCAATTCTTCTCCCTCTTGTACTATATATATATATATATATATATATATATATATATATATATATATATATATATATATATATATATATATTATATATATATATATATATGCCCTTTTGGAGTTTTGGGGTTGAAGTTGGCTTAAGGTTCGACTTGGCCGGTTCGTGACGATAAATAGTTATGAATTCAGTGGGGATGGTTTACATTTAAATTTGCGGGGTCCTTTTAAACAAATAATTCAGAGTGCAGGTATCTGGTACAGGCTTAAGGTTGCAAAAGAAAGACAATAGTGAAAATATACCTTTACTAACAACAGAAGAAATAGAATTTGAATATACACAGATATAGGGTTTAAAGGAAATGATCGCACAGGCGAAATTTAATGTCGGCACGAGACACAGAAGGGATAATTATAGAATTAGTGGTCGGGTTCAGGTTGGTGATTAAAAGAAGATTTTAAATCGGGGTTCGCACACAAAGGGTAGGAAGATTCAGCTAGGTCAATTTATAGAATAATCTGTAGGCGTAAACGGTCGCAACTGCTTACGTGTTCGTTGAAAGGAAAGGCTTGTCGGGATACGATGACTGCAATGGGGAAGTTGGGTTACCTCACGGGGTAGATGAGCTAGCACACATAATTTGGCCTTCGGAGATGGAAATCTTCGCCAGATACTCGCCGATTGACTATGGCAGAGTTCATGGATGTCTATTTAGCCTTCGTCTTTGAATCGAAATCGTCGCTTTCTCCGATCGCAACGGACGAGAGTTTCCTTAGCTCGTACGCAGTATTAGGCGGAAAGTCTTGAATTGCTACACGCTAAGCCGAGTCGGCGAATTATATAGACGGTCTGCGGGGTGGCTTTAATGGTTTGGTGGGAGCTTTCACAACTCGTGCGATCTTGGGTAAAAGGCAGCAACTCCTTCGGGGGAACCGAGAAAGTTGGCGTAGAATGTTCGAAGAACTTCAATCTATGCTGGAGGTCAGGAAGGCTGCCTGGAAGGCAGCCTGTGAGGCGACGAAAATGTGTCCCTAAGGAAATACAGCTGGGTCGCAATAAAACGGCGTGGACCGCCTCCTCGCCGTAGATCAGCTGCGCTTTCAAAGCTCCATGCGGTGATCTCGAGACCACGTGGGTGTAGAATGGCACGTGGTCGCTCTTCGACCTTATTCTTCTACACTCATTTAGACATATTTTGGAGAAAACGATAAGGATAATTACACAGCTAGGGTGGATCGAAAAAGGGGGTTTTGCAAAAATTTCTAAATTAATTTTCCCACCCTGATTTTTCTGTGAACCCAGCATCAAAAACTAAGGTGTTAAAATTTCAGACTTCTAAATTCATATTTTCAGGTTCCTCAACGCAACTGAATTTTGGAAAAAAGAAAAAATGTCGGAAAATTCTATATATTTGTTTTCAAACTTCAAGTTGTTACATAAACATTTATGTCCTATACGGGGTATATTATTTCCATAAAACTTTTAAAAAATATATTTCCCTAAAACTTTACAATCAAATACTTCTACTTCCATTTTATGGAATAAAAATAATATATTAACTACTTGATAAGTTTTCCTTCCTTTTCTTCCGTTTGTTTCCATGCAACCTGTAGATTTTTATCATCATCACTCTGAAATAGAAGAAATTGAAAACTTAACAGTCGAATATTTAAATTTTTACTATTATTCAGTATCCATTTATTCAATGCAGTTATATTTTTAAGTGTTATTACCTTTCATTACGAAGTCCTTCTTGATACTAAATGATGGTATTTTTCTCCTGGACTCAATTCTACTCCTTATATAGCCGTCTTGTTTGTCTTCTCCACAAACTGCTAGTGACGTATCTGTGACCAGTTTGATGCATCTCTCGACCGCTTGTGTGTGCCAAGGAAACTTCGGAATATCCAATTTAGGTTGCTGACGGATCAATTCTTCAAGTTGATCATCAGAGAGCGTCCTCGTCAGCGGAAGTTCGGCCACAACGGTCTGCTGCCAATTAATTAGGTGGATGTTTATGTCTGGGATCTTGAAAGTGCGTATTGATTTCCCTTTATAATCTTTTCGTGCTTTCATAATTATTCTCCATGTGAATTCCCGGATATTATTTGTTTCATTTTGCAGCTTACAGACAAGAATGTTTTCTGCATGTGCAAAATAAGCATTCTTTTGAATCACTGGGGCAACTATATCTTTAATACGTTTGTTCATCACTTGCAGTGATTACATTGTCTTGAAGAGGTTGAGTGCTCCATCTTGCGAAGAAGTGTCAATTAATTAGGTGGATGTAGTCGTCAGTTTCAGTGTTTATGTCTGGGATCTTGAAAGTGAGTATTAATTTCCCTTTATAATCTTTTCGTGCTTTCATAATTCTTCTTCATGCGAGTTTCCGGATATGATTTGTTTCATCTTTCAGCATACAGAGAAGAATGTTTTCCGCATGTGAAAAATAAGCATTCCTTTGAATCATTGGGGCAACTATATCTTTAATATGTTTGTTCATCACTTGCAGTGATTGCATTGTATTGAAGAAGTTGAGTGCTCTATCTTGCAAAGAAGAGTTAGCTTTTATTTCAAACCAGCATGGTGCATGCGCCTTCATGGATTTCAGCGTGTCAGAAGGGTCGGAAGTCGAAAAATATAATCAAAGTATCCGATTTGCCGTTGTAAGCTATCGCGCACGCGACATTTTTCCAGGTGTCTTACAAACCATTTCAGCAGAACATTTACCTTGTGAGATATATAGAAAGATATCCAACAAATGCTTTTGATCGGTGCTCAGATTTGCTCTGTCAGCAGACGGCAAGTTAGTCGGAATTGGCTTGAATTCAACAACAATTAGAGTCTCACATTTATCCAGTTGTTTCCCTATAGGTCCATCGTTTTCCCATCCAAATTGTTGATGAGATGGCGCAATGGGAGCTCATTTGCATGCAGCTGAAAAAATAAACCAATGCAATGGTCTATTAAGATTTTCTTCTAACATTCTGATCACACCTCCTTTTTTTACTATATTTACTGCCGTTCCATCGCATCCCACAGCAACGAGTTCATCAGTTGCGATGTTATTTGCTTCTAGGTACGAGAATATTGCGTCGAATATAGCTTTTGCAGAACCTGTCTTCATTGTCAGATGTCCAAGGTATTTTGAACTAGTTTCTTCTATCATAGAGATGTGCTCTTGCATTATCTCCTTCTTGTGATGAGCTCCCTCCATCGTCTCAACAACAAATGTGCTATCTTTTCTACCATCAAAATAAATAGAATATAATTGCTTATCCTATCTAATTACTTGTGTAGTGTAGTGCGTTCTTTGACACGCTCTCTTCTAACTTTTGACCTGTCAACTACTACAGAAGTTTTTTGCCTTCAATTGACGATAAGTCCTTAAGGATTGAACTTGTTATTAGAGCTGCAGCTCGATCAGACACACCAGTGCGGTCACATGCCAACGCAAATTCTTACAATTTTTTTCGCTTAGATGGAGTCTTGGCGTCAAATCTTTTGTTTACTTCTTTGCGTTTCACGGATGAAGGAAGCTCATAGTCACTACCTTCGTCAGCAGATTCTGTTTTTTTTTGTGTTGGGTGAAGGAAATATCACTTCGATATTATCTTTCGAAGTAGATGGTTGATTTAAGAGACAATACTCACGATTCTTCCTAACTGCACTCTGAATATTTTTCTTTGATTGAATTAGATCGATATTACCTATTGCCATTTTCCTGGTTGTTCGTTGGTCTTCCAGAAACGTTTGCTCCAATGGCGGCACCTTCTTTTCTTTGCTACAAAACAGTTTTCAAAGCTATCGCATTTACAACACGAAATACGAAACAATTGTTCTGCATTCTTTGTAAAATCGTCACATTTCTGTTTGAATGATGTCACATTTTTCCTGCTAATATTTCTTATTAATGCTTGATATTTTGAATAATAATTAAAAATTCTTTTTCTAACTGCCTCTATTGACACACAAGGGATTGATGCCGTTTTCCAAATAGAAATTAACTTCTCCGTTACTAATGTGATAATTTGTTTAATTGGCCGGTCTTTTCTTTAGCGGTTCTTTTCCTCTTCTCGCTCAAACAAAACATATTTTATAACATCTTTATAAGTTGGCAACACTCGTTCACTAATGGCGCAGAGTGCGCCAAACAAAAGGATTTCAATTTCATGACGCGTTCTAGGTTTAAATGCCACAATTAATTATTGTTTTAATTTTTTTCTTACATATTATTTAGCTCTGAAATATAATAAAGCGTGTATAAATATTTATTGTACACTATAAATAACTGTTCTTAAATACAAATGGAAGAATTTTACCAAAACAATAGACACTAGACAGAGCCACACACACACACACACACATCCACTCTCAACGAGATCCTCCGCGCTACTGAATCATAATTGTCACGTACACGTATAATATGTCATTGAGGAACCTCTAAATAGGAATCGATTACTTTCAAATTTCGTTTACTTGTTCTTTTAAATACAATAATTATTGGTTAGGAAGTATCAATTCAAAATTCGAATTTAATTTTCAGATATAATCCATGAAAGTCAAAATTTAGAAAAAACGCATTATTTTCAAATTTCACTGGAGTTGAGGAACCTTTAAAAATTATTATATTCAAAAAATCCTTTTAGGTGTTTTAATTTGACAGATAGCCCCATAAAAAAACGTGGTGTCTGCCTCCTGGTTGAATACTAATTTTCTCGTTGTGCACTGAGAAATATTATATAAGGCTTCGCCGGAGATGATTTTGTTTACCGTCGGAAATGGGTCCCACTCCGATTCAAGACGCGGCGAGTAAAGGCTAGCGCCCTCTCGCTAATTTGGTTTCCGGGCTCCAGCTAGACTCGTCTCGCTTCGTTATCGCCCTGGAAGTTTACCGAAAGATGCCGGTTGAAGATTCGTTCGTCCGTGAGATACACTTTTAGGCTTCTTAGTCTGCGTGAATCTCTCACTCTCTGACACCTCCTCCCCTTTTAAGATGGGACTTCCGAAGGAAGGAACATCTCGAGAATTGGAAATAGGGGGCAATACTTTCGCTCCACGAAATAAAAGAACGCATTGTCAAATTCAAAAGGAATACAAAAACATAAATTCGCTTCACAAAAAAAAGGAAAACAGCAAAGGAATGCATAATACAAAATCACACACACAAAAACGGGATACAAAGTAAATGCCAAAAGAGACTAAAAAAATTTACATAGATCGAACATTATCCCAAAATAAAATTTAACATACAACAATCATGATTATAAACACTGAATTTTAAGGAGAGGGCTCATCTGTCTCGGTTCCAAAAATAATTGTAAAGTTTATTTACATTCAAAAAAAGGTACATCTTCAAATGGATAGGCCTCCAAACACTTGCGACATAAATCTAATAGAAAACCTACGGACCATCATGGAGAGAGATGTTTACGGAAATGGCAAGCAATTAACAACAAAATGACCTAATAGAAGCCACCCAAGATGTGGTAGAGAATGTTCCTGCTGATTGCATATCAATTCTGACATCATCAGTCGACAGCAGATTGTTAAAAATATTCAGAACGGTTCCATTGTTCAGGAGCTCTTGAACAGTTCTTTTCCTCAGCGAGAATAACCTCACCTGAACTGTGGGTTACCTGTGATTGGGATAGGTCTACGCGAGCACAATCCCGAATAAAAAAGCTGTGAGTGGGGTCCCACATTGGGTGGCTTTCGACAAACAGGATTTCCGGCAGACCTCTGCAACCTCTCACAGTCGATGGCCGTCCTGATTAACTCTTGCCTCCATCAATTCTGTGTAAGGCTAAGCTGTGGGGATAGGCCCAGCTCAAGCCCTTCTCCACATTAATCCACTCACTGTGCAAGCACAGCTCCACTCATCTTTCATCCTATTCTTTTTCTCATCTCTCATCTCTCTCTTTCACTCATCTCTCTCACTCTCTCTTTCATCTTATCCTCCCTTCATTAACTCTTTATCATCATATCTATAAATTCATCTCCATTTTCATTGAGTAGAGCTTGAATCGTCTTTGTATTTGAATGACAGCTATAACTTAAATGTTTCTGACTTAAATTTATGTGGACATATATATACAAAAATTATAAAACAATAGTAGCCTCAAGATTCACTTGACAGGGAATCTAAAGAATTCGGCTTAAGCTATCAGCCATAACATTCTCAGAGCCTTTTACATACCGTATCCTAAACTGGAATTCTTGGAAGAACAGACTCCAGCTCATTAATCTACCATTGTAATATTTCGGAGGTACGACAAGGGTTTGTGATCGATTTCGATTACGAATTCCTTTCCAATCAAATACCTGTCAAATTTCTTAATTCCCCATATCATAGCAAGAGCCTCTCGCTCAATCACTGCGTAGTTCTTTTCGCGCGGTAATAACTTTCGACTGGCGTAAGCGATAGGAAAACTCTCGTCATTGATTCCGTATTGAACTAAAACATAACCGATGTCGTCGTTGCTTGCGTCCGTCTGGATGCCAAATGGTTCAGCTGGATTTGGCAACCGTAATATGGGGGCCGACGCGAGTTTACCCTTAAGTTGTTTGAAGCTGGTGATTGACAGCGGAGTCCAAATTAGTAGTCCTGGGGCCTTCTTCTTCAGGATCTCGCAAAGGCGGGCAGAAAGGGTGGTAAAATTGGGGATTAATCGCCGATATAAGGAGCGGAACCCATGAATGACCTCAACTGCTTTTTGTTTGCGGGCAGCGGTATTTTTACGATGGCCTTCTATCTTTTCCTCCTGAGGGGCTAATTGATTATTCCTTATGCGGAAGCCTAAGTAATCTATTATATTAAAAGCAAAATGACATTTGCTCGGGCCAATTGTCAAATTATGATCCCTGAGCCTTTGCAGCAGCACTTGAAGAGTGGTCATGTGCTGGTCCCATTCCTTTGTAGCCACGTAAATATTATCTAAATAGAATTATACGTGGGGTAGCCCATATAAAATTTGTCTCATCATCGTATTATAGTTACTGCAGGTGGTGACGAGCCCAAATGGGAGCCAACAAAACTAGTAACCCTTTTTCAGTCGGGAAAGTGGTGTACTTTTTAATCTCATCCCACAATGGGATCTGGTAATAAATAGGCCTTACACAAATCCAGTTCTGAAATATACTTCGCTTTCTCAAACAGATGGAGATTTTGGTCGATAAGGGAAATCGGCTCTGCGTCGAACACGGTAACGGCGTTTAGTTTCCTAAAGTCGATGCACATCCTATAGTAATTATCGGGTTTATTGACCGTGATGACGGGGGAACAGTAATCGGATTTTGACGGCTCGATTATCTTTAAATTTAATAACTTCTCAACTTCGGTATTAAAAGCTTCTCTCAAATGCACGGGTTACGGTAGGTACGGCTTGGACCTAATAGCTTCTTGGTTGGTCAATTGAATATCGTGCTCAAACTGGGTAGCACAATCTGGAATATCTGAGATGACGTCACCGAATTGATTTAGGAGAGATGTGAGTTGGTTTCTGGTATTCGCTATCTTGTCTACGCATGTAATTTGTACTAAATTTTGGGGGTCCAGAGGGTAATTCGATCAATGGCAGATTCTTCGTCCATAGCCAATATTTGGTTAACTCCTGCGCGCCGATGATATTTCTTTAGAGGTTTATATGGAAAAGCTTCTTCTCCTTGGGTGTTTCAACCAAATAATCGACAGGACCTCGTTTCTCTATTATTTGGTAGTGTCCCTTCTATTGGCTGATCAGTTTGTTATTGTCGGTCGGGAGCAATAACATAACTTCCTCACCAGTCTTAAACCTTTGATCTTTGGACTTACAGTCGAAGTTAACTTCGGCATTTTGGTAGGCAATTTCGGTGCATTCTTCCAACCTCTGACGGAGTATGATGATTGTACCTCCCGATCTAATTTTTAGTTAGTGAAAAGTTCTTGGATAATGCTTAAGGGGCCTCGAACGCTCCTACCGTAAAGTAACTCAAATGGCGCGAACTCTAAAGGGCGGTGTGGTATATCTCTATACGCAAAAAAATCCACTGGCAGATAACGATGGCATTCTCTTGGCTGCTCGGCGCAAATCTTCTGCGGAATGTCCTTGAGATTCCCATTCAGCCTCGCACATACCATTCCCGGCGGGATGAAATGGGATGGTAAATAGGGGCTTTACCATGAGTAATTTTTCTACCTGCTACATCAAATGGGAGGTAAACTGATGGCCTCGATCAAACAATATTTCCTTCGGTAATCCAACACGGGAAAATATGGAGATAAGAGCTTCGGTACACGGAACGCTGTCGATCTCATTGAGGGGGGCAGCCTCAGGGAACCTGGTGGCAAAATCGACCAGAGTGAGGACATAACTTGCTTTCACTAGATAATAGGTGGATTAGTCCAACCAAGTCGATTGCCACTCGGGAGAAGGGTTCTAAGATTACGGGGAACACATAATGCTCGAGAATCGGTGGGACTTCTCTCGGAGCATATGCGGTAGAGGAGGTTATCTTTAACGATGAAGGAAATTAATTTGCCACCTCTAATGGACTCTTGCGTCTTATTTTGAGCTTTCATCCACAGAGGACAAAGGGATTCACACTCCTGTTTCCTAGCAAAGTCCTCGTTTGCGATATTGCTATATTCTGAAGCACCGGCGGTTCCCAGGGGTGTGGGTGAAGAAACTTTGGGGCTCTGCCCAATCAGAGCGGCACAATACTTGATGGGGGCTGCCACTACTTCGGCCCAGCTACTGAAGTAGGCGCAGTCTATATGGCAATTAACGATGGAAAACCGATTAGCGCGTCCCAGGTAATCATGCACGATGGCGAACCGATCGTGATCCGGAGCTACAGGTGGGAGTAACTTATCCGATACCACGATACACGTGCAACCGGTATCACGGACTAGGGTGGAGATACGGCAGTCGTTCACCGTACCAGTCTCGAACTGAAGCCCCCCAGGGGTGCTTTTGTTGAATAAAAAGTTCACCTGGTGACCAGTGGGACCTGGTTTGTTCGAAGAGAGAGGAGTTTCTAGCTGAGATGGGGTCTGAGAAGGAGTAGAACTCACCCGGTGCACCTGGTGGGAATAGTTATTCCTCAAGTGAGTTTTGAGGGCAATTTTTCACATGACCCACGATTCCACAAGAATAATCCTTTATAGTCTCTTGGGGAAAGCTGACGAAGGGGGATTAGAGGAGAAAGGCTGGACTTCGCGTTTGACGGGTGTTCGAACAGGCTTCTGCTTGGAATGGCCTGTCATCTTGACCAAATTTTCCTTGTTTTGAGGAACGAATTTATGCTTATTTAGCTTCGATTTGGGAGAAGATGGTTCCATTTTATTTCCTTCTTTGGGGTAGCAATTGTGGCTTGCTGCATAGACGTCAGCCTCTTCTATGCACTCCTTGAAACTACTGCATCTTCTGTCTGATGAACAATCTGATTTCTGATGGAAGTGATACCAAAAGTTGGTCCTTAAGAATAAGATTGATCATAGCATCGTAGTCATGGGGCACTTTTGATGCGTCAAGCCAGAAATTAATGTACTGTTGTAATGTGTACGCGAACTGTCTGAAGATTGTTTGCCTGAATTCTGGACTGTCTCAACTTTGCATGGTAAAAATCCGTTGTCATATTATAGGCGGCAAGTAGCTCGGCTTTCATCGATGAATAATCAATTTTTGCCTCTGGGGGAAGGGAAATAAAAATATGCCTCAGGTGGGTGTTCAGTAGGGGCAACAAATTAGCTACGCCGTCTGATTCTATGTCCCAGTGATTTACTTCGAAGATCATCTCGAAGTGGGTTAAATATGAAGCGAAGTCTTCCTCTTCTTTGAAGACAGGCAGTTTGACAGAGGTGGGTTGCTGGATTCCAGTCCCCGAAATGATGGATAGGGTTTCGTTTCTCACTCTTGTCATCTCTAATTCATGCAAGCGAAAAGAATTATCTCCCGTTCTTCTCTTTCTTTCTCTTCTTTTCTCTCGTTCCTTCTCTTCTCTTTTTCATCTTTTCGCTCTTGCTTCTCTCTTCCTCCTGGATATAGGACATTAGGTCCTTCCCAGTTAGACCCAGAGATGCTCCTTGTGCCTTGAAACTTTTGAAGGAAGACATGATGTCTTACCTGTTTGCACTTAACAGAAAAAAATAACGCACATACGACAATAGGATGCAGCGAGTCTGTCGAACCCGAATCACCCGTGTTTTACTTAACGCAGTTATGATCACTGACGGAGGAGCCAATGGGTTTGACGTGACCCAGTAGTAAACACAAAAAAGAACTCTCTTAATTCGTACGCTGCGAATTCTGTGATTGAGGCGAAGAAGGCTTAATGCCTATCCTGAGGTGCGTCAAACAAATCGAACAAATACAATTTCTCAGAATCTTTCAAATGGTAGAGTATACGCGGCCTAAAAAACAGATATAATATTCCACTTGGAGGGAGGGGAATAGTGATGCACAGTCACAATAATCACAAAGTAATTAATTTAAAATATTCACCGGGATCGAGTATTTAAATTTGAAAATAGTTTAGGAAGAAAATTATTGTTTCCTTGATATCCTGAACCACAATCTTAAAATACTTAAAATGCACAGTCACAATAATCACAAAGTAATTAATTTAAAATATTCACCGGGATCGAGTATTTAAATTTGAAAATAGTTTAGCAAGAAAATTATTGTTTCCTTGATATCCTGAACCACAATCTTAAAATACTTTAAATAAAACCTTTTAACGACCATTAAAAACCTGAAACCAGCTTAATTATATATATATATATATATATATATATATATATATATATATATATATATATATATATATATATATATATATTATATTATGCGGTAGGTCAGGTAGATTTCACTGACCTTCACAGGTATTCGAGTGCGTGTATGCCGTTGGACGACTTAGAAAATAGATGTATAGCTTTTTACGTGGTTTGGGGATTTAAAAAAGGGAAAGAAAAGTAACCTTTACTATTATAAAAACAAATAACAGAATTTAACAATAATTTATACACTATGGGAAAACTAATCGTACAGCAAAGGAATTAATTTACAATGAAAAGCTTCAGTACGAGCTATGAGTAGCACAATATTCACTCGAGCGAAAATGGGAGGAGATTAGGGAGTGAAGCTTCGTAGTCGGAAAGCGTAAGGCTCTTCAACGGTGATCGAGAAAAAGGCAATAAGCTTACGATTTTCCAAGAAGGGGGAAGGGGGCCTGGAGTGGTAGTTCAATGGAGTGCCCCTGCAGGGCACGGAGCGAAGCGCGTATTCCAGAATGAGTCAATGATAGTCGTATTTCTGAACAACTGATTTCTTGCCTGCGAGTCCTTAGAGTAACAGAAAGGCGCGTTTGTCCTTAGGCTGATTCCAATGAATACTGGTGATTACTGCTTGGATACCGCGTGAGCAGGGCTTGCCTCCTGGTTGGTTGAATACTAATTCGCTCGTTTCCGCGCTGGGAAATATATAAGGCTTCGTCAGAGGCGATTTTGTTTGCCGTCGGAAGTGGCTCTTACTCCGATCCAGGACGCGGCGAGTAAAGGCTTAGCGCCCTCTCGCTAATTTGGGCTCCAGGCTCCAGCTAGACTCGTCTCGATTCGTTATCGCCCCGGAAGTTTACCGAAAGATGCCGTTTGAAGATTCGTTCGTACGTGAATCTATCTCTCTCTCTTTGACACGGCCCAATATTGACCACTCCCGCTGGGGGCGGTTTGATATGCCCAACCCTCTTAGATGGGGGCAAGGGATGGCAGGGCCCCTTCAGTCCGTGCCATGTAACGTCCTGCACTCGTGCATTCTGACTTTACAGTGGGCCGGCGTACCTGCCCTCCCCCCCTCTCTTCCCCGACGGATGCCGGTTCGCTGGCCCAAGACGAGACGACTCAAGCTACCTCGGATAGGATCCGCGATGTCTTGGGGATGGATGGCTACTTGAGGGGCCCCAAGAGATGGACATGGTCCCTGAGGTAACCCAGGAACAGACGGTAGGATCTTCCATGTGGTCGAACCGGGGCTCGGTGCAAAGCATAGATCCCGAGTCCGCCCTTGTGCAAGCTCCTCAGACGGCTCGGGTCCCCGAGGCCTCACAAGGAAGGGAGAAATCTCCTCCTTCGGCAAAGACCTTCTCCATTTAAAAGAAGGATCGTGCTGGGGGAAGAAGCGGGTTCATTTCCCACCCTCTTCTAAAAAGAAAATAAAGCATAAGAATAAATAGACTAAGGACTCCTCTCCCTCCGCCGAAGCCACAGGGACGGACGGGGCCGCTGCCGTTTCGGTATACAACTAAGCCAAGTTCGGCACATCCGGCCCCGTTGCTCCCCCAGGTGGAGAGTCCCAGGCAAATAACAAAAGTTCGCTGAGCGGAGCCTGGATTACGTCGGGGCCCCTCATTCAGAAATTACCTGGTGTTTTAAAGCCTGCTGGATTCAGACGCTTTCTCGTAATTCGCTCCACTGATGGTAGCAGTTAGCTAAGGGCAACATGATCCATCAAGGAGAGCACTAGCTATCGTGATTGGTAGAGAGCCAAAGTGACCAGTTTCTCGTCGAGAGCATTCTGGCGAATTCGTTGAATACCTCCGAGGCGGCCATTATTAGTGCTCTTCGGACACTTAGTTGTACGCCAGTGAGTGTGACGCCCGACTCGTGAAAGGAGTGGTTTATGCGACAGAACTCGTGGACTACTCCATAGATGACATCACCATGGAGCGGTCAAGGTCGAACGTGTGATGAGAAAACAGGGAGTGGTCTCGAGACCCACCTCTTAGTGTCCTTAGATTCATAGGAGGAAACACCCCTGGAGTTGGTCGTAAGGCCATCTTCCGGGATCCTAAAGCTGCTCACCCGAAACGAGCAAAGCACCAAAGGAGCTTGTTCTCCTACACCCACACCGAGTCATAGGCTGTGCTACTCGAAGACGGTGGTCACCGCCTCCGAAGCCTCGGTGTGGAGGGAAGAAAAGACTCGCATGGCGAGCCCAATCTCCCTCGATAGGTCCTTGAAAGCGACCTCACATTATCTGGCCAACAGCGCCCGGAGGTGGCTCCGGGAAGCGTACGGACATTCCCGTTAAAGTTTTCTCTTTGAAGAGGGCTCCCGCATCTCCTTCAAGCCTCTCAATGGGGTGCGTCTGGAAGTGGGGGACTTGCACTATTTCCTTAGTCTTGTATTTGACTGACCCCACACCGGGGAGGCTCCTATTCGCAGCTTTAGGGTCTCTTGTACCCACGCCAAGAATATTCTTCTTTCCGTAATGTTCAGCGCCTGTGGCGCTGATAGAGCTACTGCCTTACTTTTTTATCTATCCTTTGTTCGTTCGAAGCTCAACTACGGATGCGAGTTTTATGAATTCGCAGTCGATCGTGTATTGTGGAAGGTGGACTCGATCCACCACATTTGGCTGCTAGTACCTTCCGCACTTCCCCCATTGAGAGCCTACTTTTCGATTCTGGGGAGATGCCACTCGCTCTGCGCCGTGCACAGTGCATTATCCACCCGTACGCGCGAGCCCGGCGCCTTCCTTAGTCACCAACAGCAATCACTGCATCTGCGGCCTGATCTCGACGGTGCCTATGCCGCCGAGAGACGCCAGTCATACCCTAAGCTCTTCGGGTTTAGTTAGGGTCAGGAAAACGCTCGAGAGCTAGGCATAGCTCTCGGGCTGGTAGTGCTCATGGTTCTGCCCCGGACACCACCATAGAAGGTACCACCTTTGGCTATTTGTCGCCACGCCTATGCTCCAAAAGATTCTAGAGCACCGGGAGTATTGCGTTCGACCTTTTTGGAGCACACTTCGAGTCACGCTGGAACCGTGACAGTGTATACTGATGGCTCCAAGTCCCAAGAGGGGGTCGGTTACCACGCGATATCACCTCTGTTTGAACGCAGCGGGGCTCTCCCAGTCGCTGCCTTTTTTCTTGGACGATCTGGTGGCAATACACCGCTCATGGAAACTCTCCACACGATGGGAGCGAGGGGACGCCTCCCAATCTTTATATCTGAAATTTTGCGAGATCGTCGATTCTACATAAGGGAAGGTGGAGCTCTCTCCGGCCCAATAGAGTAGGAATAGGGTGTCCCGCAAGGAAGTGTCCTCAGTATCACACTCTTTGCCCTCAGCATCAAAGGCATCACCTCGGTGCTGCCAGAAGATGCTCTCGCCACGCTCTATGTGGACGACCTTTCCTCTAAGTGGTAGACTCGCACCGTTTCCTTGGTCTTGTATTTGACCGATCCTTCACCGGGGAGACTCATATTCGCAGCCTTATGGTCTCTTGTACCCACGCCATGGATATTGTTCGTTCCGTGACGTTCAGCACTTAGGGCGCTGATAGGCTACTGCCTTACTTTTTTATCTATTCTTTGTTCGTTCGAAGCTCGACTACGGATGAGAGTTTTATGCATTCGCAGCCGATCGTGTATTGCGGAAGGTAGACTCGATTCACTACATTTACCTTCCCCTGGCTACAGGTGCCTTCCGCACTTGCCCCATTGAGGGCCTACTTGTCGATGATGGGGAGATGCCACTCTCTCGCACAGTGCATTATTCGCCTGTACGCGCGAACCCGGTCCCTCCCTCAGTCGCCAACAGCTCTCACTGCACGCACAGCTGATTTTGACGGTGTCTATGGCACCGAGAGATGCCAGTCATACCCTAAGCCTATATAGCTCTCCGGCCGCTGGCGCCCCTGGTTCTTCCCAAGATACCACCTTTGACCTTTTGTCGCCACGCCTCTGCTCTCAAGGTTCTATACTGCCTGGAGAATTGCGTTCAGCCCTTTTAGAACATACTTCCTGTCATGCTAGAACCGTGTCAGTGTATAAGAGAGGGTCGGTTTCCACACCGTATCTCCTCTGTTTGAAGTAAGCCAGCTGTTTGCAATACACAGCATGGTACAGGCGATAATGCGATGTGCCCGGTTTGGAGACCGGATTGTGATTTATAGAGACTCATAAAGCACCCTGAGTTTTCTCGGGGCATTGGAATCTCTGCATCCCCTGTTTCGCGATATCCGTGACGCGACGTTTTTGGCGAGCCGGGCGGATGTCGAGATTATCCGGACTGTTTGGCAAAGAAGATGGGAGACGGCCTAAGGGAACTTAAAGTTGCCTACCATTGTGCCGCGACTGTCCCCATGGACCTATCCCCCAATGCTGTGACGGCTTCAGGTTGCTTTCTGTCGTCTCCGAATTGGACACACACGCGGGACGCACCGCCATTTAAAGGGGCGCTCGCCTGCGCCTTATTCCGACGACCGCGTCGTCCCCCAAACTGTTTCGCACGTTCTTTTTGAATGTCCCGGTCTGTGTGATCTCTGCGCACGTTACCTGTACCGGGACGACTGGGTTCGCTACCGCTTATCCCTTGTACTTGGGACTCGTTCATGCGCACAGATTTGTGGACTATACAACATTTTGGAGAAGGTTCGCCTCCTCCACTTTATTTGACTGCTTTTTTGTAGTTCGCATATTCCAGCGCCGGCGGGAGGGGGTCCTACTCCCAACCACGGAGTGCGCTTCCTTTCTATTTCTTGTTTTTTAGCCTGTGCTTGGCCTTTCTTTCTTTTTATCTTTATTTGTTATCCACAGATTGTTATTTTATTTTTTTATCTAGCTAAGTTGTAGGCTCTGTTGTGAGTACGGAGACGTTTGGCCTACTAGGCAGTCGCCAGATGGGCTCTCAAAAAAAAGAAAAAAATTCTGCGCTTTTGTTGCTTATACCGTTTATGTTAGTTGTAAGATGTGTTTGTCTCAGTAGTGTCTTGGGGCGCGTGGTGTTGGAGTGGGATGTGTTCTGGTAAGGAGAGGTGTGCATTTGATGGGCCGTGAGCCGTGTTAGTTTGTGCATCAAGGGCGGCTGGGTGATTGTTTTATGGTTGGTGTGCTGTGATTGATAATGCCGTGTGGGTGATTCCTGAACTGAAAGCCAGTAAAGCGTGCGGTGTGATGAGGCCAGCTCCTACAGCTTGCACCATGGGTTGCGGCTTGGCCGCATTTACAGTCTCCAGTAGGGAGATGTCTGGCGTGCGCCTGGGTTTCGTTATCCCCGATTTGAGTTTGTTTGGCGATGAGGCAAACTTGTTGTGAGAGCTGGAAGGTGTCGGGTGTAGGAATGCCCATCCCGGGCCGCCCCCCGTGAGATCCTCAGAGTCATGAGGATTGATACGGTTTGGCCGAGAGCATCGGGTTGGCTTGAAAGCGTCGTCTTGGTGTTTCCCCCGTAATTCCGTACCGCTCTTCAAGTTGGGCCTTCGACCGTCCACTGCTACCACTCGGAGAGGTCTTCAACATACTCATTCCTTGAAGATATTAAACAGCCATGGCTTCAGTGCACACTATTGCCCCCCCCCTCCACCCACGTGCATCATACAACTCGTTCCCTCCATGTGGAAAGAGAGGAACGACGAGTGGGTTAAAGGTATTTAAAGTCTAAGGATTTGAGTGTGCTTGTGCCTGAGTGGTATGAGGTGGTAAGAACTTTTGAAGAGAATGTGGGTGTGTGTGTGTCATTGTGTGAGAATAGTTGGAAGACTGTTTGCACACACAGGTGGTTGATTATGTGACAGTGTTTGAAAAAAGTGGCTACCGAGGAGGGGGTGGATGATTATGGGGTATAATAGGATAGAAGGGGTTGTGCTAGGCGTCTTGTCCCCATCGATGAACCCTGATATGCGGGGACACGCAGCGCCCCACCATTATGCAGGGCTTTTGACGAGGAAAAGTGAATGGGGGCAGGGGGAGTTTTATTTTTTTATTAAATTTAAAGCCAAAACCAACGAGGGCAGCTCGAACAACGCTTGCGAAGATAAGATCTGTACATAAAATGGTAAAGATGAAGTGAAACTGTGTGGGAGTGACACAACTGCAGATGCCCTGTAGGCACTGGCGCCAGGAATGCCTGCAATCAGATGACAGCTGCAGTATGCTGACTCATCTGCAGCTAGCACCTTCCCGGGGTGGCTAAGATTACAGTGGCACTCTGTATTGCGTTCCAATTTCTTGGACCTTGCGCCGTTTCACGCAGGAGGCGGAACTCCAAATCCGAAGATGAGGTCAACTTATTATACGCTTTCTCCCCCTTTTCCGAATCCCGTGGAGCTCGTCAGGGCGCAGCTGATCCCAATACTCATCTCGATCGCATAGATTACGCTCTGCTGTTCCCGATTAGGGCAACACATTGTGGTTATATGGACTCACAAAGCGCACTGGGTGTGCCCTCGAAGCAATGGAATCTCCTGAACCTTATTGTGGTGACGGCTTAGTCTTCCAGAATGTCCGGCACTTTCTTGTCGGATGTCCCGGTCTAGGAGATCCCCGCTCGCGCTCTCCATCCCGGTACCGAGAAGAACCTCTTTTTTTCCCCTTCTACTCGGAACGAGTTCGTGCACTCCTGACTATGGACTCTTCTACTTTTAAGATGAGGCGGGCCTCGAGGTGTGCGTGCTCGGCCTCTTCAATGGGAATTTTAGTTTTTCTTTTAATATGGCCTAAAAATAGGCTAAATACATACCAGGGTGCACACTGAACCTGTTGGTGTGTGGGATGGGGGCACTTCCCTAGGGCTGTCTACCTGGGACTTTGCTCCAGCTACACCATCAACTTCTGGTAGTAGTTTTAGTAGCATTGATGCGCGCGTACTACACTGTGGAAAATCTGGGCGTCGTAAAAGGTGACCAAATATGACTATGGTATAATAATCCCATGGTGAGTTATAAATGGCTCTAACATAGGTGGGATTTCGCTCGCTCGACCCAGGCCCCCCCTTGTGGGAATTCGCTTGTGCGGCCAAGGGTTCCCCTTTATCTCTTAATATCCACCTTTTATTCTTTGGTATCGGCGCAATACCTTAATTTACTTTTGTTCCTAACACCAATGCATAACGACGTTGGATTTCTAGCGTATAGGTGCGCTGGGGCTCAATTCCTACCATCGTCAAGAGCTGAATTTTTGCGGATGATTTGTGCCTACCCAGGTAGAGGAGGGGCGTGTGTGTGTCGAACAGCGAATTAACTGCCGCTGTTGGACAAGCCAGTGCGGTGGTTGTTGATGTTATTTTTTGATGGTGACTGTATCCAAGCCTTAGCAGGGCAATCTGTCTGTGACGTGGCATCGATGTTGTGTTGTCATAAAGAATGGAGCGAAGGCGGGTTTGTTTTCTTGGTAGTAGGGAGTACCACATTACCAGATCACCCACTCAACATCTTATTGGAGGATCTACAATTTATGGACTTCCATCCGACAATTCATCATTCCCAATGTTTCTTAACTTCGCTTTTGGTGGGAAGCGGTGCTGTGTCGTAGCGAAGAACTAATCGGGTGGGATCTACGAGCCCTGACTACGGGGACTTTTCTGGTCGCAACTCGAGGGGTAAAGGGTAGGGGAATCCTGAGAGAGGTAAAAGAGAGGAACGAAGTGAGTTTGAAGGGACCCTTGTTTATTATTATTATTAGAATGGCCGTGTTATGTAGTAGTGGTGGTTCATCATCCTGCCTTTATCCAGTCGGACCCCGGCCGGATAATGAAATAGACATAAAAGTCGGACAATCGCTTGTGAAATCGAGGGCCTCAGGGGCCAGTCCTCTTATGGGGGTGGAGGGGGCAGGAAGTATTATGTTTTGACACCAGAGTTCAGCGTTCATGTGCAACCTTCGTCGCCCCGGGGCAGGGGGAGCTGTTCAGCCTCAGAGGTATGTGGATATAGATACCCATCGGCAGAGTATGTATGTTGTCCTGCGAAGACGGGAGAGGAAAGAAAGCAGTGTTGTGATTGGCTATGTGTGTGATCAGGAGTGTAAGATCTACCCACTCCAGCGCAGCGCGTCCACCAATTGGTAGCCAGATATCTACGTCCGCTGACGTTTGTGCTCGCTTTGCCGGGATCGAACCCGGTACCGCGACGTGGCACACTAATCCCATATCCACTCGCCGTGATGGTATGTGGTTAGTATAGCAATTAGTAGCCACCTTCACACTGCATCGGAGTGAGGAGTGTTCCCCAGGCGTGCCCGATGCAGGAAGGTGGCTACGTATTCCTGCATCCACTGTATACAAGAAATGCCAGCTACCCAAGTTAATTATCTGGGTAGAATGATCTTAAAAGTGAGAGATTTCGTCAGGCTGGGACCTCAGGGCGTTGATCGAGGTGAGAAGGCATATATAAGGGGCCCCTTCGGGAAGGCCGACGAGTCCCTCAAAGGGTTGCCACCAACACGCGAGAAAATACCAAAATGTGGGAAAGGATGAAATAGGTAGGAACGTATGAGAATTTAATTACTAGATGTGATTTTGCAAATCTTGATAGGCGATTTGCTTTGGGAGTTTTCACATTAACCCAAATCACTCAACCGTCATTTCCATGTTGTACTTAGGGAATGGCATGAAGCTGGGGTTCCTCTCCTGACTGGCGACAATGAAAGCCTGGTTATAAATAGCAAACGCGCTGCAATTGAGGGTGTTACCATGGTGACGTTGTCCCACATTTCGATGGCTGTTCCCAGCTGTGGTGAGGTGATATCCCGTATTCGTATTTAGTCGCTCCTTAGTTGTCTGTGTTTAGGAAATAACGAATTTTGCCTTAAGGACACACGGGACCTTGAATAAAAGCCGTCATCATTTTAACCCGTTTAATGCCATCGTGGCAAGATTCAAATACCTTGCCCCGTCCCAGTTAATATATTTGAATTCAAAGATGATTGGACGCGGTTGCGACTAAGTTGGTAGTGAACGTGTTAACGGTGGACATGACAGTTGCGTCATCAATTCAACCTTGAAACTTACCAGATAATGTCATTATATCTTCACACTTGATGTTTAGATTTAGTGATTATTACTGCTTTAAGATGAAGGAAGGCTGGCTGATAGGTCCATAGTTATCTAGGCTCCCTCCCTTGCAGAATGTGCTTATTTGAGATGAGTATAATTAAAATTTCTTTCAGTAAACTTTGCTAAAGCCTTAAGTTACTAACCTTTTTTAAATTACGCGTGGCATTCTATTAATATCTTGCCTTCCCAGGTGAAGTGAACTTCAATATAGATTTTCAGTTTTCTTTTTCGCTGTTTTGGAAATACTTTCTTAGTTTTATTTGAGATTGTCGTTGCCATTGCAAATTCTTATAATAAAAACGGGGTCTTTTTTTCAGTTTCCCCCCCAATCATAATGGATTTGCTTGAACGTCGAGGTGTTCTCCGACGCTACCCTTGGATTAGCGCCCCTTTGCAAGTCGCCCTTTGCGGTGTTTTCCTGACTGTGGCCACTCCCGCCTGTTGCGCCCTCTTTCCTCAAAAGGCATCTATTACTGTCGAAAAACTAGAGCCCGACGTTCAGGTGAGTCCCATCCGTATTTAGGCCTATTGTCAGATAACTTGGCGCCAACCAACCTTCAATTACAAGCGTTTTCCTCACATTGGGTCGGTGTGCATTAACGCGAATAAAATTACCCCCACACCTTATGGCTATATTAAGCACTCTCTCTCCATCCTCGTTTTTTTTGTGATATTGACCCCTCATTGCGATGGGGTGTCATGTCATGTACAAACACGTGCCCCATACCCACCGTAACTACCACACTAAAACACACTATCATCATCAGCAACTTCCATACGGTATAGTCGCCGCGCATCAAACTCTAAAAACTAGACGCACCATTAAGATTTTGTGTTGCTCTCTCAATGTGAGAGCGTACCTAAATCGATGATTGAAACTGCTTGTGTGTGAATGGGGAGAGGTAATATTAATCCAAAAAATGTGCCAATTTATCCGTAAATGGTGTGAAACTGAATTTCGGTGCCTTTGGAGTGTAGTGAATTGAATGTAAACACGTCCTCCGTGCGGGCCCATAGGTCTCTGAGTCAGGAAATAGTATATTATGAGGTTGTGTCAATCAAGGAGAGGTTTTTTTATCCTAGAGTTTGGTTGCACCTGGTGCATGTTGGTATTTGGGTGAAGTATAACACAGATATCGTTGGATGTGAATAAGTAGGGAGAGAGAGTGGAGCCTCAGAGCACTTATGAAAGGTAAAGGTTAAGTAGATAATTTTGATAGTTTACTGGTGTGAAAGCATGAGTATTTGAGGAGTAAAAACATTACATTGGAGTAATGGTGATATTTTGAAGTTGGTACAGACATTCGCAACAAATGGATCCAGAAAGTGTTGAAAAGCTGTATGATAGAATAAACAAGAATGGTGTCAACTGAACTAGTGGAGACCTATGATCGGTCTATTTTTGAGAAACTTGTAATAAAGTATGTACTTGGAGAGGGAGGGGGCTATTTTGCTCTTGGGGTCGTACCTAATGTGACGAGATACCTAGTCGTTGGCTACCATAGCGACCAAAACTTTCGTAGTCTTGTTTTTTCTATCCTTTGGCATTGATGCTTTCCTACTTGGTTATGTGAACTGAGGTGATGGCTGTGATTAGAATGTACCAGTCAATGCTGCTACCTCGTTGTGCATTTTTCCAATAAACAAAAATCCTAGATTTAGTATGACTGGCTGGGAAAAGGGACCCCATTCTTTATACTTCTCCTGAGATTGGCTTGAATCGAAAGGGCTCCTGGAGCCTATTTAATATGTAGTACATGGGTGCCATATAATGGCCTTTGTGCAGGGACTGAAATCTGAGATTTCTGGAGAGTTGGGGGATGCGTTCACATCGACGCTAATAATGCGTCTTTTTTTGTGGGGGGGAAGGCTTTTACCATCAAATGACCTATGCTTATGTAGGTTCTTCACATCCAAATTTTAATCAAGTGTTTTACTTTTTTGTTTTTCAGGAAAAGATCAACCAGCTTCCAAACCCACCTCTAGTTGTTTACTACAACAAAGGGTTGTAAGAAAGAATTTTGTTGTAGATGGAAGAAGTTACCAGTTTCGTTCGATTCATCCGTCACTGAACCACGTTAATTGTTCTCTCAAAATTATATTATTTCTTTTCAATTCTATCACCCGTTCTTGTCATTCCTATGGCATGGCGCCTGCCAGCGAGGAGCGCATTGGTATGATGATTATGATATAACTCTTAACTGGGAACTGCAATGATGGTTAGTTTCAATGGTCAGTTGCTGCTGATGGTCAAACATGTACAAAGGAACCCCCATTATTTTTATAAAGAGAAGAGCCCTCACCCCACTCCAATTTTGTTTTCGATGATGTGGTTTAAATGTTTTCACAATAGTTGGAAATTAACAAATAGAGTACAATTTGTTTCTCATTACAACCTTCAAGACTTCTCCTGCACTGCTCTCCCACGACACGGGATCGGCATTAAAGGGTTGCACTCACTGCAAGTTAATTAGCTTCTCAAAAAGACACTTGCACTTTTATCTCACCTATTTAATAGCTGGAAGTAGTGGCGGATCCAGGATAAAAATGGGTGGGGGTGGGGGGCGGCTATCCTGATTTCCTCCCTCTGAAGAGTCTGAGAAAAGGGTTCGAACATTAATAATAACAGTAGTTTTGAGTGATCAGTTCAGGTATAATACTGTATAGTACTGAATTTAATAATTATATTTGAGATTTACCTCTACTTTAGACATGCATCATATAAGGTACATTCGATCGCAACAGTTTAAAAAAACATTTTTTATATATTACATATATTACATAGTCTGAATAGCAAAATATTATAGGTATTGCTTAGAGAAGGAATATAAACAAAGGATCTAAAATTGAAGGGGGGGGGCTTCAGCCTCCCATCCCACCCCTGGATCCGCGCGTAGCTGGAAGATTATGATAATCAACAAGCAAAGGTTTAATTATTTTCGTTGAATAATGAACGTTTCATTTAAGACATCAAAGAAGGCATTTAAAGAACTAATGAGAGGTCATTTAACATTATAATTCTCATTATGTCACGTTATAAATATTACCTGCAAGGTGTTGTTAGGCGGAACATGGAAACCATGCTGCAAACAACACCTAGAGGATTCCCAGCCTTCCTTTTTTTTAAACTTACTTTCGGCGTGATACGGACTCGTTTCGATTACGCTTTCAATTCAGCGTTCGGCGGAAGAGGGGCGTATTCAACATTTGATAATTTTGCCGCAATACGCGCTTAAAGATTCTAGGCACTTTAGATCAGCTTTTCTATTCATGGTTAGCCGTAAGTAATTGTAAATGTAGGACTACCTTATACTGAAGTAAAATAATAATATTTATTCAGAATCTATTACAGCAAAAATAAAGTTTACAAAAACATTGCTGTATTTATTTTCATAACAAATAAATAAAAATACTATACATTTTTATGCTATATTCGAATCATTGTTAGGTATTTAGGTGGTGGTGTCCATTATATCAATGTTCATCAAAACTCGTATCGTTTTGTTTGTCGCTTTGGTTTATTTCTAGTTTTCTATAAAATTTCTATAATACTCTGCTGCATTTATCAGCATCAATTCAGTTAAATCTCTTTAGATCTTTCATTTTCTCTTTTGTTATTGTCAGCATTTTAGAATACTTTGGCTCGTTTATTGACAATATTGTTTGTGTAACTACCGACATATTCTTCTCCACTATTTCGTTTACGCTTTGTTATGTCTCTTTTCCATTGCTGTGCATATTTAGATTGCTTTCTTCCATTCATTTTGATGGGCAACTATTTTAATAACTGACTCTACCTCCCTCCATTAGAGCTCACAGAACTCGGCTACTCAGGCGGTTGGTGGGCTGAGGCGTCGGGCCACACAGTGAGCATAAAAAAATATGGCGTCAGGTAAAATATACGCTACAGCCGTGTTCTAGGTTTAGCGATTTCACTATACGTAACAATATGTAATCTACGGTTTTATATTAACACACCACAATGGCACTTGGCATAATAACAGAGAAAATAGCAAAGGCCAAAGCAGAGAATAATTACATCGATCTGGTCCTGAGAGATGTAGAAAAAGCATTCGACAAAGTCTGGGTCAGAGGAATGCAATATAAGATCTTAAATCTCCAGATGAATAGCAATCTGGAGAGAATTCTCTGCGATTATGTCACAGAGCGAAGAGCATATGTGAAGATCAATGGTTATTCAGGACCAGAATTCGAATTGGAAGTTAGACTCCCGCAGGGGCGCTGTCTCAGCCCCACGCTGTATTCAATATACACAGCTGACCTGCCACCACCAATAATGCCTGGTTGCCTAAATATACAGTTCGCTGACGAAATAAGCCAACTCGTCGTCACTCCGTACAGGAACGTACGCTTTCAGGCAAGGACAACAGCTTTAGAATTTAGCAACATCAACAACTACGAAAGAGATTGGAAGATAAGGACGAACAGGAGGAAATTTAAAATAATCCCAATCTCCAGGAACAAAACAGCTGAAATTGTAGTTGAAGATCAGAACTACAGATATCATAGTGAGGGCAAAGTGCTAGGACTCAAAATAACAAAAAGAGGCTACAAACAACATATAACGGAGAGAAGGAACAAGGCGATTCCGATGTTTAACCTACTATACAATCTAAGAGGGTTAGGCATGAAAAATAAACGAAAAATCTATCTTGCACTAGGAAGAGAGGTACTACTATACCCGCCAACCCCTATCAACGGTGAAACAACGACCAAAAAATTGGAACTCCAGAAAATACAAAATAAAGGTCTCTACCTAACCACCAACACACGTAGGAGAGAGAGGAGGAGACTACAGGATCTACACCAAGGCGCAGGATTAGAAATGCTCAATATCAACATTAGGAACAGAGCGGAGAAAATATGGAGGAAGATAGACGATCTACTTCCGATATTTGCAGAGCACACAAACACCAAAGCTGGATTCCCCTTTAACACTCGATTTCCCAGCGGCAAACAACAGCTGAGAATCGAGGAGGTTCCCTTGTTTACTTAAGTAGAAATTCCAAAAGAGAGAAGGAACAAGCATAACTATAAAGATATTTACCCGACTATATACAAACCCAACCAACGAAATAACCAACCAAGACACCAGATTGATACCCTAATAAGACAACCGAATTTAAACAACCTAAATAGGAAGAAACAACCGACTAAGCAGACAACACAGATCAAGTGTAAACAGAAATAATGCAAACAAAATTAACCAAAAGTGTAATAAGTGAACTATATCAAAAAGTTCAACAAAAATGATAGTGAAGTGAAAGTTAAGAGTAAAACAGAAATAAAACGAACATAGTAAACTAAAAGTGTAATAAGTGAACTATAGTATTAAAAGGTTTAACAAAAATGATAGTGAAGTGGAAGTTAATAGTAAAACAAGTGAACAAAGTGAAACTAAAGTGAAAAAGTGATAACAACAAGAGAAAGTGAAACAAAGTAAGTAAAGTAAAAACAAGTAACATAACAATACATAAACAAAGCTCAGAGCTAAGATAACTCAAAACGGCATGAATGCTACAATAAACACATGAATGAAAGATGAAAAGAATAAGGGAATAGAGATTAGGCGGTCCTTCCGCTTCTGTATGATGAACATAGGTGCTAAAGTGTGAGAAAGGAAATAAGCATGATGAATGATGAGTAAATGCATGACGGTGGTTCGGAATCCACGTTAATCAGCAGGACCCCCTTAGCCCTCGGGCAAGGGTATTCCACCCTTTTCACCTTTGACTACCGAGGTTGCTCAATCTGCCTCCTCACCAATCTGTCCTCTTTTAACTCAAAACTTTCCCTCTCCCACAGCTATAAACCCTCTTCTAGAGCTCGTTCCGGACTTCCCATTAAGCACTTCACTATCGGTTCACTTGAACTGAGAGTCAGAAGTGTGGGGAGTTTCTCCAGGAGCAAGTCGGCCGCGGGCCTCCTCCTCTTCTGTGCCCCCCCCGATCGTGGAAGGGGTATAGAGGGGAGGAGTAACCGCGAGCCGTACCTTTTTATCCCCCTAACCCCCCGTCCTCATCTCATTGCATCCTTAGGAACTATAAACCTAAATTGAACTTGAAATATTGTGTAATCGGTTTTAATTTTTTTTTGTAAAATACTTGGATATGATATAATGAATAATTTGCAGTGAAAAAAGCATTTTTCAATTTTTTGTTGCATACGCCCTCCTTCGCCGAAGGCGTCATATATCTTACACTCATTTTCGCTTGCTCCATCTTCACTTTAACACCTCTTTCAAATTTTTGCAGAGTTTCGTTCCCTGAACACTTATTGGACCAGCCCGATGATGTAAGTGATTAAGGGGGGATTTTGTTTTCATAGGCGATACGGCATTGGTAACGTATCTAAGATCTAACAGATTCATTGAGCAGTCATAAACGTAGAGGGTCCCGATGGGTGGACGCGCTATGCTTATCCCTATGAACACTCCCCCCCTCTCTCTCGCTCGCAGTGAGAATGTTCCTACTTTATTGTTGGTGAGGTAGCTCAGCACGCTGATTAGAACAGGCTAAGAAGTGGAGTTTTACTATACCTCCCTCCTCGACCCTTATTTATGGTCTCGCTGTCCCCGTTTTCCGGACCTTCTCAAGGGGTGTTTAACTTGCTGCTCTCGCTTCTGGTGAAATTGCATTGCATTCGTTTTTGAGGCGGAGAAGCCGAACCCTTTATTAAGGACCCGGTGGTGGATGGTATCAACCGCCAATTGGAAGTGGTGGCCTGCGGATGCCTGGCATAAGGCGGAGCAATCAAGAGTAGGGTTGTCTACAAATAAAGTTGCAGATACTCCTTCTTGCAGAGAGTATACCAGGCTATATTTTTGCCATTGCGAATAAAGACTCCCTAATACACTGATCTGGGGAACACCCTCCTCCTGGACATAGAATAAGTATTAGCAGAGCTGAGCGTTGCGGCAACGAGTTAAAGTCGCACTATGAATTTCGAAGTCGCAAACGTTTTAGAAAAGTCTGACTAAGCAAAGTCGCACCGCCATTTTTCCTCGACTTTTGCCGCGACTTTGAACAGTAACAAAGACGACTTTTTTGAAAGAAATTGCCGCGGCTGTTTCAAGCCAGTTTTAAAGCCCGATTTGGCTAAAAATGTAAAATTTGAGTTGGTAATAACTAACTTTATTTTGATCTGATTTTTAACTTTCCTTTTACGATAAATTAAATCTTTCACATTATATGAGACTGACATTACATGGAACTACCTAAACGTAACAAGAAAAGTTTGTCACTGAATTGATGAAGGCTAGCCTGGAGTAACAGAACCAGAATTGCGACCTAGTGTATGCCAGTCCCCTGGTGCAGGCCCTCCTCAGGGGCTGTGAAAAGAGGTTTAGCCACCTCTTTGAGGATAGCGACCTCCTTATGGCCACAGCCGTCCACCCTAACCTCACCCCCAAGGCCCTGGAGCGCATTGCCCCTGACAGGCTGGAGGAGATCAGGGACACGATCACCAGGGAGCTAAGGGCCACCATAAAGCCCAGGGAGGAGAAGGAGCAGCAGCAGCAGCGTCAGTCTGGCCAGCCAGAAGTGCAGGAACCCCAGGACTTGGACGCTAGCCTCTTCAACAAGTTGTTTGCTAGAGGCCCGGCCAACAAGCAGAAAGATGTGAGGGAGGTCCTGAGGAAATCCATGAAGGAGTGGGTGCCCTCTAAAGGCGAATTGACCTGGTCCCATATCTCCTACCAGCACATGGAGGTGTGGGTGAACTTTTTCATTAAGTACAATACCCCCTCCCCAGCTCTGCAGCTGTAGAGAGGCTATTCAGCACGGCCGGAGACGTCCTCAGGGCCAAGTGGTCCTCCCTCTATGAGGTCAACTTTGAGAGGCTTGTGTTCCTCAAAGGGAACATGGACCTCCTGGAGGAGAAGATGAGCCAGGAGGACATGGAAGAGGAGGAGGATGACCTGTAGGTATTAGTTTAGGCTGTGTTTTAATTAAAAGAATAAAAAATTGATAAATATGTGTTTTTCTGCCTTATAAAAGCATGTTTCTGTTATCGCGCTAAAGTTTACTTTGTAATTTAGCGGAGTCGCACCGATAAAAAAAGTCGCAAGTCGCAAAAATAGAGTCGCAAAGTCGCAAAGTCAAAGTCACACCCAGGCATGAAAATGACTATAGCCATATGAGAGAAGTGATATCGTTAATAGATAGAAAATGGGAGGAAAACTTTAGAAAAGATAAAAAATATGGTAAAGCCTTAAAAGATGAAGGAGATAGTATTAAAAGAGAGAAGGGGGAAGTAATAGCCTCAATTGAGAGAATAAGACATATATAGGTAAGGAGAAATATATAGCTTAAAAAGGGTAGCAGAGAAAAGATAGTTCTAAAGAGTAAAGATTAAAGGGGAAATATATTTTTAAATGAGATAATTTGGGATAAATAACTTTAAAAGAGAGAAAATTGAAAAGATAACTTAGAAAGAGACAAGAGGGAAAAGATAACTTAGAAAGAATAAAAAGGGAAGATATCCTTTTAAATGAAAGAAGAAATTGCTTTATATTTGAGAATTTTGAAGATATACATAACTTTAAAATGACAATTGGGAAGAGATAGCTTTAGAAGATGGAATAGAAGGGTTTAAATGAGAGAATAGGGACTAGATATCTTAAAAAAGAGAAATGGTAAGCTATAGATTTAAATGAGAGAAGAGAAAAGAAATAACTACAAAATAGAGAAGAATGTGTACACACATAGATATAAAAGTGAGAAGAGAGAATAACTAAAAGATGAAAGAAATGGCAAGACAACTTTAAAAAGAAGAAGATGGAAGAGATGAGTTTAAAATAGAGAAGAATGGAGAAATACTATTAATTCCAAGAGGTGCGAAGAGATAACTTTAAAGGGGGGGGGGCAGAGAGTCTTAAAAGAGAAAGCAAGGAACTTTAGTTTGAAATTATGAATAGTGAAGAAATATGTAAGAGATAGTTATAAGAAAAAGTAGAGTTTAAAAAAAATAGAAGAAAGAAGAGATATGTAGATTTAACAGATGGAAGAGATAAAAGTTAGTTTAAATGGGATAAGCATAAAGAGAAATCTCTAAGTGAGAGACCAGGAAAGAGAGAACAGATTGCTTTGAAAGAAAAACAGGGAAGAGAGCTCTTTAAAACATTGAGGAAGCAAGAGGGAAGAGATTGCTTTAAAAGAAAAACAGGGAAGAGAGCTCTTTAAAATATTCGAGGAAGCAAGAGGGAATAAATTGCTTTAAAAAAAAAACAGGGAAGAGAGCTCTTTAAAATGTTCGAGGAAGCAAGAGGGAAGAAATTGCCTTAAAAGAAAAACAGGGAAGAGAGCTCTTTAAAACATTGAGGAAGCAAGGGGGAAGAGATTGCTTTAAAAGAAAAACAGGGAATAGAGCTCTTTAAAACATTGAGGAAGCAAGAGGGAAGAGATTGCTTTAAAAGAAAAACAGGGAAGAGAGCTCTTTAAAATATTCGAGAAAGCAAGAGAGAAAAAATTGCCTTAAAAGAAAAACAGGGAAGAGAGCTCTTTAAAACATTGAGGAAGCAAGAAGGAAGAGATTGCTTTAAAAGAAAAGCAGGGAAGAGAGCTCTTTAAAATATTCGAGAAAGTAAGAGAGAAGAAATTGCCTTAAAAGAAAAACAGGGAAGAGAGCTCTTTAAAACATTGAGGAAGCAAGAAGGAAGAGATTGCTTTAAAAGAAAAACAGGGAAGAGAGCTCTTTAAAATATTTGAGAAAGCAAGAGAGAAGAAATTGCCTTAAAAGAAAAACAGGGAAGAGAGCTCTTTAAAATATTGAGGAAGCAAGAGGGAAGAGATTGCTTTAAAATAAAAACAGGGTAGAGAGCTCTTTAAAACATTGAGGAAGCAAGAGGGAAGAGATTGCTTTAAAAGAAAAACAGGGAAGAGAGCTCTTTAAAATATTCGAGAAAGCAAGAGAGAAGAAATTGCCTTAAAAGAAAAAACAGGGAAGAGAGCTCTTTAAAACATTGAGGAAGCAAGAGGGAAGAGATTGCTTTAAAATAAAAACAGGGAAGAGAGCTCTTTAAAACATTGATGAAGCAAGAGGGAAGAGATTGCTTTAAAAGAAAAACAGGGAAGAGAGCTCTTTAAAATATTCGAGGAAGCAAGAGGGAAGAGATTGCTTTAAAATAAAAACAAGGAAGAGAGCTCTTTAAAACATTGATGAAGCAAGAGGGAAGAGATTGCTTTAAAAGAAAAACAGGGAAGAGAGCTCTTTAAAATATTCGAGAAAGCAAGAGAGAAGAAATTGCCTTAAAAGAAAAACAGGGAAGAGAGCTCTTTAAAACATTGAGGAAGCAAGAGGGAAGAGATTGCTTTAAAATAAAAACAGGGAAGAGAGCTCTTTAAAATATTCGAGAAAGCAAGAGAGAAAAAATTGCCTTAAAAGAAAAACAGGGAAGAGAGCTCTTTAAAACATTGAGGAAGCAAGAAGGAAGAGATTGCTTTAAAAGAAAAACAGGGAAGAGAGCTCTTTAAAACATTGATGAAGCAAGAGGGAAGATGTTGCTTTAAAATAAAAACAGGGAAGAGAGCTCTTTAAAACATTGATGGAGCAAGAGATTACTATAAAAGAGAGAATATGGTAGGTATAGCTTTAAAATAGAGAAAAGATAGTTTAAAAATAAAGATAAGATAGCCATAAATTAAGGAAGAGTGAATAGATTGATTTGAAAAGGAGAGTGATAGATTTAAAAGAGAAATGAAGGAAGTGAAATCTTTAATTCTGAAAATTCGGAAGAGTTGGCTTTAAAAGGGAGAGGATGTAAAAATATATGTAAAAGAGAAAAGAATCAAGAAATAGCTTTAATTCAGAGATGTATAAAGAGATATCTTTAAAAGGGAAAAGAAGAAGCAGCTGAGTGTTATAAAGAAAAGTGGTAAGTAAAATCTTTTTAAGAGATGAGAGGCGAAACATTAAAAGAGGCAAGATATAGCTTTAAAATGGAATTTTGGGAAGAATCTATTTTAAAAGTGAGAAGAGAAAATAAAGGAATGATGCTACTAGAGATAAGTAATAACTTTATAAAAGAAATAACAAGTAAGAGATAGATTTACCAGAGATACAAGGGAAGAGATAGCTTTAAAGTAGTGGATGGAAGAAATTTGTTCAAAAGCTTGAAGAGTTACCTTAAAGAGAAAAAAGGGGTAAGATATAGCTTCAAAAGATAAAAAATGGGCCAAAATCTTTTAAAGGCTAGAATCAGATACTTTTAAAGTCGATAGGAGAATAGTTAATAGATAGCTTTTAAAAGAGAATTAAGACGTGATAGCTTTAACAGAAATTCGAGGTAAGAGATAGTTTTAAAATAGAGAAAAATAGTGTTGAATTAGAGACTTGTGAATTCATAGATTTCCTAGAGGGAAGAAATGGAATGAAAAGAGAGAAGAGGGAAAATATAACTTTACAAGTGAGAGGGAAGAATTAGCTTAAAAAAGAAAAGAGAGCAGAGATAGTTTAAAAGAGAGAAGAGGCAGATGCAGCTGTAGAAAGAGAAAATAGGAATGAGATACCTTTAAGAGAGTAATGACGGAAAAAATACCTTTAAAAGAGAGAAGAGGGAGTTTTAAATTAGAGAAGAGCAAAGTGATAAATTTAAAAGAGAGAAGGAAGAGAAAGCTTTAATTCAGAGAATTTGGAAGAGATTGCTTTAAAAGTGGAAGGATGGAAGAGATAGGTTAAAAGAGGGAAGAATGAAGAAACAACATTAATTCAGAGAGGTTGAAAGATATAATTATAACCAGAAAAGGAAAGGAGCTAATTGAGAGGAAAGAAGGAGAGGAAAAATTAAAACCAGATTTTGGGGAAGCGACGTTAAAAGACGAGAAGAAAAATCTTTTAAAGAAAGAATATAGAAGAAAGGAATGATAGCTAACAGAGAGAAGTGATATCTTTAAAATACAGGACATGGAATAGATAAATTCAACAGAGAGAACAGGGGTGAGATAGTTTTAAAAGAGAGAAAAGGAATGAGATAGCTTTACAAGAGAAAGAAAAGTATAGTAATAGAAGAGAAAAGCGTAGCTTTAAAAAATAGAAGATATATCTTTAAAAACGCGAAGAAATTTCTTTAAAAGAGAAAAAAAAGCAAACGTTAGTGTGATAGAACGGGTTGAAGCTGCGTTAATTTCAACTCCTATACCATATTATTTAAAACCACGATGCTGTCCACGTGCATCTTCGACTCGAAGCTTGGAGCCTTATCGCAGCTACCGGATGTCAATGTTTAAACAAGGAGGTTATCGTCCCCCCGTTCGCCCCCATACGCCGACCTCGCCAGATCGAGTTAGGCTTATGAGCAGATAAGGCATTGTTCTCCGGCTCGGCTGTGCGTTCCCTCCAAGCTTCCACTCTATTTTCCCCCACGCCAAGGAGATGTCCTGGCTATTTATATGGAAACTTTACCACTAAGATCAGATTGGAGATCCAGATTATTGTCGCGAAACTTCACCACGACCCTCTCTCCCTTTGTGCGCCAAGGGACCTCGACCTCGAGATTCACCATCACTTGTCCAGAAGGAGGACAATATTCCTTGAGTGCCAAAGGTTCAAGCCTTTCCGACGTTAAGTCCCCAAGGCTTCCCCCCCTGTTGTTCAAAGGAGAACAGCATTAGAACAGCCATTGTTCGTTTTGAGCCCTTCGCCAAGAAACGGTTCTCATCCCCCCCTGTTGTTCAAGGAAAACAGCATTAGAACAGCCATTGTTCGTTTTGAGCCCTTCGCCAAGAAACGGTTCTCACCCCCCCTGTTGTTCAGAGGAGAACAACATTAGAACAGCCATTGTTCTTGAGCCCGTAGACAAGAGACGGTTCTCATCCCCCCTTTGTTCAGAAGAGAACAACCTAGAACAGCCATTGTTCGTTTTGAGCCCTTCGCCAAGAAACGGTTCTCACCCCCCCTGTTGTTCAGAGGAGAACAACATTAGAACAGCCATTGTTCTTGAGCCCGTAGACAAGAGACGGTTCTCATCCCCCCCTTTGTTCAGAAGAGAACAACCTAGAACAGCCATTGTTCTTCAAGCCGTTCGTCGAGAAACGGTTCTCACCCCCCCTGTTGTTCAGAGGAGAACAACATTAGAACAACCATTGTTCTTGAGCCCGTAGACAAGAGACGGTTCTCATCCCCCCTTTGTTCAGAAGAGAACAACCTAGAACAGCCATTGTTCTTCAAGCCGTTCGTCGAGAAACGGTTCTCCTTCCCAAGAGGCCACGTCAGGATCCTTTTATTCCCCCCTTCCTTCGGCTGGAACTCGCCAGCGGACCGAAACTCCTTCGCGCCACCTTCCCCTGCACCACTAGTGCAAAAGTTACGTAAGCCAAACGTCACCTTTGAGTATTGATCCCTTTTGTCAATTCTATCCTGTGCTTTAAATGGTTTATCGAACCATCCCATCTCTTCAACTCGATATTTGTTTTACCTTTTTTAAATCCTTTAAATCCTCGGATTAGCCGAGCCCCCACGACCCTTTCAATTCTCTGTTTATGTCAATATTTTCCTTCTTGTGTTTGTTGGTAGTTATTATTAATAAAACTCTATTTTATTAATGATAGCAATATTATTATCCTTGAGCTCAGTTCCACTTCTTAAGCATATCGAAGATACATAATATCGGCCGCCAGACTGTAAACGCACTCTAAAGATAATTAAGGAAGTTCCCTCAACGAATAGTGTTATATATGGTATCGTCGGGAGTCATTCTACGACAGTTAGCTTAAAAATAGAGAGAAAAAATATATAGCTTAAAAAAAGTAAAGAGGGGGATTGATTTTTAAAACATAGCAGTGATAACTTTAAATAAGAGAATATGGAATAGATAGCTTTAAAAAAGAGAGTGATAAGAGATAGCTTTAGAGGAGAGACTAGAGAAGAGAGTTTTAAATATAGAATAGATAGCTCCAAATTAGAAAAGAGCGGATGCAATGATATGATAGAAGGAATAGATAGCTTAAAAAGGAAAAAGAGGGAAGAGATAGTACAAACAAGTGGAAGAAATAACTTTAAAAGGGGAAAGATATTACTTGAGAAGGAAAAGAGGGAAGAGTAATTTAGAAAGGACTATAGTTGTAAATGATGTATCTTTAAAAGATAGAATAGGCAAGGAAAATAATTAAGAGAGTAACAAGGAGTAACAAGGAAAGAAAGTACCCTAGAAGACCTTATGGTCCATTCAATGAGGGTACCTTTGGACTAGCAGTCGAGCGGGCACATCTCTGTTCAAATGCTTTACGTCCTTAAACGGCCACTTTTCAAGACCCTGTCTAGTCTTGACTTGAACTGGTCAACAGATTCACTGTTGACAACTTCCACTGGAAGTGCGTTCCAACTACCGCAGATACTGTACGTGAAATATTTTCCACACAGATCGCGGTTGTAACGTTTCAGTTCAAGTTTAAAGCCGTAATTTCTTGTTCTGCTCTCAACAAGTGTGAAAATATCCCTGTAGTCAATATTGTTGAACCCTCGAAGTATTTTCAAAACTTCAATGAGCTGGCCACGTAGTCTACGGGTTTCCAGCGAGAACAGATCTAATTCCCATAATCTATCTTCATAACTTTTATGTCTGATAGAGGGAATCAGTTTGGTTGCCCTGGCTTGCATGCGTTCGAATCTCGCGATGTCCTTTCGAAATGAAGGACTCCAAAATTGTACGGCATACTCCAGGTGCGGTCGGACAAGTGAGTTGTACAAACACAGTACAATTTCTTTGTTCCGATATCCAAACTGGCGCTTTATGTAGCCTAGCATCCTTTGGGCCTTTTTCTCCGCCTCAATGCACTGTTTCGAGAACTTGAGGTCACTAGTGATTGTTACACCCAAGTCCTTCTCAGTGTCGGTGGATTCAATAGCAGTACCCTTAAGGATATACTGAGATTGGGGGTTTCGGTGGCCGATATGCATGAGTTTGCATTTGTTCACGTTAAAAGGCATTTGCCACGTGTCTGATCACTCCCTAATCTTCCCAAGATCTTCCTGCATGCGGGTAGTATTTCCATCCTTTGCAACGTTCATGCCAAGCTTGGTATCATCAGCAAATTTGGAAATCTTGGCAACCATGTCACCGTCCATGTCATTGACCCCGCTAGTAACGAGCACCCACTCAGAAGCCTGTCCATTCACCACCACCCGTTGCCGTTTGCCACTTAGCCACTTCTCTATCCAGACTGCTACTTTTCCGTCTATGCCCAGCGCTCGCACTTTCTGGAGAAGGCGGCGGTGTGGTACCTTATCAAAGGCTTTCTGAAAGTCTAAGTAGACCCCATCCACTGCTTTGTCCCGATCGTGCTCACTGAAGACGAAGTGGAAGAATTACACAAGGTTCGTGAGGCATGACCGTTGCCTTCGGAAGCCGTGCTGGGAACTCCTCAGTAGCAGGTTTGACTCTAAATTCGACGTCATTTTGTCCACCATGATGCTTTCCATGAGTTTACCGACTATCGAAGTCAGACTGATAGGTCGGTAGCTCAACGGTTGGCTACGGTTTCCTTTCTTGAAGATAGGAGTCACCTCCGCTTCACGCCAGTCTCTAGGAACGCATTCGGTCCGGATTAACATGTTGAAGATTGCGCTCAGGTGTCGTGACACTTGATCGCGCACTTCTTTCAACACTTTAGGTAGAAACCTATCCGGGCCAGGTGACTTATTCGTCATTAGGTCAGTGATCTTCTTGTCTATTTCTCCTTCGGTGAAGTCCATATCCTCCAGCTTTTTTCCCGAGTAGGAATCCGTCGGCTGGGGGATGGGACCACACTTTTCAGTAAACACTGAAGAGAAGAAGTCGTTGAGGAGGTTAGCACTTTCTGCATTTTAATGCTTTAATGTCCCCTCCTCATTTCTCAAAGGGCCAATCGTTCGACGGATTGGTTTACGGCTGTTCACATATCCAAAAAACTCCTTGGTATTCTCTTTACAAAGTCTCGCCACTCGGAGTTCCTCAGACCACTTAGCCGCCCTTATGCTAGACTTCACTCTCCTGGCTAGCCTCCGGTATTCGTCAAAGTCACCCGAGATCTTCGATTGCCAGTACAAATTTCTCTTCTCCCTAAGCAGTTGGCCGATTTCTCGATTAAACCACTTTGGTTGAACAGAAGACCGACGGGAGCATTTCAGAGGGATGAAACGCGATTGAAGACTCATGAATATGGTTTTGAAACTGTTCCACGAGTCTTCAACAGCATCGCACACTTCTACCCTCGCGTCAGTCAGTTTAGCACGAAAATCTGCAAAGTTTGCTCTTCTCAAATCAAGTTTCCTCGATTTACTAGTTGCAGGCCCTGCCTTGGGGACTTTGACTATAAATCTAATTAGTCCGTGGTCCCTGCCACCGAGCTCTTCGCCAACAGAGAGGTCCTCAACGATGTCATCATCAGAGGTGAAAACCAAGTCGATGATATTGTCTCCTCTCATTGGCTCTCTCACCTATTGAGTCAGGAACTCGTTGTTCGCGAACTCCAGGAGTAGTGCGTTCTCGCCACAGAGTTCTCTCGTTTTCAGTCAACATGGGTATTTAAGTCACCCATGGTGATACACACTCTGTCTTTTACAAGTTCGCTCAACAGCTCTTACAGACTCCTGTCCTGTTCTAAGAGTTATGCAGGGGGTTTGTAAAGCACCAGGGTCCTGTATCTGACAAGACCTATTTCTAGGTCAACACCTAGTAGTTCATGTTCGGATACGAGGTTGCATTCCGTCGAGTTGAGAGTATCCTTGACATACAACATCACACCGCCAGCCTCTCTGTCTGGCCTATCTATCAGGAAGAGTTGGTAACCGGGAATCGTGAATTCACCTTCAAAATCTTGGCTTGAGGTATTTACCCACGACTCTGTTATAGCTACCATTTCAGGGTCTCCCGTCGCTATGAGGGCACGAAGTTCAAGAAACTTGTTCCTGATCGACCTCGTATTAAACAGAAAAACTTTCAGGGAGTCCCTGACTGTAGGACTCCCTACGCTCTTCCATTTCCCGGCTTGTTTGTTGGCGAGGAGGCACCCCTCTTTGCAACTTCTGAAAAGATCGTTCGAGGAGTGACACGGGCCTACTGGCCTACGTCCGCCCTCACTCTGGGCCGGATACTCCTTAGGGTCCTCTCGACTACAACACGCTTGCGCGTTTTTAGCCCACAGTCGTCCACGGCGCTCATGACCGTGTGGAGGATTTTATCCGTAGGGCCTACCCTACCTCATCTGAGGTAGAAGTCGTTTCCACTGACCATCAGAGCAACGACTGAGCTCTCAGAAATATGTGATTTCTCAGCCTCTACTCTGATGTGATGGTTACCCTATCCTGGTAGGCAGTTTACCTTCACACTAGTTCAAAGACAATCCGCTAGCAGGGGCTGCAGACCCCGTGATTGAGAATCACCAATAAGGGTGACCCTTGCACATTTGTCTGCAGACGACTTAGTCTTTCCTTTCGGAAGTGACTTGCCGCTTTCCTCTTTTATCTCTACATTTTTCTACTTCTTCTTCTTCTTCTTTTTCTTGTCTTCCTTTTTTTTCTCTTCTTCTCTTTCTCGTTTCTCTTCTTCTGCTTCTACTTTTTCGTCCTCTGTTTCCACTTTCTTTTCTTTTTTTTCTACTTTCTCTTCTTCTCTTTCTACTTTCTCTTATTCTATTTCTACTTTCTCTTCTTTTTTTTCTTCTTTTTGGCTCGTTGAGGCAGTCCTGCAGCAAAAGAAATCTGCTGTTGGACGTCGGAAGCCTTCTTTCCTGAGCATCTGCATCTCTCTGTTTTTAAGAGGTGAACCTCCCTTTTGAGGAGGGAGTTCTCCTCTCTCAGTTGAGCGATGCTCTCGCCCAGGCGCTTCTCGAGTTCGCAGAAGTCACAGACACTAACAACATCTGTGAGCTCCTTGCAACTCCTGCCCCCGAAGTCTTCACTCCATCTGTAAACTTTGCATATTTTGCAGGTTAACTTGCGAAACGGAGGACCATTCTTCTTCGCCATCTTAAAAAACTCTCCGACCATACGCATTGAAAAAGGGTTTTTTGTGTGTGATTTTCTCTTGCACTAATCACATCCGCCTATTTCCAGGAGGTTTTCGGTCGTTTGGCCAACAGAAACTCTTTGACCAAGCACACCAACCCTAAGGTCTTCCCTGGGCCTGACGTCCACAATCCTGCCGCAGCTCCCAACTGAACAGCACGAGAGCCCCAGTGAACTTGTTCTCTGATTTTTCGACAGGGGTGCTTGAGGTGTAACTGTCTTCAGAATAAACCCTACTAATCAACTAAAAACGGCCAGACTTAAGGAAAATAGTAAAGCTAAGTGCCCACGATTTCATCCGAGATCTTTAGCTGATCTAGCAAGCAGCAAGGCACAAAAGCTCTCCCACCAAAGAGCAGTTGAGCCTTTGTTCACCAAGTAGCGGTCACAGGGGGCTGGTCAGGCCATTACACGTGAGGAGAAAGCTTCTAATGGGTACATAGCATTTCTCCATTAATCGTACACCAAACGCCTGAGATCCTTTCAATCTCAGTCTCTTGCAACCTATGAGTGCTCCAAGGCGTTATTTAAAGAGGTTCCAAAGCCTCTCTTCTTACCCAGCATAAGGAAGCTGGTGAGGCCCTTATTAATAAACAACTTATGTTTAATAGAGATGAATGTTTGTTTTTTGTTATAGGTTTTTTTTTGTTTTTTTTTGACAGTTGAAGAAAGTTGGTAAAACTTAGTACTAACAGTATCGAAGAGGTTGGTAGGGGGATGCAAGGAGACACATCAAAGAAGTGGTAGAGAAGTTTGACAACCCTCAGTCTGGATCCTACTACAGCTACCTTACTGACATGGGTGACCCTACCGGACTAAAAGTCCCCCCCAGCTAAGCTAGCTTAACTCACGCAGATCACCCAAGCTCTCTCACCGACGGCAAGGTGGTTGTTTTGAGAGAGTAAGGATGGGGTAGCTCTGAAAGAGGGAAGAGAAAATAAAGAAAATACATATAATTAATTATACGATAAGAGTTTGGACATTGTTATATGAATGCAATTTAAAATAGTCATCGAGTTAATACAAATTAAAATTAGGTAATTTACTAATGAATGACGATTCGATAACGTTGTTTTTGTTTTTTAAATCTTTTGGGCAGGTCTTAGATATTTGGACATAGCTGGTATTAATGAGTTTATTCGGTATTCACCTCTATTTTTGTCACTTCAGATTTACCTATTTCTAATCTAAATGCCGCTAATTCATTTTACGTTTGCTTAAATTTCTTGCTTTGGCTTTTCTCTCTCTCCTCAATCTTTTGCTTAAATATTACACTTCTCTGTTCTTTTTCATTATTTCATAATAATATATATATATATATATATATATATATATATATATATATATATATATATATATATATATATATATATATTGTGATAGAACGAGTTGACTGCGTTAATTTCAACTCTAACCCATATTATTTAAAACCACGATGCTGCCCACGTGCATCTTCGATTCGAGGCTTGGAGTCTTATCACAGCTACCGGATGCCAATGTTTAAACAAGGAGGTTATCGTCCCCCCGTTCGCCCCCATACGCCGACCTCGCCAGATCGAGTTAGGCTTATGAGCAGATAAGGCATTGTTCTCCGGCCCGGCTGTGCGTTCCCTCCAAGCTTCCACTCCATTTTCCCCCACGCCAAGGAGATGTCCTGGCTATTTATATGGAAACTTTACCACTAAGATCAGATTGGAGATCCAGATTTTCGTCGCGAAACATCACCACGACCCTCTCTCCCTTTGTGCGCCAAGGGACCTCGACCTCGAGATTCACCATCACTTGTCCAGAAGGAGGACAATATTCCTTGAGTGCCAAAGGTTCGAGCCTTTCCGACGCCAAGTCCCCAAGGTTTCCCCCCCTGTTGTTCAAAGGAGAACAGCATTAGAACAGCCATTGTTCGTTTTGAGCCCTTCGCCAAGAAACGGTTCTCACCCCCCCTGTTGTTCAGAGGAGAACAACATTAGAACAGCCATTGTTCTTGAGCCCGTAGACAAGAGACGGTTCTCATCCCCCCTTTGTTCAGAAGAGAACAACCTAGAACAGCCATTGTTCTTCAAGCCGTTCGTCGAGAAACGGTTCTCCTTCCCAAGACGCCACGTCAGGATTCTTTTATCCCCCCCCCCCTTCGGCTGGAACTCGCCAGCGGACCGAAACTCCTTCGCGCCAACTTCCACTGCACCACTAGTGCAAAAGTTACGTAAGCCAAACGTCACCTTTGAGTACTTAACCCTTTTGTTAATTCTATCCTGTTCTTTAAATGGTTTATCGAACCATCCCATCTCTTTAACTCTATATTTGTTTTACCTTTTTTAAATCCTTTAAATCCTCGGATTAGCCGAGCCCCCACGACCCTTTCAATTCTCTGTTTATGTCAATATTTTCCTTCTTGTGTTTGTTGGTAGTTATTATTAATAAAACTCTATTTTATTAATGATAGCAATATTATTATCCTTGAGCTCAGTTCCACTTCTTAAGCATATCCAAGATACATAATATCGGCCGCCACACAGTAAACGCACTCTAAAGATAATTAAGGAAGTTCCCTCAACGAATAGATATATATGGTATCGTCGGGAGTCATTCTACGACATATATATATATATATATATATATATACTATTTAAATTTGGTATCAGGTGTGTAAGGTTTAACGCTATATCTTTGCAAACACTGGTCTCAGTCGAGTAAAGCATAGTGTTATTCGTTATAATAATAGAATATAGTAGTTCCCTTTTGTTTTAACGATTGCTATCCCCTTTTTTTTTTAAACTTAAGAAGCTGGAGTAGCTCAAGGAACGGTTATAATAATTTGTTTGTGTTTTTTTTGTGATTTTAGTCAGTGGAAATTTAGATTGAGAAACCAAGTACGAATAGGTCAGTGCCCATATTTAGGTAGGCTAATTCTATAGAGGCATAATTCTTGTTGCAAGGAATTTTAGTTGGTTGACTAGTGCGCCCCCAAGTGCAAAGATGACTCAGTTTGAAATCTTTAAAGCGCAAGGAGAATCCTTGGGACTCTCCGGAAAAGAACTAATTGAGTACATTCAAGAGGAGCAAAGAAAAGAGGAAGAAAGAGAAAAACAAAGAAAAAAGGAAGAAAGAGAAATACAACGAGAAGAAATAGAAAGAGAGGAACGGATAAGACAAGCTGAGCTTCAGATTGAATTAGCTCGGATTAAAGCAGAATTTCAAAGAAAAAAGGTAGAAAGAGAAAGGGGAAGAGTAATCCGACAAGAGGAACGAGAAAGAGAAATACAACGAGAGGAATGAGAAAGAGAAATACAACGAGAAGAACGAGAAAAAGAAATCCAACGAGAAGAAAGAAGGAAGGATTCGCGCCCCTTCCCAGGAAAGCTGACAAAGTTTCCGAGCCCCGTAAAACCCCCAAACTTCTTTCCCCCAAACCAACAACGGGACTTCAAACCTCCCGTTAAGACTTCTCCTCCATCTCTCTTCCCGAAGCGACCAACCATATGCTTCACCTGTGGTGTAGAAAACCACATGAGCTGGAATTGCCCCCAAAATTCTAGGCTTAAAAGCGGACCAGCCCACCAAGTTCACCAGATCAATACAACCCCGGATCCCCCGGTGGTGCAGACCCAAGCAGAAACTTCTCCCCCTCCGTCAGGCCACCAGGTAAATTTTGGTTTTGATAAAAGTTCATCGGGAACTTTGAAATATGAGGAGGGCAGCGTAGACAGCTGCCGAGTATCGACTCTCGTCAGGGACACAGGATGTACGTGTTTCATCGTGTCAGACGAACTCCTCCCAGTGGCCTCTAACCACGAAAAATTTGCGGTGGTACATGACCACCTTGGGCGGGCGAACCGATTCCCCGTCGTTAGATGTTACCTGCAGTGTCAATATTATAATGGCTCGGCTGAAGTCATTGTAGCACCCATACAATTCTGTTCCGTACTTATAGGACAGAGCCCCCAAGTAAGTTTCGACCCTGTGTTTCAGGCCGCCCTTCCTCAAGGCCGAGATAAGAAAGAAGCCCAGGAGCCCGTCCCCATCAGAACCCCGATAGCGTCCGATTTCTCGGAGACCCCTAACCAGGACTTTAGGACGGCAAAAGAGGAGTGTTAATCACTAACACCCTTAGGTGATAAGGCCCCAGACAAGGACACGGAGACTGTCCCTGGACCCCAAGAAAAAAAAGAACCCCCAACGCGCCCATGGAGATACCTTCGTAGAACTGGACGAAGCATCGGCGCTTGAAGAAGATTACCCCGCGGAGTCCCTTAATGTAATCCAGGCAGTGTGCATCCAACCTGATGCCGATTACCCTCCTCCTTCCCTACCAGGCGAGCCTTTGGAACCCTCTGACCTGGATAGTGACGCGCAGCTGACACCACGTCAGAAGAGTCAGCTACAAGAACTAATTAAATGGAGTCACCATTTACCCGCCCTATTAGTTCTTTTCGAGCAACTGCGTGAAAATGGCCTCACCATTGGCCCCAGCAAATGCCATTTTGCTCACGAAACCATCAAATATTTGGGTTTCAAAATAGGACGAAGCAAGTTAGGTCCCCACGAGAACAAGATTAAGGCAATCGCCCACATGCCCCTCCCGATTACAAAGAAGCCATTAAGATCGTTCCTAGGATCAGCTTCTCCCTATCAGCGATTTGTTCCGAATTTCGCTGCAATTTTGGCCCCCCTATGCCCCCTTCAGGAAAAGAATTTCCCCGATCGTTTACGTTGGAATGATGTCGCTGTTTCCCATTTTTATCAGCTCAAGAGTAAGTTCATTTCTGCCCCCATTTTAAAGTTGCCCAGCCCGGAAAAATCTTTTGGGGTTAAGACCGACGTGATCAACGAGGGCATTGGAGGTGTACTCCTTCAATACGTGGATGACGGAACGAGTCATCCAGTTGCATATGCTAGTCGTCAACTATTACCACGCGAAGAGAGATATGCCACTAGAGAAAAGAAAGCTCTATCAATTATCTGGGTCATAGACAAATTCAAGCTGTACTTGATATGTAAAGAATTTCAAATAGGAACCGACCACCGTCCGTTAGCCTATGTTAGGAATGTGAGACACTCAAACGGCCGCATCATGCGCTGGAGTTTACTCTTGCAAGAGTATCAGTTTAAAATAAATTAGATAAAAGGTTCCGATAACCAGGTCGCTGACGCACTCAGTAGGAATGCGTTACCGAATAGCGTAGAATAATTGTATTCATAGGATTAGTATCTCCATGTAGGTATATACCGTCTTGTACGACTTAATTTAGGATTCTTTTGTAATATAATTAATTAATGTATATGTCTGAATTTTGTAACGCTCAATGTCTAATTTTTTTGTATGTATATATATTTGTTCTTATTAATTTACGTATAAATTATTTTGTCCCGTATGTACTAAGTTTATATCATTTCATTGTTCCATGCCCTTTTTTTTTCTTTGATTAAGTTGTATTAAAGGTTATTTTCCCCTGTAATCTAAAGATCAAAATAATCATATGTATTGAGGTAATACTAGTTAGGTGCAGGAAGGTACGGTTGGTACAAGAAAACGAGTTCCCCACAACGGAGCTCTATCGTTGTCCCTTCTCTCTTTTTTTTCGAAGTGACAACTTCCCCGGGAATGGAGGGGTGTGATAGAACGAGTTGACTGCGTTAATTTCAACTCCTATCCCATATTATTTAAAACCACGATGCTGCCCACGTGCATCTTCGATTCGAGGCTTGGAGTCTTATCACAGCTACCGGATGCCAATGTTTAAACAAGGAGGTTATCGTCCCCCCGTTCGCTCCCATACGCTGACCTCGCCAGATCGAGTTAGGCTTATGAGCAGATAAGGCATTGTTCTCCGGCCCGGCTGTGCGTTCCCTCCAAGCTTCCACTCCATTTTCCCCCACGCCAAGGAGATGTCCTGGCTATTTATATGGAAACTTTACCACTAAGATCAGATTGGAGATCCAGATTTTCGTCGCGAAACATCACCACGACCCTCTCTCCCTTTGTGCGCCAAGGGACCTCGACCTCGAGATTCACCATCACTTGTCCAGAAGGAGGACAATATTCCTTGAGTGCCAAAGGTTCGAGCCTTTCCGACGCCAAGTCCCCAAGGCTTCCCCCCCTGTTGTTCAAAGGAGAACAGCATTAGAACAGCCATTGTTCGTTTTGAGCCCTTCGCCAAGAAACGGTTCTCACCCCCCCCCTGTTGTTCAGAGGAGAACAACATTAGAACAGCCATTGTTCTTGAGCCCGTAGACAAGAGACGGTTCTCATCTCCCCTTTGTTCAGAAGAGAACAACCTAGAACAGCCATTGTTCTTCAAGCCGTTCGTCGAGAAACGGTTCTCCTTCCCAAGACGCCACGTCAGGATCCTTTTATCCCCCCCCCCCTTCGGCTGGAACTCGCCAGCGGACCGAAACTCCTTCGCGCCAACTTCCACTGCACCACTAGTGCAAAAGTTACGTAAGCCAAACGTCACCTTTGAGTACTTAACCCTTTTGTCAATTCTATCCTGTTCTTTAAATGGTTTATCGAACCATCCCATCTCTTTAACTCTATATTTGTTTTACCTTTTTTTAAATCCTTTAAATCCTGGGATTAGCCGAGCCCCCACGACCCTTTCAATTCTCTGTTTATGTCAATATTTTCCTTCTTGTGTTTGTTGGTAGTTATTATTAATAAAACTCTATTTTATTAATGATAGCAATATTATTATCCTTGAGCTCAGTTCCACTTCTTAAGCATATCCAAGATACATAATATCGGCCGCCAGACAGTAAACGCACTCTAAAGATAATTAAGGAAGTTCCCTCAACGAATAGATATATATGGTATCGTCGGGAGTCATTCTACGACATATATATATATATATATATATGATCATATGAAGATCCTCCCCTCAAAGTAGGTTTTGGGGGAGGATCTTCATATGATCCATTTTTTATAAATATTCTGAACTTCCCCACCAATAATAATAATAATAATAAGAATATCTTGATTTTAGAAACATGCAAAAACATACCAATTTTATTCAAAGAATTCATATAAAGTTTGACAAAACAAAATGGTGAAGTTCAGAAATAGATGAATATCGAATGCTTTGGATTAAAAAAGATAAAATAATGACCAGATTTGTGTTGTTATATATATATATATATATATATATATATATATATATATATATATATATATATATATTCACATTTTGCCCATGTACTCAGTATGAAGAGCACCTTAGACAGTGGTACTTTCAAGACTATTGTACTGCCCTTGCTAACTCAAGATTCTCTTTCAGTTATTAATTTGCTTAAGCAACGCAGAGTGCTCAAAAGTGAAGTAAAATTTTCCTCTTGTGATAGTAAAATGAACTGGGCGAACTATGCCAAATCTAATGATGGCTATGATTGGAAATACCAGACCAAAGATTGTGCTAAGTATAAATCTACAGTATCTATAAGGACTGGATCGGTTTTTTTCAACTCTAGATTAACGCTTCAGACCTGGGTTCCTGCAATCTATTTGTGGAGTGAACGTGTTGGTGAATCAAGCGGAAGCCGTCAAGTTGGTGTTTCTGAGACGACCATGATCGACTGCTACAGTTTTTTCCGGGAAGTGTGCAGTAGATATCTGCAGGCTAACCCAGTGCAAGTTGGTGGTCCAGAAACAGGATACATGGAAATTGTGGAGAAAAGGGATGCTGCCACATTTCTCCCTATAATAAAAGCAGTAGTGCAACGGGGATCGATAATCCACAGTGATGAGTGGAAGGGATACATTAATATACGAGGACTTGGCTTCACACACAGGGCAGTGAACCATTCACTCAATTTTGTGGATCCACAAACTGGTGTCCACACTCAGGCCATAGAATCGTACATACGAGGGGCGGTCAATAAGTTTTTCGAATCGGTAGGGCAAAACAGGGGAAGAGGGATAGCTGTTTGTGGGGGTGTTAGGACAAGTTATGACAAGTCAGGACCTGCAGCCGCACGCTCCTGTCTCATCTATTTAAGAAGCAGTAGCTGATCGCAGATCAGCTACAATGGAGAAGGTTGAGCACCGCGCACTGATAAAATTTTTGACCAAGGTAGGCAAGAATGCAAAAGAGATCCATGAACGCATGGTTGCAGTGTACACCGACACCGCCCCTTCATATGCAACCATTGCTCGCTGGAATAGGGAGTTCCGCTATGGTTGTGAGTCCCTTGAAGATGACCCCAGTCCAGGACGCCCGTCAGACGTGACCAACGAGGACAATGTGGCCCGTGTGGAGAGGATGATCCTCGAAAATTGACTGGTGAAGGTCGAAGAAATCGAGCGAGAACTTGGAATATCACATGGAAGTGTTATTAACATCATCCACGACAATTTGGCCATGACCAAGGTCTCTGCCCGTTGGATCCCTAGAAACCTCACGCTCCATGATCGACTTCAACGTCGTCACAGTCCACAAGGCCAGAGTTGCACAAGCTGCCGTGCGCGAATGCAGATTTGAGGAGCTCAACCATCCCCTCTTCAGTCCAGATCTGGCCCCTAGCGACTACTTTTTATTCCGCCAGCTCAAGGCTGCACTGCGTGGACCCCGGTTTGTGGACGATGAAGATGTCCAGCTCGCCGTTGAGGAGTGGATTGAACAGCAGTCGGGAGATTTCTGGTTGTCGGGGGATTCGATGCCTCAGGGACAAGTGGCGCAAGTGCATTGAAGTCGAGGGTAGTTATATTGAAGAATAATAAAGCACTTTTCCTTATATCTCGTTTCCTTATATCCGAATTGCAAAACTTATTAACTGCTCCTCGTATATATATATATATATATATATATATATATATATATATATATATATATATATATATATATATATATATATAATCTTTCTCTCTCTCACACACACATTATGAGTGAAAATGTTAAGACAACGAAAGTACTAACTCCAATCAATCTCTTTATGTGGTATAAACACACACACACACACACACACACACATATATATATATATATATATATATATATATATATATATATATATATATATATCAGCATCATCACTATCTGTATAATTTTAGAAGGGGATATTTTGAGTATTTGAATAATAATTTCATATTAGTTGGGTTATGACTTACGTTTTTTTATCAAAGTTATTTCTAATAATTTTTTTATAATATCAAAAAACAAAATGGTGAAGTTCAGAAATAAATACAGGCATCGAAATTTTGTGAATTTTTAAAACCAAAAGAATTACAAGTGGTGAAGTTGTGAAAATTTATTTTTATATTTCTTCTTCTATAACTATATTTTAGCAACGTGATATTTTGAAAGGGGAGAAATTTAGTTTAGTTCCTTTTTAAAATTATTATAATTGGTGAAGTTCAGAAATTTATAAAAATTTATCCATGGCTGTTTTTTTTTAGATTTTAAATTTTAATCTTAGTAGCGCAGTGCAAGCTCCCTATATATATATATATATATATATATATATATATATATATATATATATATATATATAAATATGCAAAAATAATCACGTGATCTAAGAGGCTTGAAATATCCCAAAGGAAAATAATACACAGAATAAGCCCAAGCGCTTTCATACAATGGAATAGAGAAACAGTAAATAAACAGAGAAATGTGACGTCATTCAAACATACTGACGAACAAAGACAATCTTTTAGTTGAGGGGGGAACACACTCACGAAAAAATTAATAGCCCATCCGCAGAACTACAATATATAAATCAATTGAACAAATTATATTTATATTACAAACAAACATTATTCGTGATACAATTATCTAATTTAAATAGAACCTCACTTAAATTTAAATTAATTTTATAGGAGAATTTGATTATGGCTTTTTCCATTAAATTTCTTTCAATTAAATTAGGCACAAAATAATGTATTTCGCCTTAGCCCAATCTATTTGATGGTTCAAAGTAGATTGATGAATAAACAGTGCATTTGAAGTTTGCCCCGTTCGACATAAAGTACTTATGTTGTTTAATTCTCACATCTTGGCTTTTTGTTGACTGGCCTATGTAAAAACCAAGACAAGATTTGCACGGAATTTTATAAATGCAGGCCATTAAATTTGGGGGAGAATTTTTAATTACTAAGTTTTTTAACGTGGAATTAATAGAGAATACAACATTAATATTAAAATATTTTAATAATTTCGGAACATGGGAAGAGTATTTATTAAAAGGGAGCATTAAAATATTATTTCGCGCAAAGGAGTATTTAATTTTATTTCCATAAAAGGACAGCTTAGCTCTGCGCAGGGAATCATTTAACTTTTTAATAATGATTTTGATTGATTCTAACTCTTCATCGATAAATTCTGGGTCACATAATCTAAAGGCACGCAAATACAAAGAAATAAAAGCTGATTTTGTAGTTTTTTGCGGATGATCAGAATAAAAGTTCTCGGAAAACCGAGAACTTAAAACCTTGAGCATACGGTGTACCATGGGGTCTAAAAAAGAGATATACATATATATATATATATATATATATATATATATATATATATATATATATATATATATATATATATATATATATATCCAACTTCACCGCAGGAAAGAGAAAACGGAATAATTTTTCTTCGGTTTAATTGAGATAAGAACATAAGAACATAAGAAAAGAAGGAGACTGCAAAAGACCATTCATGGCCTACACTTGGCAGCTCCTGTTCCAGTCAACACACAAAAGATTTCTTACCAGAGAAAAGTCATCATCATTGTCACCCTTTACAGAAGTTCGTCAGATCTAATCTACAATATACATAAAATGCATCCAAAGGATTATGTCCATTCATGCAACCGCAAAATATAATCTCCCCACTCCTTAGAAAAATATATACATATGTACATAAAAAAAGTCAGTCCCATCTAGCAGCTTCATCCATATATTTATCTAATCTATTCTTAAAACTACCCAGAGAGGAGGCTTCTATCACATGTCTAGTGAGCCTATTCCATTCATCTACCACACGATTTGTAAACCAATTCCTCCCAATCTCCTTCCTAAACCTATACTTATCAAGCTTAAACCCATTGCTACGTGTCCTGTCATGTTCACTAAGTATAAGAACCTTACCCAGATCCCCTTTATTATATCCTTTTACCCATTTGAAGACTTCAATCAATTCCCCTCTGACTCTTCTCCTTTCCAATGTATGTAGATTTAGTTTTCTGAGCCTTTCACCATAAGGTAAGTTCCTTAGTCCACCAATCATCTTTGTCATCCTTCTCTACACACACTCAAGCAAATCAATATCCTTCCTATAATATGGTGACCAAAATTGTACTGCATAGTCTAGATGAGGCCTAACTAGCGCCAGATGCAGTTTTAGTATGACTTAATCACTCTTATTGCTTACACTCCTCCTAATGAATCCCAATATCCTATTAGCTTTATTCTTAGCATTTAGGCATTGCTTTCTAGGACGAAGGTCTGAACTTACCAAAATACCCAAGTCCCTCTCACAATCGGTCCTCCCTAAAATTCTCCCATTTAATTTATAACTATTCAATGGATTATTTCTACCTATACTAAGTACACTACATTTGTCTATGTTAATCTTCATTTGCCCTTTCTCGCCCCAATTTGATAGAATGTTCAATTCCTCCTGCATTACAACAGCATCATAATCAGCCCTAATGGCCCTACCTAGCTTAGTATCATCAGCAAATTTACTCAGGTCACTACTTATACCTATGTCAAGATCATTAATATAAATTAAGAATAGCAAGGGAACCAAAACAGATCCTTGCGGAACTCCACTGCTAAAACACCCCCACTCAGATTTAACTCCATCTATACTAACTCTTTGCTGTCTGTCACCAAGCTATGACTGAATCCACCTAATTATACTGCCATCGATCCCGTGTGCTTTAACTTTGCCCAAAAGCCGTAAGTGTGGCACTCGATCAAAAGCCTTACTAAAGTCCAAGTATAAAATATCATAGTTTTCATCATTATCTGCTGCTTCATACACCTTACTATAAAAAGACAGCAAATTATTCAGACAGGATTTACCCTTACTAAAGCCATGCTGTGATTCTTTTATTAACTTATGCTTATACAAGTGATCTCTAATATTCCTTGCTATAATAGATTCCATCATTTTTCCTACGACTGATGTCAAACTTACTGGTCTGTAATTAGATATATTTGTTTTATCCCTTTTCTTAAATATAGGTATCACATTGGCTTTCTTCCATGCCACTGGCACAATGCCACTCTCCAATGATTTTCTAAAGATGCACGCTAGGGGCTCACTTATGACATCCTTACATTCTTTCAAAATTCTAGGAAAGACCTCATCAGGACCGGGTGCTTTACTACTTTTGATTTTATCAATTTCCTTTGTCACTATCTCCTTTGTGATCAAGATATCCTTTAATTTCTCTTCATCATTCC